>CM075854.1:40118286-40610786 GCA_037975125.1 Latrodectus hesperus
TAATAGTAATGATTAGCATATTGCAGAGCTAAGCAATTTAAAGTAAGTTTAAACAATATGGATGGAATGAAAAAATATTTTTTTGCGTGCTCGAAAATAAAATAAAAAACTAAGAATCACAACACACACAAAAATCTACAGTTACAGCTTAATACTTTATGCTTTATTTTGTTGGTAAGAAAATAACACAAATATTATTTATAAAATAAAAGTATAAAAGCACAGAAAACATGGCTTAAGAATTAAATAATGAAAATGTTTTTAATTTTTTAACATTGAATATAGCACCCTTTTGAGGATATTTTAAAATGTAATACATTTAAAATATCCTCAATATATGTATTTGCTTTTGAAAATTACAATTTCAGGAATAAATTCCTTAGATGAAACCAAAACACGAAATAGATACAAGGGATAGAAAAGGATTAGAATTGCAGAGTGATATGTAATGAATGGACCTCTGAAACTTCAGCCCAAGCTTTGCATTTTAGCTGCAGGAAAAGTTACTTTGCAATCTGCATCATCACATGTCTGCATTTGTAACTTCATTGCATTTTACTTTTGCATCTTCATTAACTTTACTTCATTGCGCTTTATGTTGGAAAACTATTAACTTTGTAAAATTGGTTAATTCCATTTGCAAGTTTATTTGTACTTTTTAACATACAATTTTGATGAGTGCTATTAAGAGAAAACTTGGTACAATGGAGTAATTCAATAGCAGTGTCTATGTTCATAGGATCTGAAACAAGAATAGATATTCATTATTCAATTATTTCTTATTATTTGATGTCATGGTGATTGTGTAATGCATGGTTAAGCTTCCTATGCTACATTTATTTATCCAGTTGAATATTTGTCGAGCTGGATTTAAATTATAGACATCATTTCGGTTAAAATAAAGTGAATATACGAAACACAAGCTATATTTTATAAGAAGAAGAATTTATAGCTACAAGAATTTTATAGCTTTATTAGCTTATTAAATTATATTTTATAGCTTTATAGTATTTTAAATAGAAGAAAAAGAAATTTCCAATTGTTAGCAAGTAATTTTTTCTTTCTTTATTTCTGCATTACTTTTATACCTACATTTTCTTGTAGTTAGAGTTATTTTTTAATTTACCATTATAGTTATACATAAGTTGGCATTGTCAACAAAACTTATGACGAAGATTTTATATTGATCAGTACAGATATAGGAAAGCACTGCTTTTACATCAACTTATTTTAAATATTATGTAAAAATAAAACTTCTAATTTCATAGTTTCAGTTTTGTAGAATACAAAAATAATTTTAATGCATAAAATTTTTCGTATTTTATTGCATATTTTAATGACCATTAAAATAGAATTCAATAAAAGTGGCACTAACACGTCCAAACTTTATATCAAAGATACATGCTGAAATCAACATTCCAAAGATATGCATAGTGCAGATATGAGTAGACTTATATTCAATATACACTGCTCAAAACAATTAAAGGATATTGTAAGTTTTACATAAAATAATGATATAAACGAAATTTTTTTTGCTGAAAATGGAAGAAGAGAATCACAAAGGAAAATTTTTCTGATTTTCAAACTGTGGAGTATGCTAATTTTGAGTTCGACGTCAAAAACGTCACTTCAGCGGTAGTGAATGAACTTTGACTTTCAACTGAATAAAAGACAATGAATACAAGGATGATCAGTATTCAGTGACTGCTTTGTTTCGATGAGTACGATGTCTCAGTGAAGTCATTTAACCGATTCAGAAACTTGGAGAATTGTTGGTAGGTTAGAAGGGGGCCAAACTCAAGCCGGAGTAGCACAAGCAATTGGAGTGTTACAAAGTGTGATTTCCAGGATCTAGAACCGTTTTTGGAGACTGGAAGTGCAGGCTGAAGACCAGAGCAAGGTCGTAGACGGGCAACAACGCCCAATGAAATCGTTATTTAGTGTTAACGGCTCGGAGACACCGAAATATGAACGCTACTCTTCTCCAACAACACCTTCGCTCGGCTACTGACACCACGGTTTCAACTCAGACTGTCCGAAACCGGCTCCATGGTGTAGGTCTGTATACTCGCCAACCAATGGTAGGTGTTAAAATAACATCAAGGCATCGTCGTGACCGCTGGGAGTGGGCAACAGAGCATGTGAACTGGAGGAGAAATGAATGGAGCAATGTTTTTTCTAATGAGTATCGTTTTTCTGTTTATCCTGATAAAAGGCGTACTTTCATCCAGAGGGACCGTGGCAGTAGGAATAATCCAGCGTTCGTGCACGAAAGTGTCAGATTTGGCGGTGGGGGAGTGTTGGTGTATGGTGACATCTCCATTGACGGGCATACAGACCTCTATGTCATTCAAGATGGACCTCTGACTGGTCGCCGATATAGGGATGAACTCTTCAGACCTGTTGTAGTCCCTTACGCTGCAGCAATCGGAGATGACTTCATTTTAATGGACGATAACTGCAGGCCACATCGTGCTAACCTGGTGGAGGATTTCCTTTTCAAGGAAGGAATCTTACGAATGGAATGGCCAGCGTGTTCTCCAGACATGAATCCAATGGAACATGTTTGGGACGCTCTAGGAAGACGAGTTGCTGGTCACCAACCACCCTCACAAACTCGCCAAGAACTGGGAAGTGCTCTTCTGGAAGAGTGGGACAGAGTACCCTAACTCGTGATTAATAGCCTCATTGACTCCATGCCTCAAAGGTGCTCAACGTTGATAGCCGTCCGTGGAAAACATACCCCCTACTGAAAATGACTTCCTTTGAAGACAACACCTTTTCTTATTCTTTTTTTCTCATATGCATAAATTGTGTTTTTTTTCCTTTTGTACACAAAGTCGCAATAAAATGCATTTTTTTCTGCCAAACATGTGTAATTTATTCTCATATAACCTACTACGTCTGTCGACCACGTATCAATCAGCTAAAAAGTTTCCCAGCCACAAGATCCACCTAAATCCGCAATATCCTTTGTTTTGAGTAGTGTATATTAAAAAAAAAAAAACTGCACAACAGTTTTTTTTACACAGAATGTTGAGTGTGTCTGTGTATGGATCGAGTAAACTTCATGTAAGAAGAAAAAATTCATATCAATACATGTTTGAATCTAATAACGACAGAATCATAACCAATACGAATAGCGAATTATTGCGAAGTAACATGACTATTCGTTTTTAAAATAGTATTACTGTCAAGCGTATATATTGAATCAATGGTATTTTATATCAGAATATTTTAAACACTGCTGTATTTAGATCCTTGGTGACAGACATATTGTTCTTTCTATTTTCAAAGTGGTTGCAGAACATCTTGATATACACTACTGGCCACCCAAATTGCAACATCAAGAAAGAAAGGAGACATCACAACAAGATTTATTTTCTAGATAACATGGTGACCAAGTATCAAGTGATTAAATTTATAGACATTTGTGAAGTCAGGTCCCTGCTAAAATCAGTAACCCGAATAGTCGCCATTGTTGGAGATCACAGCTGCTGTACGCCTCGGCATTGATTCAAAGAGACTTTGGATGTATTCTTGGGGTGGAGAAGACCAAGCAGCTGCCCCATCTTGCCAAAGTTGATCTGGTGTAGCAGCTGGGGATGTAATCTGGATTAGTCGTTGAGCAACCATGGACCACATGTTTCCGATCGCTGAATCGGTGAAAGATCCAGAGAACGAGCTGTCCAGGGAAGCAATTCAATCTGGGGATTGACGAAGAACCCTTGGACAATGCGTGCCCCGTGTGATTGTGCATTATTTGATTGAAATATGGCTGTGGAAAAGCCCTGAAGGTAAGGAAGGACAACTGGCTTCAACACCTCGGAGATGTAGCACTGGATGTTTAAATTGCCAACAATGCGTGCTAAGGGAATGTGAGAGTAATATCCAATACCACCCCATACCACAATACCCGGTGCAGGACCAGTGTGGTGGTGCATAACGCAGCTATTCAGCATCCTCTCTTCACGGTGTCTCCAGACTCGAATGCGACCATCGTGGTGTTGCAGACAGAAGCTTGATTCGTCAGTAAATACAATTTCATTCAATTCTGCCGTCCATATCCCTCTTTAATCACATCATTGGTGGCGGAGACGTCTATGGTTCTGCGTCAAGGCTAGATGAAGCAATGGATGTCTTGCGGACAGACCACTCTGCCATAAATAGTGTCAAATGGTACGCGCAAACACTGGATGATGCTTTAAAGACTGAATGTGCTGTGCTATGGTTCGTGATGTTACTGCGCGATCCGTCACTGCCATGCGCACCATTTGCCTGTCATCGCGTGAAGTAGTGCACAGAGGTGGATGCGATCGAGCACGTCGGTCCGTCGCACCCTCCTGCATCCAACGATCACATATCCACATTACAGTAGTTTGGTTTAGCCCAACACGACTACCGATTTGCCTGAAAGATAATTCACAATCTCAGTAAGCTACTATCCTTCTTCTGTGGAACTTCGGTACTTGATCAAAAATGATTGGTGTTTTCTACGAGGCAAAATTGATCGTTTTTTGAAGAAACCACATGAAAAACAGGATTGCCGAACTTGAAATCGTTGAAATCTTCAAGCTTTAAGGAGTGATTTTAAGTGACACCACAGGCACGTGTGATGTGCGTCTGCGAAATTCGCGAATGTGTGCGAAATTCTAATCATTTGCTTATCTCACCTCCGCTAATGCATGTTGTATATCTCATGTAATTTGCATGCTTCTTTAAGGGTATTACATTTACGGTGGCCAGCAGTGTATCTTGTGTAAAGAATTCAGCCTTTGGACCTTATGACATTGAATGACGTAAGCATCATTACAGACTGCCAGAGTGACTACTATTATAGCTTTCATTGAGCAAGGACGAACTCTACTTAGAGTTGTGTATAGAATGACAATAATGGAAATAAAGTTGCATTACATTTTTTCAAATTAATGTAATTAATAGTTATTAAACTAAGAGTGGTGATAGTAAAATTATGTTTTGAATTTAAATGTTACATTGAAAATACTGGATTTTATGTCGTCAAAATTGGTTGAATATTTTAATATAATAACTGGGGTTACTGCCAAATAGCGATAGGACTGTGCATTCCGGAGTGAAACGTTTCAAAATTGATGATCGTGAATGTTGAAAATCAGGAGATAAATATCGAGCTTTTGCTTTCTGCGTGGATGTTTGTCGCGATGGAGGTTTGAAACTTTTTTTCGGATTTTCTCTCTTACAACATATGAATACAGCTCATTTCCTAAGAAATGTCTTCCCTCAATACACAAAATGTTTTGAAGTACCTTGGATGATACCCTACAGCTGCCCACTGTGTTGAGTCAAAATATTTTATGACCTGGGATCCTCTTCAGAATGAAAGATTCGATTGAGTCACTATTATCTAACGAGGAATAAACTTTGTCTCTCCTTTTTCGATATACATCTGTGGAAGTGCTTGTGAATTAATTGGGGTTACTTTTCGTATATCTTAATAATGGTCAGCTATCTATGAAAAGACTTTTCGGAATTCAGTCTGTGCAAGTTATTCAAATGTTTATAAAGGCTTTTTGGTATTAGGCTATCGGATATGAAACGTTAACTATTGTTTGTCCTAGACTCAGTGATAGAAATATGCTTTCATCGGAGTAAAAAAATCTGGTTTCAATCCCACTCACACATGATTTATACGTTTATGCTCTTGGCAAGCGCATTTGTTTAGGTGAGTACTTGGAAATTTTCCAGGCTTTCTCTCTTATGACACGTAAATACGGGGAACTGCCAGTGAGAAAATTCTCTAGGCAATTGTGTGAGGTACATATTAAAAAATCTTTACAATAGTCTTCCTCTGTTTGATTACTAGTGAACGGCAAAAGGTGGATTTGTTTCTGGAACAGCCAAAAATCACAATGCTGAGGAAAGATATGTATGTTAAATGATCCATAAGTACTAATGAAACGACTCTGATGTGCTTAGAAAAAAGATGACACCTTAAGTGACTTAAGGTGTCATCTTTCTTACCAAACACAAAAACTTTTACATTGTAATTCTTACTACGTTGTAATTAGTACTGTTTTGCTGTTCCTGTATAAAAAAGGGGGCCAAACATTTATCACTATTAATAATGTGAACAAAATATGTGTAGCATGTTTGCAGTATGTGCATGATAGTCTTTTCCTAATATTTTGGGTTTGAATTTGTAAGAAATCTTATGCGTACAGTGAAAATGGGAAATGATGACATTTCATTTAATATAATGATTAGTTTTAAATACTTTTTTAACTTCCTTTTTTAAAGTATGTGCTTTGTTGGACTCCTACCCTTGCGTAGGTGAAAACGCATTTTCCGCAAAAAGGATCCGCAAATTGACACAAAACCCAGTTTTGCAAAAGGAATGGAAGGTGCAACAATCCTTCGAATCTAGGTATCATTGAACAGTGGTCAATGGATGTTATGTTTTTATTTTTTAAACGTACAGCAATCAATATGGGTGCTATTACATAGAACTCTGCATAATGGAGAACCTAATAACTGAAAACCGTTATAATGTATGTGACTTTGTTTTTTCAAATAATTTTTCATAGATAATTGGCCATATTCTCACGTGGAAAACAGCCAAACACCTATGGTTATTGACATGTTTTCAAATTGCAGAAGAGCAACATTCAACAGCGACTTAGATCAGATTTTCCATCCTGAAGCTCGTGAACCTAATATCAGGCCATGATTAGTCTTTGATGAGTATGTGAGAATTTTCTGGGCTAAGTATCTTTCACTCCACGAACATTGCCTACTATTTATTAAAAAATTTCATGGAAGAACAATACGCGAGCAGACCCTAAAATAGTTTACAAGGCAATTCAATTATTAGATTATCTCATTTATACGTTATCAGTATCTTGTATGTTGAAATATGTAACGTTTCATCTTGTAAGACCCCAGTGGCCTGGTTGGTTAGGGCATCGTTCTCCTTATCGGATGGAAGTGAGTTCAAATCTCTGCTTATCCTATAACCAGTCATGTTCACTAACCGCTGCTGGGGAACATTAAAACTGGGTGTGGTCTCAATGTCCTCCAAGGGAAATGATACCTCTGGGGGTAACAGGCCAAGTAATGAGGATCATTTGCTTGGCCTTTTCAGCAATATCACAAAGACTCCACCAGTCTGCTTCCATCAAACTGGTAGAGCCCAACTCAGGGCTAGGTACAGAAAATCAAGCTTGTGCAACAGCAAAAAATTTTGACCATGGCTCTATTAATTTATTTATTACATTACATATATTCAGACTTGTATGCTTGATTCTTGAGATCCGCTTGTAAGTCTTCGTCGATAATAGGACAAATAGCACAATGACAAATGTACAACCACAGAAGATAACAAAGAAAACACCCAGGGCCACGGTGGGAATCGAACCCACACTCCTACGCTCTCAAGCGAGGCTCTATTAAATTCTATAATTTATTTAAATATATTTTTTGCGTATTTTAATTGTATTTTTTTTGCAAAACGTGACAATATTAACATATATTACAATATAATAAGTATTTATTCAAAAGCCTTTTGAATATTTGAAACAATCAAATGGTAGGAAACAATTTTCCTGTTCATGAAATTAGTTTTAAAACCATCAGATTGATTTTTATAATATTTTTATATTTTTGATATCAATATTCATTTCCTATTCCAATGAATTTCCAATAATTTTTTTTAGAAATATAATTATGAAAATATTCTTAGGAACACTTCGAAAGTTAAAATAAATTATAAATTGAAAAACCGGGAAATGAAGAACTAGATTTATTTATAATCATATATATATAAAATACTGTTTTAATATCGTAGTATTTGTTGCCTTATATATTAATAGTTTTCCATTTATTCAGTGTTAATAAAGAATAATAAAAATCAATATATTATGAAAAAAAATAATTGTTATTTCTTCGAATATTAATTTCCTCATTCCAAAATATTTCTTAGTACTAAATGAAATTGTCAGTTATTTGAAATTTTCCTGTAATTGGGATTAAAATATTTCCTTCAAACATGTGTCCGATCTTTTTTCCCAGTATTTCCTGGAATACATGAAAAATAAGTTCTGCGATAAATGAAACATAATAATTATTTTAGAAAATACTGATCTGAATTTTTTTACTTTTCAGATGTCTTACAGTGTGTGTCTAAATTGAATTAAATGTTTAGCGATGGATCTGATTTCCCGTCATGACTCAATCAAACTTTAAAGCTTCTTAAATTATTTTTGATAAATTATGAATATATATAAAACTATTTGAAAATATCCTAGTTAATAAATTAAATGCTAATCCTGTGTGTTGCAAAACGAATATTTAAATTTTTAATTTGATGCTTTGGATGACTTAACACTCAATTATTGGAATAAAGGAATTATTTTTTGAATTTATAATATAAAGCATTCCTACTCTTTGATAAATTAAAAACATTGTATTTTAGATAATAATATGTAAACGTTTTGCTGAAACGAGTGCAAATTTTCAGCTTTTTGTGTGCGTGAATTTCAGGTAAATATAAATTCTTAATCTACAAAACATTTCACAACGCACAAATGCGTGTGTAAATGCATTCAATCATTATTCCAATCTAAATTCTTTCCATTATTTCTCTTTTATTAAATTTCATTCAATACAAATTAACGTTGTAACACAAATTAACCATCTTTAAATAGTTCAGTATTAAGTAATATTTTGCCTATAGTCAATTAGTGTTTGTTTTGTGATCTGTGTTGACTTCTGCACCTTGCTATCGACTCACCTAGTACATTTATCTCTTTTCTTAAACAATAACCTTCTGCATTCATTTATCATTCTCTCTCTCTCTGTTTCCTATTTTAAAACCTTATTTAGGCTGTTTTCAAAGAATATGCAGTTTATTCCATATGGAATTCTAATTTCAAAATTGAATATGTGTGTGTAAATGTATTCAATTATAAACATAATCTCATTGTTAAATAATCTCTTTATTCTTGCATAAGCACTTTTTATTCTGGTAAAATGTGATATTTTATCTTAAATTAAAATGCATATTATTTATTTACACTCCATTTTGTCAGAACCAAGTCTTCAGGGAAAAACTGAGGAAAATTAATTCCCTTCGAATATCAGAGGGAATAAAATGTTTACAATGGAATTTAGTAACGGAACTTTATTTCAACAGTCCAAAATTTAGATAATAGGAATATTGGTTTATGATTAAAAATTTTATGGATTGTAATGCATTATTACAGCATTCTAAAATGAGGGTTCATTTGAAAGGAAGATATGTTTTTGATAACATAAAAGAATACGCTTTTTGAAGCAGTATTTTTGCTTGTTTAAAAATTATAAATAACATTAATCAAAAAGGAAATTACTAAAGCATTAATTTATTATAAATGATGTATGAGCGAGCAACCCTATTTTATTTTATTATAGATTTCTGTTTATTTTCAAGATTTTTATATCAGAGACATAATTAATTTGAATTTAACTTCTTGACTAAAGGAATTCAAAACACTCGTTCCCTCTCTTGCCCTCTAAATCATGCACAGAACTGTATATCTAATTCAGAGTGACTGTAATCAAAGTGTGCAGCAAATAGGCTAAGAGAAGTATTTCAGTAATTGTACTTTATGATAATTCCTTTTCGCAGATATGCCTGTATGAATTATAAAATGAAAGATATTCTATAAAAGTGTGGTTCTTCAGTGTGCTAGAGAAAGGCAAGGAATGTAAAAATATTTGCAATTATTAAGAGTGTTTTTAAGAAGAAGTTATCTGCTAAGAATGAAATTTCGTATGCAAGGACATTTTGATTGGATATTCTATTGATTAAAACTCAATGTTCAATACATGAATGACAAAAACTACAGATCTCATCACAACTACACATTCAGGAACTGTTCATATACAGCGATTCTTAATCGAATGGCTAGTAGTTTTTTTGTTTTGACTTCGGATATTTTATCGAGTGCAATAACAAATCACGAAAAGATTAATTTCATTGCGAACATATGTTAAGAGTTTGAAAGAGGACTGACTTTCGGATTGAAAAAATGCTTATTTGACGAACAGACATGATTGACACTTGAGAGGCAGAAATGTGATGTTCTGACAGTTTTGGTAAATGTGGAATAACAATGATTTGAGTCATCGACAGGATGGTAGAAATACCTTTATTGGCCCAAAATAACTGGGATATAGAGAGATTACCAAAGAAGCGTTCATAACATGGTATTAGTTATTATCTACTGTCCAGCGTATCTTCTACATGCGTATTTAACATGATTCACTGCAGACAACTGAAAGAGTGGAATTAAAACTTGCTTTGACCCTTATTCTGTATATTTCTCACGGATTCAATTAGTGAAGTCTGATTACAGTACTGCCAGATCTACGAAATTGAAATTGTTCTGATTTGAGATGTATAATTTCCTGGATAAGTCCCATTTATCCAATTGTGTTCTGACAGCCATGGCTACCATGTATACAGGTGGTTATAAATATAATGGCAACATCTTAGATACATAAATAATCCCTTATCAGTGTGATGTAGGACTTTTTTTGGAATGCAATACAGATTAGATTTTCCTAAGAATCGATTCATAAGAATGTTGAATAGTGTTTAGAGGAATATTGAACCATTCTTCATGGTGATATTGGAAAAATTATGTCAGTAATGTCAGTGGGGATATTGATTCCGTATTGAACGCTCTAAAACAGACCATAATGGTTTAATTGCATTGAGATCTTTTAACTGTGGAAGCTAAGGTAGATGTTTAACTTCCTCCTCCTGTTCATCAGATCATGAATGAACAAATACCACTGCATTGATATGTACGTTATCATTATAGAAAATTCTATTTCCTGCTGGAAATAAAGTTTGCATTATAGGATGGAATTGGCAACTAAAATTTCTTTATATTTTTCCTCAGTGATTTTTACTTTTAGGGTTACGATTGGTTCAGCAGAAAACCCTTAGATGTCCACCCATATCATATTACTTTCTTCTATTTATCAATAGATCAGCTTTGGTGAGTTTGATATCACTATAGTCGACGTTTGGCATTATCATCTAAGACAAGTTGATTGGGAATTGCTGCTCTGCCATAAATGTTCTATTTGCGAAGGTTACTTTTAACTGTGGTCCTTTGCACTCACGAATCAGAAGCTGATTGAGATCTGTAGTCATTTTTGTAACAGTTGTTCGCTTTTTTGGTATGACAATCCGCTTCAACATCCGTTGGCCTCTTTCACAAAAATTCTCTTCCATAGCCGAGTTTACCTTATAGCACTGTGTGTATGCTATTAGGACTTTAAACACGGTACAACTAGACTCGTTGAAAAGTTGTGGTTCTCTAGTCACATTTGCTTCATTAAGATGAACTCCTATAATTTGGGCTCTGAAAATCTGATAAATCCAACATTTTAGGTTTTTAATAAAATCTAAGACTTACAGAAATTTAATAAAGCTACCATATACTACCAGAACATATACCTTTCTATTGATAAAAAAATTGGAACCAATTGTTATATTTTAATGTTTACAAAGCACATTAAAAATGTCATTTTATTCACTGGTGTTTCCATTATTTTGATAAAAACCTGTATGTCAAGCAATATCTATGAAAACTGGGTGATCCTGCCTTCACATTCGCAACCACAGACTGCTCACATTATAACTTTTTGTGAAGAATTTTCTTTCTTTTGATAAGAAGATCTATGATTTCTGGCACATTTATAGCACAGAGATGCACAAACGACATTCTATGACATGTTTTGTTAGTATACTTTTTGCAATACCCTTGAAATATTTTTTTCAACTAGATGGATATATGGATACGTGTTGCGATGAATTGTCTTTGCTCTTGCCAAACGCTTTCTTATGGGGAATTAGGTTTTTTGATCTCTCTTTGCCATCGAGTTAGTTTTGAACGTTAGGAGAAGGCCAATTTAAAAAATCTTAAAATGTCACTGATTTATCTGAACAATTTTAGCTAATTTAGCAAGAAATTTTGCAGGATTTCACTAGTCTGCGACCAATTGACAGTTTTCATTCATATCAGATGTCTATGGACTTCCTCGTTTTGTAGCGGCCATCTACTGATTCCTAATACAATCGGATAACTTCTTGGTAAGTCGATATTTTGTTGCACAATGTATGTTGTTTTCATTAAATTTACAATCTATAGATGTGCCTTAACATATTCTTTTCGGTTGTTGTATGAAAAAGATTCATAATCTAATGATTAAGGGGATATATTCTTTTAAGAACCTTCATTTATCTTATATTATCTTCATTTATCACTCACTAGTTGTGGGTTACATATTATCGTACTTTTTAAATTTTCATTGCTGGTTTCCAAAAATACCAAGTCACTTATATAAACTTCGACCTTTTCGAGCTTCGACGAAGGAATACGGTAGAAGTATAATTATTAAAGAGATTAATATTTGGTTTTTTAGAAGTATATTGTTAAAACAGCTTGTATGTATATATATAAAATAAAATTTAAGAAACATAGTATAAATGATATTTAATAATTCAAAATATTTATAAATTTTTGTCAAAATTAAGCTGGAGAACTATTTATAGTGATACACAGAATATTTTGTGTATGTGTTTTAGTTTTTAAAAGTAACATTTCTCATGCATTTCTGATAAGAATGGTTTATTTGAACAAATAAAAATACTAAAAGAAATGAAGATATAAAACTGTGTGTTAAGCTAATATGATTCTAAAAAAGGATAAATAATTTTTTTTCCGTTTTTCTTTTGTAAAATTACTAAATAAATATTAAAAGATAAAATAAAAATTTTGAGATTTACAAATTCAAATTTTAAGTAAATTCGCAAATATTATTAATATTTATACTAATAATACAATAGAACTGTCTCTAGAGTGATAAATTTCGCGTATTTTAGTTCTGATTTATATTTTTATTTATGTATGATATAAAAGTTGTGAATATCTTTTTTAACCTCTAAATTTATATATTGCATTTCATTTCATAGATTTTTAGCAGAAGTTTTGATGAAATGCTGTAATTCTATAGCAAATTAATAATTACTGCATTTCTCAATAAGGTAAAATTATTTACTATAATCTCTTATTATTTATAAATTGAAATATTTATAAATAGGAATTTCTAGTTAAAGAAAAGCATGCTATTCTTTTTAATATTGCAGTGCAATTTGTATTTAATATTAAATAAAGTACATAAAAATTACACATTCATCATTTTATTCTTTTGCTATAAATGAACTTATTCTAAGTATCACGCTTATGTTGAATATGATGAGTATTTTTTGAGCATTTCTGTTCTTCTTTTATTATAGAATATTTTTGATTGTTTTTCGTTTTTCAAATTTCTTAGTTTAATGGCTCTATAGCCCCTTTCATATTGAAATGATTTAGTTTCAGAACCAAATTATGAAGAAAATATAATGTAATCAAATAACATGTAAAAATACAAGCTGAAAGATATTTTGAAGTTTTATTTCTTACAAAGCATCGGTATTATGAATATTTATAGCTTTTTATTCCTCGGTATATTTGTTCACAGGGGTCAGTGTATAATATTTATAAAAGGATTCATATCTATATTTGTTCTATCACCCAAAATATGGGATTTAAAAGACTAAAGGAATATACTTGTCAATCAGAACAAGATATTAAATGTGATCAGTAATAATATAATTTAATTTCTATAAAAATAATATTAAAAAATCTGTCTTCTACCAACTCGTTGATAAATTCATATTTTCATTGATAAGTTCAACTTAAAATATTCTGTAAATTTCTTTTATATTTTGATGCCAAACTGAATATTTGAAATTCCTCTCTATAGTTCCATAATTCTTATTAATTAAGCTACAACATATACTTACTACATAATCATCTTGAGAATGAAAAATTTGTTTTAATCATGAATATAACTACTTATCACGTACATTTTTTGACTTTTATTTTCTCAGCAATACCGAATTTCTTAATTTACATTTGATTACATTAATTAATTTAGTTTCGAATATTACTCTTTCGACACCAGAAAAGTTTAAATAAATTTTATTTTTAAATTTGGACTAATGTATTTAATTTATCTAATGTAATTTCTTTAACTTTAACTGCATTCTATATCTTTTAATGAAACTAGACAATATGTAATTCAGGTATTCTTTTACTTCATAAATATATTTATGAAAGATTTAATGAATATATTTTTATTGAATATGTATGCACACATTTATTCAACACAATTAGTTTGGTAATTTAATGTATGACGTACTTAATTAAATTTGTAAATTTTGATGTTAGATATTATATTCATTAATATAATTTTTTAACAAGTTGCTTTATTGTTTGAACGCAGAACTATTTCAACTAGCATTTATAATTCACTAGTATTTATAACTAGAAACTAGTATTTACAATTTCAGAGATTAGGGCAGTAATAACAACCTAATAAAGCTACCAAATCTAGTTATAGTACTAATTAAACAATATATTGAATTAAAAAAATATTATGAAAATAATTAATCAATAATCAACAGAGTGGCTTGACAAATCTTTGTAGTCTTGATCTTCTTCAAATGAGTCTTCCAATTCTCCTTGCTTCATAAATAATAAATTTGTTCCTCCATGTACAATATGTAAGTAAATAAATTTAATGTACCTTACTACGTACAATAAATTTATTCATGTATAATTATCTCAGTTAAGAAAGTTCTCTTTTTGTGCATCGGTCATAAAAAATTTAACAGGATTTGTTATCCAGATCATAAAAATATAATTTTCCAGATAGTGATTGCGAAATGCCTTTCAGAAAATTTTAAATTCAGTGGGAATAACAAGTGAATCTGTCAAATATCAGGGAATTTTTGTTTTAAATACAAATTTAAACTCTTCAATGCAGGGGATTTCAAAATATAGTAGTTCAACAATATCCCTCAAAACGCTTAAGTTATCTGTAGATTTATAATAAAACAGGTATTTGAAATGCTGAATCGAAATGTTTAGAGTTTTTTTTTTTAAATTCAAATTATTTTTCTATTTCTATCCTTGTAAATTCTTCTTTTTCTTTTTTCTCAAATAATCTTTTGAAAACTTCTTATAAAGTGTATTTGTAGGTAGTCTTAGGTAATTTTTTTAGCAATGTCCCTTATAAATTTAACACAGAATGAAGAAAGAGAAAACATAGGAAAGAATATTGTCTGAATTTTGTTTTCAGACAATCTGAATTTTTTTATTGTGCAATTCAATAAAGTGCCAAAAACTGGGTTTTATCAAAGGAAAACTCAAAGTTTCTGCATTATTGAATTAAACTTTCTTTTGCCACCAAAAAATTATATCATTGAAAATCTATGCCAATACCTATAATATAATTTTAATTTCTCTATTCAAAAAAATTAATTTTTTTTCAAATACTCCAGTTGCATCAATTAATCTCAGAAACTGGTAATACATGTCAGCAATTAATAGATTTCAGGGGATCGATAGTGGGCAATGTCAAAAGTTGTGGGATTTTTAAGCATTTCTGTTTATTCAATTAGTTTTCAGACATAAATTTGGAAAATGCATATAATTTGTGCTTACAACTCTCTAATGAACTTAGATGTACGTATGGACATGCAAGATTGGCAGTTTTTGAGCACACACTGTAGGCTTATTAGCACTGAGTGAACACTGGACATAAAAACTTGCTGAAATCCTGCTTGCATTTCGTAAAATTACAACTCATTAAAAATTTAAAATGCCTGAAGAAAATATGGGCTAAAAATAAGCATGGTTTTAGAAAATGGCATGGAACTATCAAATGTACGGGAAAATATCGTCTTATTTTCGGTGTACATTTTTAATTATATCTTTATTATCTCGATTGTTCCAGCATTTTTAAAATATTCTATTATTTTATATACCAAAGCATTATCTTAATTATCTTTTAGTAAGACTATTATACTTATCAAACGCCACATTTTTGCTCAAATATTAAATATTTTAAAATAGTTCCTCCTTTTTATGCATAATTTGATTGAAATTTACTTTTAAGTTCCAAAGGATTGAAAGCTATTCAACAAACTTAAATAAATTAGTAATAAAATAACTTCTAATGTCATCATTTTATGGGTGCTCTTTTTTCTCCGAATCACATATGGGACTAAATCATCGCAATTACAGATTAATCAGCAATTAATGGGCAGTTGTGTTGTCATAAATGCTAGGTTCCTTAGCATATTTTAATCAGAGCTTATATGTATGCGGGAACAGTATGAGGTGAAAATAAAACCTAATTTAATGAAAATATTAAAATTTTTCTTATTTAAATGTCGTTAAAGAAGTTTCTCATGATTCTTTTTTTCTTTTGTCGCAAAGATTAATTTTCTTTTGTCTAAAGATTTATCCCGGCATTTTCTATAATACACACACACAAAGGGAGTAGAAAGTATAAAAGGAATATTAACATTTCATTTTTCCTTGATATTTTTTATAGAACTTTTCTTTTTACGACGTTCGTTGTATGAACTGCACAGTATTATTTTAATTGAGTTATACATTTTCCAAAGACTTTTATCTTCATTAACAAAATAAACTTGCTCCATTTTATCATCTATTTATATAACATAATTCTATCTTATATTTATCTTTAAACATCCACATTAATATATTTTTATTTTAATAGCACTCATAGAAATATTATATGAATAAAATATTGTTTTTTATTGTTTCCAAAAAAATGTAAAATTTAATAATTTGATGCAGTAAAGGATTGAAGAACTCCAAAAAAGAGCAAATAAGCAATGATGCTAAATTGCATTCCAAAATAGGTTTATTTGCATAAGAAACTGGTACTTTGAATTATTCTACCAAATGAGGACTGTTACTTACTTATGTTGAAAAGTTTCAATTATTTATTCCAAAAGCTTACTTTTCAATTATCCACGGCATTTCCAATCTAGTATCATTGTATTTATTTGAATTTTTATTGGGAGTGGAATGGCAAATCCAAAAGAAGGAATATCTGCACAATCTGGGTTTCAAACTTCAATTTAACGCCTCATTTGAAGACCTTTCATTATGCACTTTACATTTTCTGAGTGAGCTTAAAGGATATTATTTTTCTCGACGCTGCATTGGAAAAATGTGTTCATTAAAGTTTATGGGCTGGATTCTTCTACCAAATGCGGATTGAACGTTCAGAAGATGTCATTTACTTCTCATTGTGGATTTATTCGTGATAAGTATTGACTCTGTTTGTGGATAACCTAAGCTGTGGTAGGTATGTAAACATTTGCCACCCAGAAGGAATTCTTATACATTGATGACCATAATCACGAGTAGCTAGGAAAAAAAACTGGAAAAATCCCAAGGTTAGAAAGCAAAAATAAAGCAACGTCTACCTCTTTTTATTCGATTGTAACTGCGACCGAACTTGGAACTATCTAATTTGAGCAGCATGATTCTATACCTATGCCTTGATGATAGATTACCATTTCCCATTTATATATATATATATATATATATATATATATATATATATATATATATATATATATATATATATATATATATATATATATATATATATATATATATATATTATTCACTCTTTATTATGGATTGCTTAAGTTGTCAGATCCTATTAACAAAGCTTTGGTATTTTTTTCTTCATATTGATTCCTAAGTGGTCAAGTCGTAATTTCAGTCTTTTACACTTCACCTTTTTGAATGTTGTGATTTGCTTGTGTATTGAATGTTTTATGAGTAAAATTAATGTAAGCAAAAATTTCATAAATTTAATAAATAGACGTATGGTGTTGTGTGTGTGATTCATAATTTTCCAATTTTATCTTTAAATATTGAATATAAAATTTTTTTGTAAAATCTTTATTAAATTCCTTTTTTAAAGCTAATTGTGAAAGCATATTGAAAGTCTGTACGCAAGATCTTTTTACCCCCTGGAAAATTTTGATTTGGATATTTTATTGAACAGTCATATTTCTCGCCATTTAATTGTCTTTATATCAATAGTGGATGTGTAAAGAATGAGAGAGAGAGAGAGAGAAAGAGAGAGTTTCAAAAAATCCTACTCTTTTCCATTTTAAATAACTTAGTATTACTAACTACACTTTTAAATGAGTCCTTTCTGTTTTCAACTTAAATTTCTTCAAAATTTAAGTTATTTTCATTCAAGAATAATAATCGGGATCAATTTACTGCCATATATTGCTCAAAAATTTTTATTCATTGAGTCGTCTTTACATCGAGTCATTTTGATTACCTTTTTGTTCCCCTCCTCATGAAAATTTAGACCAATTAAATAGATATTTATTTAGTCCCTCTTTTTTTAGCTCTCTTAGTTTTTTAATTCATTGGTGTAAGATTAAATAAATGTAAAGGCAGTTTTATTTTTTTGCTGGTGCATTATTATTTTAAAGTTATAAATCAGTACAAAGTGTGTTTGTTAAACAATGAATTTGTCTTATACATCAATGAAATTAATGTTTTTAGTAAATTAAGAGAGAGAGATAAGTGAATTGCCTTAATTCCGATTATTACTGATAAACTTGGGTACAATATAATGTCATTCGTTATTGCGTATTACTAATTAAAGATAACTCATTATGTTTCTAATAAAAGGTAATGCCTTATAAAGAATCTGTATAAAGATTTCAGACTTATTCTAATAAAATAATTTTTGTAAAATTTCAGTGCACAAATTATGAAAGTAAATTTATTAGAATGCATATTTCTTATTAAAAAATTGTGTTGCTAATAAATTTGGTTTATTCGCCTTATAATGCAATAAAAAAATAAAAAAAATAGATATAAAAAATCAGAAGATGAACAATCGAAACCTTTCTTTCGATTACAACAGAAAATGTTTCAAAAATTTTAGATGGATGATAAAATATTTTCTTCTTTTTACATTCGAGGCTAGGGAAGGGGTGAAATATCAACCGAAAAAACACTTATTTGACAGTTAAAAGGCCACGAAGTTTAGTGAAAATATATTCTTTTTGGCTGTTAGTGTCTTATATTCCATGAATTTACCAGACATTTTTTTAAAAATAATATGTCAGTAAAATATAGAATGCGTATTTTTTGTAGAATAGTATTCTCATATAAGTAAGTATATATCTCCAAAAATAGATTACAACAATAGGTCTAAAAATATAAAATTTCTTCTACTGCATGTTTAAGAATATTTTAGTACCATCATATTTAAAATTCCAAAAAATTAACTCTTTTAAATAAATGCATTTAAATTCAGAATTTTTTAGAGTTCATAAATTCAAAATTTTTTATTAGTCTGTAATGATTTTATTAGTCTATAGTCATCAAAATATATAGTTCGGGAAATATTACACCTACAGCGAATAAATATGCTTAAATCTCATAAGTTTATTTTAAAGTGAAATTCAAAATAAAAGGAATTTAAGTAGAAAGTTATATTTCGAATTGCTTTTGAAATATAACTAAAGTAACACATATTATAACTTTATTTAAATAATCGAAAAAATTACCAACAACATAAACGATTGAGTCAAATATTTTCGATACACATAGTTGAATAAAAATATTGAAACTTCCAAAAAATTTAAATGCAGATATGGGATGTTCTAATAAAAGTAATCACAACCAAGCATTTATTTATTAAAAATAAAATTATTAAAATTATTTGGATTAAATGAATATTATCGTAATCTTATGAAATATTTATAAAAGATAAATGCTAAAGACTCATATTTTAAGAATTTGATAAAATTATAAAATAATATGCGGTGAAAACTTAAAACATATTTTAAGGAATCTAGTGATTATGATGATTCAAGTATTAAGGAATCTCAAAAATTATCTTAAAGAAAATATAAATATTAAAAGGCTGTGTTACTTTAAATACATAAGTAACTTAAATTTATAAATGGAAGAAAAATATAACAGAAATTTAAAGAATTTTATCACAGACACATTTACTTTTCTTGCATGATAAATTTTATTTGTGAATGTGGTAAGTTCAATTGCATAATTTGATACATAGTGATTTTACAAAGATCCAATGTATATTATAACACAACAATACATTTAAAGAGTTGAATTAGAGTGTTCTTGAAATTACATTTTAAATAAATAATGAGACTAGATTTTTAAGCCATTTGTAATGTAAATATGTTTTGCTTTTATTTGCATATGCTTGCGAAATAAATAAAAAATAATTTATATGTAACTTTATAATAAAAACTCTTCTCTTGAACTTCTATACACTGAAAAACTGTAAATATGATAATTGCCAGAGTAAAATTCTAGCTTTTACTGTATCATTTTAAAGTAAATAAAATAATGCATGAAATAATAAAATAAATAACACATAAAACCTTTTTCTTTTTTCTAAGATTTTAAATTGGAATTGCTGTTTATTACGCGTCAATATTTCGGTCTTATTACGTTTAATATAATTATTTATGATGACAAACAGCAAGAAAGATTTAATATACATGTGTATATGTAATGTGATCACATACCTTTTTATACTTCTGTAATTTTTATTTAATTACAGGCTACCTTTATTTGAGTCAACACTTTTTTGCTGTGTTCTTTTCTCCGTCTTGATAACTATGACTGTAATCTTTTTGCCAACCCACGTGTTCAAATTATTAGTTTTAGTTTGATTTTTCCACGGCCGGAGGGACTGCACATAACAAGCAAAATGTGATAGGAACCAGAGAAAGAAAGTCTGCGGAAAGGAAGCGTCACTACAATTACAGTAGCAGTTCTGAAATAGTGATAACCTTATAAGAAATATATTATACCAAAGATTTAAAATCTAGAAGAAACTCACTTATGTTGAGAACCTGATGAATCATCTAGAATTTTGTACGAGCTTCACCACCCTTGACGGAAGATTGATAGTAATAAGTCTCGATGCAAAGGAAATTTTGAACCGTCATGTTGCATCATGTTGAAAAGCCATTTTGAATTTTTTTGGAAACTGATCAAGGTTCATATTAAGGTTCCAGAGTTAAAATGCCCAGCTACCTTAACTTCTCCAATTTCCTAAGTATAGAATCGAAAAAGGATAAACTTTTATAAATTTTACAGCTCCTGTCTTTCAAGGGATTAAAATTATTATTTACCAGTCATTTCCATCTGTGTTCCCTGCCATAAACACAGATGAAAATGATTAATGAGTTTGTTTCTTTTAATTTTTCTTTAAAATTTTTACCTTCACAATATAAATTATTCTTTTGGTCATATTCACATGTCATGTATTTTAAAACTTAATTTCACCTAATTTTCATCATTTTCTTAATTGATTAAAATAACAATATTTTTTTTCTGTAATTTTATTGTAGTAACAAAATGACTGAGTTTGAATTGATTTATTGTGTGCAATTATTATTTTTCAACTGTGCAGACACTTTATCCCTTATTATCTCTATGAGTTAAACTTACTTATTTATCGTTAATTATTTTAGGTTTCATATTTATCCTATTACTTTCTATGTTATTTATATGAAATTTATTGATAACCCTTTATAAATATATTTTTGTAAACATTTCATTTTACCACTCCCCTAATAGTGTACAATTTTTTATTTGATTATTTAAGAAACTATAAATGAAGATAAGTTTTTCAGTTTACTTCTTGTTTTTGACCTCAAAATTTAAAACATTTCTTAATTTTAGGTTATAACTTGAAACATTTGTATTTTGATGTTAACCTATTTAGTATTTTTGTTTTGAGATAAATTTTTATTCTTATATACATACGCAAGAAATTTTTGCACCGATAATTAACATCAAATAAAACAGATAGTTTAAAGCATAAAAGAAAATAGAATGAAATTTCATGTGCAAATTAATGGTCTTGATGAAAAAAAATTGATAAAGAGAGAATTCTGGAATTTGCAGAAATTTCTTTTCTTTCACTAACTTAGATTCGAAGTTTAATTATTCAGCATTTCCTTTAAGAATTTGTGACTTGAAAATCTGCCTACGATATAATTTACCAGATAAATGGCTAAGTATGTTATCGGGAAATTGAATGCCTATTGTATAATCTCGATTTAGTTTGAACTGTGAAGCTGGACATGTTTTGATATGCAATTGAAAGGACACTCGAAATTACTTAACGTTCGTTTGAGAAAGATTATATTAATAGGGAGAGGTGTTGTTGGTTCAAGTCAGCATAGAGAGATGCATGGAATCTCAAGTTAGAATATTAGTTTAATGGGCCAAAAAGATATGTAGACGAAATACTGAAATCTCATGTCACAACTTACAGCCCTTTTCTTTTAATAGATGATAACTCATTGCTTATGAATGCTCGTCTCTTGAATACATGATTGAAGCTAGTACAGTACGTCGATTGACCTACTTGCTTTAGCATGTTTAGGACACACTGAAGCAAAACATTGTTATGACTCTGAAGCTTTCTTAACTGTTCGAAGTTTGGAGAGTGGGCTTCTTCAGGAGTAGAGTTCTTCTCAACCTTATCGATAGCATCATTTCAACCATGTAAAGCAAGCCTGCAGTAGCCTTAACTGTTATTTCAAATATCTTGCATCATTTTCAAACTCTACATTTTTTGTCATTACATGTTTTTTAAGTTGGCCCCTGAAGACCCTTTTCATCTTCTTTTTATCTTACTAAAAGTTAAATTAAATCCAATATTAGTACTTTTTTCCCCATTGAGTTTTTTTTATTTTTTTCCGTTATTTTTCTCGAATAGTGTCTAATATGTGTATTCTCAGTTTCATCTCTTTGAATAACTGCCACGCTGCAGTTTTCTTCGTTTTTTTTTGTTTATTATCGTGGTAGTAAGCTACTCGGCTATTAAAATGATAAGAAAATATTGAGAGATGGTTATACTTTATATCACTTTAAAATGAATACTTTTATAGTTGCAAAATGGTACAATACTTCTCATAAATAGCTAATATTAATAATAACTATAAGTTTATATTCAGTTACATTTAATTTTATTAATTTCTGTTATTCACACATTGATCTGTTATAATATTCATTTTTATAGTCATATATGATTCTCAACAGTTTTCTTAACTTATTTTGCTTCTTTCTAAAGCGTTTTTGAATAATGTATGTATGTTCATAAAATGTTTTATACATGATATTTCGTTTTAGTTTGGATCATACTGAAATATCATATGGTATTTATTTTTAATTTGAAACTTATATAAAAACACCTAACTTAAAATACAGATAATTTAAGATAAAATTATTTAAAACAAAACACATTTACTACACTTAACTGTTACAAGAAGTTATCTTAAGTCTGTCTTTCACAAAAATTATTTATTTTAAAGGAATATTTTAGTTGACTAAAAGAAAAATAATCTTCAAAATGACTAATTCCATTCAAATTTTTGCACTGAGTTCTGCAGATGAAAAATTTTTAATTTTAAAACATGTTCTTACACGTAAAAATTAGTTGTTGAAAACTTTTATGGATGCTTACTTTTTCCAGAGTAAATAAGTAACTTTACACGTTAATAAAATGTGAGTATTATAAAGGTAGAATTTTGTGTTTAGAGTAAATTAAAATATTAATTAAATATTTTGCAATTTTTTAAAATAACATTATATTTTTTCTGTTTTACATTTTAGCATAAGTATCAACTAATTCAGAAATATTCATAGCTACAAATTCATACTTAACATCAAACACTAAAATGATAATCTATATTATGCAAATTAAAAGCTATTTTTAGATGTTTTTTCCCAAGAATATTAAAGCTGAAAATATATATTTAAATTTGTCTTTCGAGATAAATATATTAAAAAGTGCCTAAATACAAAAGTTTTTGACTTATTTCCAATATATACGTAACATATTTTGTACAGTAAATCTATTTCTATTAAATTTTTCAAAGTATTTCCACTTCAAGCATGGATGTTTGTAGTGATTTAAAGTTCGTTTTAAAACTTTGTTTCCGTTTAAATTGGCTCTCGTATTTTTTCCCTATGAGTAGAATAACAAACTACAGTAGAATACATCAAACCAATCAAACATATATTTTATATAATGCAACTATATAAAACTGTTACAAATAAACTGAAATCTTTTCGAAGAAACGTTGGTAAAAATTGCATAGTATTCGGTTCAATTTAAAAACCAAGCGAATATTCAAACAAGAACTTTTAAAAAGAAAGGGAAATAATAACCGCAGAATGACACTATTCGCGGAGTTATAAGAAAACCTTAAATTTTTTTCTTCTATTTTGTCGCAACTGAAAGGAATTTAAAGAAAAAAAAAGAAAGCTTTTCTGGAAACTAAGAAATATACATAGAAAAGGCTCTTACTTATGGGATAATACTGAAAGAAAACTGTATATTTTCAAAGATATTTTTATAAATAGTAATTAAATTCGTTAAAAAATATTTAGATGTACCTTCCAAAATTTTAAACACACACATATTATTTTTGATCAAAATGATTATTTTACAATTTAAGTGAAATGGATTTTGGTATTAAGTACAAAACAGTAATTCACAACATTTAAGCAAGAAGAGGGTATTTATATGAAAGTGTCTATAGTAAAAGAGAATAAGAAAATCTTTTATATAACTGACGTACCTGAGGAAAGAGAAAGACTGTTTAAATATAATAAAAATGAAAAAAAAGGAAAGAGATTAGAGAATTAGAGAGGGATTAACTAAACAATAAATGAAACATTCTGCTAAGATTATACAAAAATGCATAATCTTATTAGAATATTTCATTTTTGTGCCTAGACGATTTCATAAAACTTGCAAATAATAAATCCTAATCTTTTTTAGAGTATAAGAGAAAAATTTAAAATCCATATCCAGAAATATTCAACACAGAATCTAAAATTGATTTATTGTGCAAATCGAAAGAATAATGCGTTAAAATTATCATATAAGTGACTTGAAATTCAACACTCTGTCAATAAATAAAATATTACGTACTGCATTCAAATGACGTAATAGATCACTAGAAAAATAAACTATAATATTTTATTTTAAATAAGATTTAATGAAAAAAACTATTAAAAAATGTAGAAACTCATGGTTAAATTAATTATTTATAGCACAATTTTTTATGTTATTATGTTTTTAGATATTCGATCGCATTAAAATCTCACAATTCGAAAATTGGCACAAGGTTTTGTGCTGCATAAATATGTAATAATAATTATATATTATAGCAATCAATTTATCAATCAGTCTATTCCTATCTATCTATTTCTGCATATTTATATTGGGTGTTTTTGGTTTAAATTTAATTATAATTAATTTAATACTTATAATATATTATTAGAGAAAGTCGAAAGCATAACAAATAAGAAGAAATTTTAATAAATCGTAAATATACAGCAAAAACATCAACCTGAATTCTAGAAGATTTGCATCTTAAATGAATCCGCAGGAAACTTTAAAAACAGTAATGAATGTCTAGAAAAAACAATGAAAATGAAATTGCTCGTTTCGGGATATGAACCCATGCCATCTACTCTGCTGCCTAATGTCTTGACAGAAATAAATAGCCTAAAATATCTCCCAAATGCATGTCTTTGTTAATTGGTTAATTAAAAAACGCATGATCACATCATGCGTTTTTTAAGAAGTTTTTCTTAAATAATAGTATACAGGCTTTTGTAAAAATAATTTTATTTTTCCAGGCTAAATTATAATCATTTCTCTCATTTATTCTTGACTGTGTACTTAGCCATTGATGTACACATATAAACAGTTTTTTAATATTAAACTAAAAACGACCACTTAATTAAACTTTTTTAAGGTTCTCTACCGAATAAATTTCAGATTAATGAAAATTTTTCATATCCGAAAATAGTTTTGATCCTGATTATTTTCGATATTTACGAGTCTCCTCTATTTTTCTTCTTCTTGTTTAATTTTTTGAATAAAAATATTTTTTCTGATGTTATAATTACTTTAAGGAAATAAAACCAGAAAGAACTTCATTCTGGAATGCAAGTGTATTAGTGGAGAAATTTCATTTATGTAAATTTCTTTTTGCTTTTGAATTTCACTGACTTCTCCGCTCTAGTATATCAATAATTTAACGGATACATGTAATTTTTATCTATTCAACAATTTTATAAAATACATTAACACTGAATATGATTCAAGGCTACACAGGGTACACTATTTATGGGCGATTAGAAGCTGAAATCATAAAATTATGTTCAAAAGAGTTGCTGTTGATTTACAATTTGCGTGTATTATGGGTGGAGCCATCCGACCTTAAAGATGCATTTTAAGTGGGTTTGACGTACATTTTTCTGATTTATATAACTTTTTTTTTGTGATTTATATAGTTGACATTGAAATATCAATTGACAATGCTTATGAAAATAACTACTAAAAAATTTAAAAAGCCTTATTTTACCAATAATAACAATAATAAACTAAATATTCCAGTTGATATGGTTTTTTTATTTTTCTATAGATCTGATTTCCTTAAGTTGAACGAGTGTCATTTTAGTTTACAAATGCCATAAAAACTGCTCTTATGCCATCTGTACAAGATACTTTAATGCACTCCAATACTCTTTTCAACAGTACAACTGAAATCACTTAATGCTGAGCCCCCGTTTAAATATTCAGTTATCATAAGCTCTGAACCGAGTCACCAATAGTACAATCAGGGGAACCAATAACACCAATAAGGAAAAGTGACACGTCAGTCAGTCGTGCCCAATTAAAAGCATTAACACGTGTCACAGCCACCTTCCTTGGAGATTCAGGAGCACAGTATGGGCCATCTCTAAAAACCACCCAACTCTTGTTCTTTGATGCATCCCTAGTTTTTGACAAAAAATTTGCTTGATAGACATATTTGTCAAAAGTTTTAGGGAGTGAAATGTCAACTTCCTAGGTCAATGGATTGCCAAGGCTCTTTTCTTAGTGGGACAAAGTAAACTCACATTAGACTGCTGTTAAAGCATTTTGTCTCTTCTAAAACAAATTGTACATTCTGTAAGAATATGCTACTTTTTTAATGTTGAAAAGTTTATTAAATTTTTTTTAATATAATAAGAATATATGAATAATTCATCTATTGTTTTCAACCAAGTTGGTAGCTGAATAGCCTTTAATTTTACGACTCCTGGGTTTGTAGTACCACAGAATGCGAAATGAAATCCCGAAATACCGATGATTTTCAATGATATACTGGGATTTCGAGAATATTTGAATTTATGTAACTTGTTTTAAACAATTTTGCTAAAATATTTTGTAAAAATATTAACATTAATTGTAATTATGAGAACATGTGTTAATAAATTTTTAATAGGAAACATGCAAATTAATGCTATTTTTATTTGTATCAATATGATTAATCTATACATAATTTTCTGCTTGGCATATAGGACAAGGTATATCAAGAGCGGCTGCAACTGAGATTTTGTTTTCTCATCATCTTCAAAGTGCCCACTCGAATGTGGTCCATTGTTTTAAACTTTTCTTTTTAGCATTGCATTATAAGCACTGTAAATAGTTTCCTAAAATGATAATTTTTTGATGGAAAACGAATGATGAAAGAGTCTTTTTATGAAAAGGTGTGCTTGTAATTTTGGATAAAGTTGCTAATGAGTATTAATTAATTTGATTAAAATCGGAGTAGATTAGATGGGATGAAATTTCAAGCATTACTTGATTAGATCAGAATATGAGCTGTTTTTTGTTAGATTTTCTTGAATAATCATTAAAATTCTGCTTTCATAGATGATTACTTTATTCTGAACTTAGTCTTTATTTCAAACATTAAATTAACTTATTAAGAAACTAAATGACTAAATATATTTCTTTAATTAAAAGGAATTATTATATGCGATTATCATTGTGCCAACCCCTAATAACTCAGTTTCAATGTTTCAGCTCATAGTTTCAATGTTGGTTACCCAGTGATAACTTTCTCACATTAAAACCAAGACTCTTGGTTTGATTTAGATTTTGAACAACTACAAACATCCATGGTCAAGTAGGATATAAACTTATGAACTGCTAAGTGAGTTTGTAGACTACTTAACTATCAGTTACAAGAATGATATGGTTGCTTATTGTTTATTTTTCCACTCTTATATTAGAGAATTTTAATATTGTGCACTCCACCACTATTTAAAATATAATTATGATATAACTGCAGAAAGTACATTGAGACAATTTGATAATAATGAAATAAAAACTTTACTCTGTGACACACACACACACACACACACACACACACACACACACACACACACACACACACACACACACACACACACACACACACACACACACACACACACACACACACACACACACACACACACACACACACACACACACACACACACACACACACACACACACACACACACACACACACACACACACACACACACACACACACACACACACACACACACACACACACACACACACACACACACACACACATTAAACGTACAAAAGTTATAACTCTAAATGGAAAAAGTTAATTTGAAAAGTTTTAAAACCTATCTTTATTTCTATGACAGGTTTTTATTTAAAATAATTTTCATTCTTTATAAATAATGATGTGGCAGCAAAAACTTTGTCTTACAATGTAAACAAAAATTTCATATATCTTATAGAAACAAAGGAGGTGATGCATAAAGGTATGCAATGTAGAAAGTTCTGTACTTAGAATTCCCTAAAATTTGAGTATTATTAACTGCTAAATTAAGTTTAAATAATTTTTTCCTAATATTTCCTATCTTTTTCCATTTTTTATTAGTTTGTTTTAATTATTATCAAGAATATATATTTCTTATACATTATTGTAAATATCTTTTATTCAATTAAAATGAAAATTATTTTCATAAGTGTATTTTTTCTATAATATATTTTAATGAAACAAATTTCTTTATTTAATTATTTTTCTCACTAAATATATTTGAATTACTTCTCCTAATATTTAAAAACTAATTCATTTTGTGGTTATGTGGCGAACACAATTCTGCAATTAGAATTCACTATATATTTATGAATACGTAATTTTGGATAGTCATAATTTCCATGATTTTGTAAAAAATTAGGGCAAATATCATCAATAGAACTATCAAAATAAACAGTTAAAAAAAGTTAGTACAGGACTATAGCTTATTTCCATTGCAATTATTTATTGCAACAAGTATAACTTCGTATCGGATGTATAAATATAACTTACAACAGAAGGCATTTATAGCAAACAAGTATGGAAAATTGAAAAGTTAAAAGAAATTTGAAAATATGTATTAAAAATGATGAGATTTGTGCTAAAACTGAGATAACATTTTTTCACCGAAATTCCACACATAAAAGACATGTGAAATACTTTAATTCGACAACTTATTAAGATACATAAACCTTATTCATATGAATATTTTGATCTAGTCAACATCCACTTGTTGCCTCCCACTTGCAAAAGTGACGTCACTTTCAATCTGGTTAATGCATCGGCTTAAGTCTTTAAACTAAAGAGAAATGATTTCTTTAGAGGATCAGCGATTTTCAATTTTTGTAATTTTCGTTGTTTTTAATAATTCTGTGAAGAAAAATATTTGTCAGAAATATTCAATTTCCCACTTTTTTTTACAACCGCTTTGATTGATTTTTTTGATAGCTAGTAGGAAATAACAATTTTAATTCAGAATGATCTGAGGTCCGAAAATTGATTTTCTATATTTTTTGTCGCTTAAATCTCCTGAAAAATTTTTTAATCAGTTATGAAGGAAAAAGTTTGAGTAGGTATTTAATAAAAATGTTTTAGTTTAGCAGCTATTTAAAGCATTTTTTTTGCTTTTATTCTTTTACATCACTAAAAGTATCTTTATCTTGTGATTGGCTTTAAATCTTAATACTTTTAATAAATTATAAATAATAATGATAAATACTTTTAATTAATTAATTAATATAATAATCAGTATTTTTCTAAAATATATGTTTTTAGATATTTTTTAATCAATGCTCTAAAAATTTAATATTTTTAAAATGTTATTTATATTAAGTCTAGATATTTCTACTAAATAGCATCATTATTTTTGATTTTTACACAGTTAAACGTATTTTACTAATATGCTAATGAAAAGTTTGCTTTTAAAACATTTTTATTTAAATTTAATTCTTATAAATGCATGTGCCATAAAATTCGTTAATTTTTTTTAATAAAATTTTTATTGTTCTTTTGACTTTGACTTACTTTATTCTGAATTTAATCTTTATTTCAAACATTAATTTAACTTATTAGGAAACTAAATGACTACATTTTTTCGTTAATTAAACGGAATTATGTTAAGCAATTTCTCTTGTGCCAACCTCCAATAACTGTGTGTTTTTGGATTGAAATTAGCAAAATAATTACTAAAAAATGAAAGAAAATTTAGTACTTTAAATTAAATAACCTCACCAATTCTTTGAAATTATGCTTTTACAAAGTGAACGCGTTTAATTTCAAAATCTACTTTTTTAGGCAGAGTATCAATTTCATTTTTCTCTTCAATAAATTAACATCATACTTAAAAAAAGTAAAGTTTAATTATACTAAAAAAATCTGTTTCTGTCAGTAAAGACTCAACCTTTAACGCAATTCTAATCGTTAAAATAATTTTTTCTGAAAATTTTTATCAATGTAATGTTTTAACCAATTCATTATTTATTTTATTCGTTAAATTAATTTCAATTTTTCATTTTTTTAACGCATGAAACTTAAATAACCATTGGGAAATGAAATACTGTTGCAATTGTACTCAGTGTAATTATAAAAGTTACGAACTGTTTTTACCGTACACTTTTTTGAATGACATTCCAATTGCCTTTCTTTTTTCTATCTTATTAGAACTTTATGGTTTTTAATGAAAAGGAGGATAAAAGATTAGAATTAATGAAAAAAAGAGAATTTAAGATAGTAATTTCCTTCTCTTGACCAAAATTCAGTTTCAAGTGTTCCATCTGATTTAATAGATGTTCACATGATATTTATTATTCAAGCATTCATGAAAAGTTAATATTTGCTATAAATATATCTTATAAAATATACTGGTTTTACATTTTAAAATAAAATAAATATCACATTAACTTGTTTAAAAATGAACTAATCAATATATTAAATAAGTATAACTTTGCACTTTGGGAATGAAAGCCATCGTGTTGAAAATAGAAATTCGATACTTGAAGTGTAATATTATTGGCTATTCTACGTACATTAAATATTCATAGACCTAATATTCCTTCATTGGTGTGGGGTACAGATTTGGAGAGCAAGGTGACAGAGAAATACAGAATCAACTTGATTATGTCTTTGATCATATTTTTGCAAACGAGGCTGAACGATATCTACAGATTATTTTGTTTGTTTGGAGGAAGTGTTCGCCTACCTATTTCTGTTTTTTAAAAGCTACTAAGCACTCCCAGTCCCCTCGTAATTTTGGGTCAAAGTCAAGTGATAAGTCGATACCTGAGCTGGCACTGTACTCTTCACGTCACAGCAGCAAAGAATCTTCGGACCCTTTGTAACTTTTAACTTACAAAGGCCTTACTAGCACAACGGATCTTTGGCTCAGGGTAAAGCTAAAAGCTCATTATCTCTTACTCAATACGAAAGTAATGTTTTTTCCATACGTGGTCACGACCTACAGTTTAAAGGGAATTTCGAACTAACATAAGCAAAAGACATGTGCTAGCAATGTGTATCAGTCACACAGAATGTTAAACCAAAGATAATAGCGCTGATCATATAGCTATCTTTACACTCACTAGACTATGATTAAAATTATGAGATGGCTGACTTTATGTAATGAATTCTTTCAATAAATAGAAATTAGTAATTAGAAACGTGATGTAATAATAATAACATAAATAATTAAGTCTGTTAAAATACGTGAGAAAATCATGGTGCCTTTCTGAAGTAAAGCGTCCTTGTTGTTCAAAGAAGATCATTGGTTTGAATACTGAATCTTCTAAGGACCGTTGAACTATGCCCGTTATGCTTTTATATGATCCAAGACCTCCATTAAAGTGGAAGGAAAATGTGAAGATGAAGGTGCATAGTCAAGAGTCGATCACATGACTTGATGGTTCAAGACATGAGATGATTATTGTATGAAGTTGTTTTGTTAAGAAATGGATAATTTTCAATGATTACAATGATGGAAACAAATCTGTTTCTCTCTATCTTTCTGATATCTCTTTTATAATAAAATAAAGCAATTTTTTTCAAGAGTGACTACTTTTATTTTCTACTAAAAGTACCGATTACATATTAAACCTTGTTTCCTGAGTAGTTTTATTGATCGGGATATGACATTCCTTATTAAAGGTAAATTATAAATTGACGTATTAGTTAGCCATTTCATAAAATTACTATTTTATGTAAAACCATAAAGCTGTTTCGTGAATTATACTGTTTCGCCAAAAGTCATTGGTCACTTTTTTACTTTGAAAACTTGTTCACAGTATGAAATAGGTTCAAGTAACCTACACTATGTAAATAAAAGTAGAAGCATTGGAATATCAAATGTTTATTTTCTGTCATGATAAATCCATAAGAAAGAAAATTATTGACGCTAATGAATACGGTCATTTGACCAGAGAGACTGCTCAGTAGTTAATCACGACTGGGAATGATGTCATAGTCATGAGAAAATGCTGTAGGGATACTGAACTGAATTATTTCTTTTGAGTCGCAAAAAACTATGTAACAGAGACCAGAAAGTCTTAAAGCCTTTGTGCGAAACAACCATGTTATATCTTTTCCAGAGATTGCAGAGAATTTCTGTTTCAGCTCAGGAATCAGATCAGTTCACAGAGATCAGATGTACTCAGAGAGGTGATACTGTTTTGTTTTCATATTCTTGTTTCTCTCATTAGCTACTAATCAGACACATCATTTCCCGGAGAAGTTGAAAATCAGGAAATAAGCATCGAGCTTTTGCTTTCTGCATGCATGTTTTTTATGATAGAGGTTTCAATTATTTTTTCGGATTTTCTCCCTTATGACACATGAATACGGCTCATTTCTTAAGAAATGCCTTACCACAATACACAGTGAAGTTTAAAATACCTTAGAGTATACCCTACAGCTATAAGGCTGTCCAATATGTTGAGTCAAAATATTGTATGACCTGGGATCCTCTTCAGAAAGAGAATGAAAGATTCAATCGCAGTCGCTATTATCTAACGAGGAATGCACTTTATGCCTCTGCTTTCTGGATGTACGCCTGTGGAAGTGCTTGTGAAGACGCTTGTGAATTATTTGAGGTTACTTTCCGTATATCGTAATTACGGTCAGCTATCTATAAAAGTTCTTTCAGGAATTCAGTCTGCGTAAGTTGTTCAAATGTTTATAAAGGCTTTTTGGTGTTAGGCTATTTGATATGAAACGTTAACTGTTGTTTGTCCTAGACTCAGTAATAAAAATATGCTTTCATCGGTGTAAAAAAATTCTGGTTTCAATTTCACTCATTCATGATTTATACATTTATGCTCTTGGCAAGCGCATCTGTCGAGGTGGGTATTTGCAACTTTCCAGGCTTTCTCTCTTGTGACACGTAAATACGGGGAACTGCTCGGAAGAAAAATCTCTAGGCAATTATGTGAGGTACATATTAAAAAAGCTTTACAATAGACTTCTACTGTTAGATTACTAGTGAATGGCAAAAGGTGGATTTGTTTCTGGAACAGTCAAAAATCATTATGCTGAGGAAACAAATGTATACTAAATGATCCATAAGTGCTAATGTAACAACTTTGATGTGTTAGGAAAGAAAGATGACGCCTTAAGTCATGTCATCTTTCTTTCCAAACACTAAAACTTTCACGTTGTAATTCTTACTACGTTGTAATTAGCCCTGTTTTGCTGTTCCTGTATTAAAAAAGGGGTGCAAAAATTTATTACTATTAATAATGTGAGCAAAGTATGTGTATATTACATGTTTGCAGTATGTGCATAATAGTCTTTCTTTAATATTTTGGGTTTGAACTTGTAAGAAAACTTATGGGTACACTATAAATGGGAAATCATGACATTTCATTCAATATAATGATTAGTTTTAAGTACTTTTTTAAGTTCCTTTTTTTAAGTATGTACATTGTTGGACTCATACCCTTGCGTAGGTGAAAACGCATTTTCCGCAAAAATTATCCGCAAATTGACACAAAACTCAATTTTGCAAACGGAATGGAAGGTGCAACAATCCTTCGAATCTAGCTATTATTGGACAGTGGTCAATGCATGTTATGTTTTTACTTTTTAAATGTACATCTATCTATATGGGGGCTATGACTCTTCGTAACGGAGAACCTAATAACCAAAAACCATTATAATGTATGTCTTTTAAAATAATATTTCATAGATTATTGGCCATATTCTCACTTGGAAAACAGCAAGATACCCATGCTGATTGACATGTTTTCAAAAAGCAGAAGAGCAACATTCAGCAGCGGCTAGGATCAGATTTTCCATCCTGAAGCTCGTGACTCTAATATCAGGCTATGATTAGTCTCTGGTGAGCATGTGAGAGCTTTCTGGGCTAAGTATATTTCATCCCACGAACATTGCCTACTATCTATTGAAAAATTCTCATGGAAGAACAATACGTAGCAGATTTTCAAATAGTTTACAAGGAAATTCAAGTATTAGATTATCTCAATTATACGTTATCAGTATCTTGTTTGTTGAGATATGTAACGTTTGATCGTGGAAGACCGCAGTGTCATGGTTGGATAAGACATCGTTCTCCTTATCGGATGGAAGTGAGTTCAAATCTTTGCTAATCCGGTAATCAGTCATGTTCACTAATCGCTGCTGGGGAACATTAAAACTGGGTGTGGTCTCAATGTCCTCCAAGGGAAATGATACTTCTGGGGGTGACAGGCTAAGTAATGAGGATAGTTTGCTTGGCCTTTTCGGCAAAACCACCAAGACTCCACCAGTCTGCTTCCATCAAACTGGTAGAGCCCAACTCAGGGCTAGGTACAGGGAATCAATCTAGCGCAACAACAACTTTTGATCATGGCTCTATTATATTCTATAATTTATTTTAAATATGTTTTATGTACTTTAATTGTATTTTTTTGCAAAACATGACAATATTCACTTATATTACAATATAACAAATATTTATTCAAATACCTTTTGAATATTTGAAGCACTCAAACAGTAGGAAACAATTTTCCTGTTAATAAAATTAGTTTTAAAACCATTAGCTTAATTTTCATAATATTTTTATATTTTTGATATTAATAATTACTTCCCTTTGTAATAAATTTCCGATAATTTTTTTAGAAATCTAAATAATAAAATATTTTTAGGAACACTTCAAAAGGTAAAATAAATTATAAAATGAAAAACAGGAAAATGGAGTGTAAGATTTATTTATAATCATACATATATAAAATACTGTTTTAATACCTTAATATTTGTTGTCTTACATATTAATGCTTCTGCATTCATTCAGTATTAATAAAGAATTATAAAAATTTATTAAGAAAAAAAGGATTTGTTATTTTTTTGAATTTTTATTTGCTTTTTCCAAAATATTTCTTAAGTACTAAATAAAATTATCAATTATTTGAAATTTTCCTGTAACTGTGATTAAAATATTTTCTTCAAACATTTGTGCTGTCTTTTTTTCCAATTGTTCCTAGAATACATGAAACATAATTTCCTCGATAAATAAAACATAATAATTTATTTAGAAAAATATTGATTTTAATTTTTTTACTTTTCAGGGGTCTTACAGTCTAAATTCAATTAAATGATTAGCAATGGATCAGATTTCCCGTCATGATTCAATCCATTTTTAAAACTTTTCCAGTTATGTTTTTATCGTAATTAAAATTCATAGAGCGAAATTAATTTGATTTAAATTTTAATGTTTACAATAAGTGTCACTTGATTGTTATTTTTATGAATGTTTAAATAAAAGAAAATTATAGTATATGAAATAAGTAGTTATTTTGTATGATAATCATATCTATTGGTTATTTTGTATAATATAATTCATATACAATTGATTATTTAAAGATTGAGAAATAAAATTTAAAATAAAGATTTAAGGATATTTTAATATGAAAATCTTTTTACATTTGGGTGTTTTTACTTTAGTAAAAGTTTCCTATTATATAAATATTTTTCTTGATGCATTCATATACTTGAATACACGCAATAATGAATATATTTTCGGTCTATTATATAAATGAAAATTGCAATAACGTGTTTTAGTCTGTTCAACATTTTGACATTTGTCTGAAAATGAAATGATTTTATGTTAAAAGTATAATTTTGTCATGCCACGCTTATTTCCAGTATATAAACCCCTTAACCATCTGAGGTTCTGTGAAGAATCTTATTTATTCTAATTAATTGAAAAATATATTTTGCATTTTTAAAATATATAATGGGAGTATTTAATAAAGTTAAATCTTTTTTTTCTTTTTGGAAGCTAATTTAATTTCGAAAATATAATTTTGGAGAGAAGATTCTGAAATATCTATCGAAATTCATATGGGAAAAAGAATAACAAAAAAATAGGCGAATTGCAAATTGCATAAATCAGAATAAAAAAATTAATCAATGAAAATTTCAGAAGCTTTAATGAATTAATCCATGATCACAACTTATAACGAGGTATAAATAATTAAAAAAGTTAAATTATTAAATTAACTAATTTATGGATTATGTATTACATAATTAAAGATTTAAAAATTTGTGATTTTTTCAAACGTTTTATAATTTTTATCTTTAAAAATGCATTTCTTAATAACTTAATTTAATATATTGCTCATGTATTAATTAGTAAATATATTTTATCTTAATATATATATATATATATATATATATATATATATATATATATATATATATATATATATATATATATATATATATATATATATATATATATATATATATATATATATATATATATATATATATAGTATGGTCAAAAATACTTTGTTATAAAATTAATGAATTCAGAATAGCAAAAACACCTTCAAACTTTACAAAGCCCTAATTAAATTGTCTTTCATGTAATTATTAATTAGTGTTGAAACTAGTAGAAATTTCCTAAGAGTACTTTCCACATTACTGATTTCTACCGAGAAACATTCATGTATAAAGTATTTCTTTAAGTAGACTAATGTTCTCCGCACTCTTTTTAGATCTCGGAATGACACACAATTTAATGCGATTTGAAATGTTACGCTCGCGTAATAAAATTAGTTTTTAAGTTTTAGATTCACTTTATTTCACGAGTGATTTAATAGAATACTGATTCAAAAATTTTATTTATCAAATGGATATACTTTTAGTAATATTAAGATTAAATATTAATACACAATTAGTAGAAAATATGTTAATAATCAAAAATACTTAGATTACAGAAAAATGTTCATCGGCAAGTAGAAAAACCCACACGATTCCTAAATATTTTAGGTCACTCACATACTAATGTAATGCGTATTAATCTTAATAGTTTACTGATGCACTGTGATAGTCTAAATGGTATTAATTGAAAAGAATCATGTGTATTTTTTCGCAAAACCAGTATCCCTCAAGAGGCTTTTGGGATCTGGACGAGTCTTTTTAACAAGCTACCTTGAATTAGCTTCTTAACTCACGTGCATTTAAAGATGAATTAAAATTATGAAATTAAAAGTCTTTTACAAATAAAAACGCTTATCACAAAACCGTCTTCAATTATTAATTTTTAGCTATGGATTTCATTAATACTATAGATAGACCAAATTAAATTTAATTTTAAAAATTTCACTAATTTTGTTACAAAATTAAAAGAAACTGATTCATAAATTTCTAATTCAACACCTCGTAATGGATAGCTTAACAACTATGGCTATAGTGAAGCTTTTAAACATGAACGTTTTGTTTTTGGGTCTCCTTTCATTGATATGGGTCACATTTATATATCACAAGAAAATAAATCTAAATCTCCTAGGCATAGAAATCTCCTAGGAATTATCTACACAGGTGCTTATATAGAAAATGGAATTAGAAATTTGAACCAACATATCAAAGAGCCTTTTTCGTTAGAATTAAGGAATGATGAAATAAACTCCAGAGATATAAAAAAGGGTATAATTAAAGTTGTGAGCAAAATATTAAGGGGCTCTCCCTTAAATATTGAGCCATTCTTTTTCCAAGGAACGCTTTCCTATTTTTTTGGTTTTAATATGATTTCGTTTTCGCTTTTACTATTGTTTTAGTTATTCATGAGTCTTTTTTATCATATCCTTCTGTTTACGTGCTGCGAGGTTTGGATGGAAAATCGCCATTTCTCTAAAAGTAACACCTCAAGTGTCAGTTTCGTCATATGATAATGGTTCATATTTATCACATATTTTATCGGGTTTAGAAATTTCATATAAATAAGAAACACAGAAATTATTCAAATTATGTAATATTGCTGAGCGATTTTATTCTGTGATTTTTTAATATTTTATTTGGTTATAGATCTGTTAGAGTCTTGCAAATCAAATAGAAAATAGCTTGGAAGCTCTTTGATAATTTCTGCGCAATTTTTAGTAGCCTAAAACATTTGTTATTAATATATCTATAGGTTATGATATATACACAGACATTATAAGAAAATATTTAAAGATATGATAAAAAAATTTATATGGAAATAGGAGCTTAGTTTTTCTGATGTATATTTACCATTAAAAATATCTCAACTCTTTTCTAGAAGGAATATATATCTTTATCTATCTACATTTTATGTATATTACCTTTTAAAGTAAAACACAAAATTATTCAATCTTTCTATATATTCTTAATCTGTCTCAATCTAGGTATTAAAATTCTTATTCTCACTGTATTCTTTAATGTAAGCTACTTTTCTTTTTATTTTTCTCTTTTTCAAATCACTTCTGATTTTTCTTCTCGTAATTAAATATGCATACATATATAGATAGATATTTTTCTATTTGTATTATTTCTTAAAGTATAAAGGAACATACTTTAGTTTTTTTCGATAAATTCTATCCCTTCCTGAAACAGGAAACAGAATAACGAAAGTTCTAGACACATCCCATTCTTTGATGAAGTACACTTTCTCTCCTTTTTTTCCTTTCTAATCACTTCGGAATTTTATTCTTTTTCTTTTAATTTGGCTATGTTCTACTACATTAAATGAATTGTTCTTGACAAATGTTCTAATAGATGTGAGGGATTGTGAAACGATACAAGAATAATACGCATCCATAAGGAATAATAATTCCATCGCAGCTCTTGAAAGAGTGTCTTGACTTTTTGTATTTTATATATTTCTTGATGATAGTGGAAATATGTTCTTATTTGTCAAAAGTAATTAGAATTCAAGAACAGAGTTTTATTGCAAAATAAATTGTGAATTAACTGTTTATTTTTCAATGGCTTTTTTCAAAGTCTTTTAGATTTTTGATTTTCTATAACTGATGGATTGTTTTATAATCATTTTATTTACTTTTTTAAATTTTCAAACACAAGTTTCTAAAATGTGTTACAGTTTGTTAAAAGAGATCTATATGATAGAGTTATTTTAATTTTTTTTAAATTGTGGTTGGAATTCTTTATGAAAAAAAATAATCGAATAAACGTTTTAAAATAAAATTTTCCTCAAAAAATTCAGTTTAACTTCTTCTTTTATGTATTATGATATCATTCATGATTACTAATATGTGCTTAGAATAGCAGCTCAATTTTCGAGCCCTTTTTATGTGGCAATTACACACTATTAATCAGACTAAGTTTTTATTAATTTTACCTAAAAGTTATATTTAGATTTTAAGAAATTAAACGTCTTGACGAATTACCCAATATTTTTCCTGGTAATTAATGTAAAACAAAATTTCCATGATAGAATGCAACAGAATATAAAATGTTCTTAATGCATCTTCTAATGTAATGACATTCCAAAGCTTAAATTCTTGGCAATGATACTATTGAAATAATTTCGATTTCACAGATGCTTCTTATTTCATTTTTTCATTTGTAAATCATAACTGTCTACAGTTTTATTTTAGAAAATATGATGGAATAGGCTGTAATAAAATTCGTTTATGGTTTGTTAAAATCGTTTTAGAAATGAGTCCTAGGAAATTCAATTGAATGTAACTGGCTTTTTTGAAGTAGAAATATAATTTCAAGGATTCAATTTTTACTTATCTGAAATGTAAACAAAGTAATTATTAATCTTTTTATAAAAAATGTTGCTTGGAAATATCATAACTTAATTTATTAGAATCTTCACACCTTAACGGTTTATTTAGGATTCGCAGAAATAGAGGGTAAAGTCTAATTCTGTGATAAAGCATCTTCTTTCAAAGTGCTGTGGATTCGAATAGGACTCAACAAGATTGCTAATGTATAGTATTAACAATTGATGAAAGATATTTTCTATTAACATTCATTGTGACAAAACAGAAAATGATTTTTATTTGCGAAGAAAGTTTTGTGGTATCGGGATAAAGTATTTCAGAGGAAAGAGTTCGAAATAAACTTTACAAGCATGGTTTCTATTCACGAAAGACAATATTGTGTATTAATCCAGTCGTAGAACACAGTATTGAGCAAAATATCTGAGACAACCATTATTAAGAAAGGACACGATGTGTTTGGAATTAAGTGCTACTCACTGACAAGTCCCAATAGTAACTAGAATGTGAATTCTAATATTGAAGCAGGATAGGAGCATTTGAAACGATTTCACGTTCATTCATGAAAGGTCAAAATACCATAAATATTGAAAGTGCCAGAATAAATCATTGCTTACTCATGAACTTATACGTATTTCGGAATGGCAATTCAAGAAGATCAAATATATATATAAACTTGAAAATAAGCTTTTATTTCATATCTTAAGCTCAATCAATTTTTTGACTTTTAGTTCAATGAAAATACCTTACCTTACAAAGATTGACCTATAAATAACAAATATTAAGCGGAAACATTGCAACAGAGGAAGTAAAACAGTGTTCTCTAAACATATATCTGGAAGAGAATAGTTAAACCGCAATTATAGGTATGCAGTGATGGTAGATCAAATTCTGTACATGTCTCAGACTTGGAAATAAAGCTACTTAAAGAGTGAAAAAACGTGTAACAAAATATTAGTAAAAATCACTTTTTTATCCATGGAAAACAAGTGTTCTACAAATTTACTTGTTTGAAGGCGACCACAAATGATTAAAATTTTTATATTCCTTATAAGTATTACCTTCTTATCAATTACATGTGCTTACATTATTGCGTTGAAACGTATTTTCATCGGAATTAAACCTTCAGGATTTTTTTTTATTCCAAAGAGATAAAAAGGGAAATAAATATAAAAAAGGAAATAAAATGGAAAACAATCTATTTAATAAGGAAATAAAAATATAATGTTAAAATTTAGATAGTTAGACAATTACAAAATATCTAATTATCAAGGAATAATGGATTGTTAAATTTTGAGTTCATTTTTTCAAGATTCTATATTGATGTTTTCAATGTTTAATTTTTTCTAATTACCCCACAAGAGTTGATTATATATTATTCTATACCTTATTCATTCACCATGGAAAAAGTTCAATAAAATAAAAATTCAAAGCATAATTATTTAAGTCACATATATTTTTATCACTTCTGAAAAATTTATGGAACTATTGTGTGTGTACATAAAGAATATATTTCAAGTGCATAATGTAACTTTATTTCACTTACCCATGATAGTATATCAAACTACATAAATTACAATATCAAAACTAAATCAAATGATCGCTAAGCACTTACTTCAATAAGTCATTTAATACTATCCATTTCATTGAGTACATTTAATAGATATTATTCAACGATTTATGAAAAATATATTTAATCCTATATTTTTCTGTATGTTTTAATTTATGTGAAAACTCCCGTTATTTCTGTTATAAACACTTCAGCCCTCAACATTCTTCTAATTTTTATATTTTAATCTCCGTTTCGTGGAAGTACTTTCTTTAGCTAGATAAAAAAGTTTTCACTTCAACAATAAAACTTTAAGTAGTTGAAAAGACTTTATAAAAAGAGTTTCAATTGATGATTGAAAATAAAAATCATCCAGACAAATAAAAATTCGGATTAAATGTAAGCAGTTTCAAAATTTGTATAAATTTTAATATCTAAAAATAATATTACGATCAAATTTTTAATTACAAAAATACCTTTCTTAGTCTTAAGATAGCAACATATATCTATTTCTATAAAGCATGAACTGACATGATAGAACACGATACATTTTATTGATTTCAAAATAATTAATCTATCCTATTGTTTTGGAGTTTAATTTTGTGCGATATTACTAAGAATACATACTTTCAAAGTTTTAGTTCTAATATTATGTTACATTTATTTTGTCAGAATCTTTCAGTGCATACATAAAAATTCCAGAGTAATATATTTCGAATCACAGTTAAGCTTCGAATTGTTTCCTTCCTGCAATTGCTATCTTTGATTATTAATTAGCCTAAATTGCTAGAAACATAATTGCTAACATAAAGTAAAATGTCACGAAGTAAGAACATAATATGAAGATTAATTTACTTAAGAAAGTTACGGTTACAGTATTTTTGACTGTAATTTGAAAAGATTTAATTTTAGTAACATTTTAAATAAGTTTTCATGCAATATTACAAAAATAAAATTAATATTAATTATGTTGAGTTTTTTTTATAATTGATTTCGGACTTCTTTAGTCTGTGGGGAAATTTAGTGCATTTATTAAACTTTGAAATAATAAAGATTGTAATTTCTTATCATTAAATCACTTACACATTTTTGATTCTAGAGTTTATTATAATGATATTTTGAGATTCTATTATAAATTAGACTTATGAATTTCATCTAAAAATTACTGCATGTATAGTACCACCTACAGTAATATTCTTGCTTTATATGTATAAAATTTTAATCTTAAATTTTAGTTATTTTACTTTTAACATAAAAGAAATTACTTTTGAATAAGCTAAAATTTAATCTACTTTAATATATATATATATATATATATATATATATATATATATATATATATATATATATATATATATATATATATATATATATATATATATATATATATATATATATATATATATATGAATAAATATTTCTCTCATTTTTTTGAAGTTTGTAACATTTAAAACTTTTATTATGTTTAACTATTTATGTTTAACTTTTTATTATTGAATTATTTGAATTTTTTATGTAATCATAGAATTTTTGGTTTTGTTCTTCCTAAAATATGTTTTTCTAAAATGCATAAATTCACTTGTCTATATATGTTATTTAACGTTAATTTTTTATTTATACACAAATTGAGTTTCCATTTACAAATATAATTTTTCCCAAGGAAATTGGTGTATTTATAACGATATTTTTGGTATGAAACGGTAATTTAATGCAGAAAAGTCTGACCACAAAATGCAAAGGAATTTCAAGAAGCATATAACTTATTTGTATATAAGATGAAGATAATATTATCACAAGAATAAAATTCAGTTTTTAAATGTGCATATTGCTCGACAAAATTTAAGTTTAATTCATTCATAAATTACAAAACCATGAAAGTTCAATGACGTATGTGGCAGAAATTGATGATTACAAATAAGATGCTTCTAAATGTGTAATCAGTGAGGAACCTCGACGCAGAAATGCGGTGATGTCATGTTTATAACGTTAATTAAACCACATGCAAAAATTTCGCATAATTCTCAACGTTTTACAGATTATTACTCATCTACGTTTAATTGTAAACGTAGACGAGTTATAATCTGTAAAAATTACCGTGGGGAGTAATAGATACCAGTAAATATGTAAAAATGAAAGATGTATCGTTCAGTCTATAATATCCGGTCTCGTTAAGATGAATATTGACTTTACGGATTACATTTTTATCCAAGTTAAACTCCTAGTAGTAAGATGATTGGACGGGGAAAAAAGAAAATCTGAACTGACAGGAATTAATGCCTATTGCAAATTTTTGTACTAAACTACATCATATGTTAGGTATTTAAGCTCATTACAAATGTACGAGTTTATAAGACATATCTGATACCAATGAATGAATAGGAGAAGGGAGATTTGTAAAAATCTCAAAATTGAGACAGATATTTTTGAATTAATTGTTTTTAGAATCACTGGATTCATTAACAATATTCTATTGCATTTTTCAGACCTGCAGATCATCGTGAAATAGAAAGGAAAAAAATAAATTTTCTGAAAGGACCTATTGGCATAGAACCTATAGTATTTGAGATTGCCTGGTTAATTGAAGATAACAGCGATGATAATTTATCATAAAATCAAAGTTCAAATGTCATGAATTGAAATTTTTTGAAACATGTGTAGCGAGAAGATGAAGAACAATGTAAATGAAAGGAAAAGGTGAAATAAGTTTAATCACATTTATAATACTCATTCTAGTTTAGTGATATATTGTTCTCTATATCAGTGAACAAATCCTAAAAAACGTTGATTAAGCGCTAAAAGTAAACTTTGTAATGTCATATTTATCCTAAAGAAAATTTTCTGCTATTTTCTTAAATGTAAGTTCAAGCATGCATTCCTCCTACAGAGAAGACATTTTGTAAATTTGATAAATATTTTTCTGTATAATTTGTACAGCACTGTTTTATTTTATTAAAAATAAACAAATAAATACATAATTTTTTTTGGCTTACTAAAACTTAAAATAAAATTGCTGTTATTTTTCATTGTATATGAGTAGTAGTAGTCCTTTCTTTTTTTAAAAAAACACATATACTGGGTTCGTCAGATATTTTAGGTAATAAATAAGGAAATGGAAAGAATCAGTTAAACTAAAAAAGCTAAAACCAAAAAATCAAATGAACCAAAAAAAATTGCATCAAATTAATGACTAATTTTCTTACATATAATAAGTATTTTCTATTTATTGAAGAACCAGACTTTTCTTGAAAATGATTCTTTAAAAGAAAATACAGTTAGAATGAATGGAATGGAATTTTTCTTTAATGAGCTCATTTGGATTTTGCAGATTGAAAGAGCCCTCTTTCTGTTTGTCTTTAATTTGAAAACCATTTGAGATATAAATACAACTGAAATAAATTACGAGAAATGATTTTTATAGCGAGAAAATTACATTTCGGCACCTTTTTATCGTGAGTTAAAATTATTCTTGCATAAAACATAAAAAAAATTTGCGACCCTTCCATGTCATAAACTCAAAGGACAATTTTATTAGCACCGAATGGTGATAGCACACATCTAAAGAATTAAACTTATTTACTTACGTTATTCTGACATTCTGGAATAAAATTCGATGAAATCATTTCATTTATTTATTCATAAATTCAAATTTAAAGCTTAATCCTTTCATAGTTATTGTTATAAGAAAGATATTTTTGGATTTTAGCATTATTTTTTTTCTAATACTCATAATTTTAATTAGAATTACGTATTATTCACATGACTTATCTAGGAAACTTTTATGACTCTTATTGAATTTAATTTCACAAAAAGCCAAGTTTCTTATTCGTATGAAATACATTTTCCCTGATAAAATTCTTTTCTACGTTTTTAATGTTTTAATATTTTAGTAAAATTGAACAAATTTAAATCTCCCTGCCTTAAGATCTCACAGACTGAAAAGATGTAAAATTTAGTAAAGATTTATTTACATATGAAATATAAAATATTTTAGAAAGTAAATATATAACAACTTTTATAATTTTATATTTCATATTTATTTACATATGAAATATAAAATAGTAAAACTTAAATCCAAATTTATTAACTTACAGCAGAAAATTTTGAAGCTTATTGTATTAATTAATAGAGTCTTTATTTTCCTAATTAAATTTCGATGACGTCAGGCTCTAATAATTTCTAAGAAATAAGGTTTTTGCAAATTGATTCATTAACTTGAAAAAGTATATATTTTTTCCTGAATTTTACTAATATGTGTTTTAGATAAAAATAATAGTACAATTTAGAAGAAGTATATATATATATATATATATATATATATATATATATATATATATATATATATATATAATCATAATTTACAATTGCACTAAAGTAGATTATTTGACACTATGTAGTCGGTAGTTTAACAGACAAATGCTATTTTAAAGCTAATTGATATCTCTCGTGAATTATTGAGAATTACTAATTTTATGGAAAATTTAATAGATAGCCGACATTATTCACATTAACAAGGGAAGAAAACCAGCAGAAATACTAAAAAGTAGTACTTCGTTCTGAAATATCATTGGCTTGTTCCAAGCTAACCATTATTAAACAATGGGAGATGTATGATGCATTTCTATTTCTTGTTTGTTACAAATTTTTGAGTTTTTCTCTCTTGTGATACGTGAATCTAGGCTACTATTGATAAAATGTCCTTTCAAAAGATACTCCATAAGGGATATTAGATATCCAGCTTCCAATTCCTCTTAGGCAGTTCATTATGTGATATAAAGTCTAATTCAGCTGAATTATAAAAATTGAGATGATATAACAGTCTTTTAAGTTTTATATAAATGGCCTTCAAATTTTTTATTAGTAATCATGTAGACAAACTTTGGATGTTTTTCACATGAAATATATTCGTCAAGGAAATAGGACTAATAGAATTGAAGATAATTTTACTCAAAGTACATAGTTCAAAACTTACAATAAAAATCCTTGCCTCTGCCTTATTAAAGGCATTTCCCAGGTTTTTCTTAAGAAAAATTATTGAATTTGATAACAGAGCGTTAAAAGATACGCATTTCAAAAATCTTGATCATATTTTGTATTTAATTTTCCTCCAGCTTTATTAATGTAACTAAATTATATGTATTCCACTTTTATATGCTATTTATTACATATATTCTAATATCCTATAATATTCATAACAGACTATAATTTCATAAATATTTTTATGTGTTTTTGACACTTTATGAAAAAAAGATTTTCTTTCAACTAGGGCATTTTTAGAATTTTTAATTTAAAGACATAATCCACTGCACTCAACAAAGTATTTAGCTGTGTTTCGTTTTGTACATTTGTGAGAATAAATAAAGATATATTTAAGTATAACCATCCATACTTCTTAATAAATTTCATAGTATGCTTCAGAAATTTGTATCAGACTGCACACGGAATTAATACAAGAATTCGTTTCTTAAGTATTCATTTGAAATAGAAAAACATTAGTTATTAAATTTGAAATTGATTTGTCTTCCGTTCAACCAACAGGATAATAGGATGTTAATTAGTTTACAATTTATTGTTTTGTGTGGTATGGGACTGAGATTTTTTAATTTTTTCAGCAATAGCAAAGTCTCAGTTAAAAAAAAGGTCTTAGCATTTGATGAAGCAGTGTAAAAAATTTACACACAAATAAGCAAATAAATGCTTATTTGCGTAGAAGATTTCTAAATAGACAGAATGAATAGTGAACAAAAGCGTGTGTGATTGTAGCGTAGAAAATTAGAATCTGAAAATAAAAAAAAAGAAATCACCGAGTGAGGAAAAAAAGCTGGAGGATTATTTTCAATTCTCGAGATAAAAATTAACATCCACAAATAAGTATATTTATACCTCGCAAGAGAATTAAATTAAGCCGAAATGCAGTTTGTAGATGATATCTGAATATGAAACTAATTAGGTTAATTACAAAATTATGCTTTTTCAAATGATTAAAACAATGATCGAATCATAGAAATTGGCTAGATAGAAATTTTATTGCAGATCAAGTTTTGAAATTGTACAGGATCAGTAGGATTTTTATTTTAGATGATTACTGATTCTCGTTATTTTTCAGCATAATTTATTAAATCATATATAATACATACATTTAAAAATGATTTTCAAACTCATATTTATTTCAGCATACATGAGCTTTCTGAAATATCACACTTTATTCACTTATCTAATATATCATCGTATGTTATTTAATTTTATAGGTGGAATGATTTTATCGAGAGAAATGTTACTTAAATTATTGGTAAACTTCATCTCAGGTTTGTGTGTACGATAAAACGGTGAAAACCAAGAACTCATTTGTAGTATAAGAAACTTTAAACAAATTTTTATTCTCTCATAATTTACTAAAATTTTCTAATTACACAGCTTTAAAGTGTTTTTGTACAATAGTAATTGATAGATATGGATCTTTTGAAATGAAACCTAGCCGCCTATATGTGTATGCATATTTCACTAAGTACAAAATACTTAGTGAAAATTGCATATTATATATATATATATATATATATATATATATATATATATATATATATATATATATATATATATATATATATATATATATATATATATATATATATATATATATATATATATATATATATATATATATATATATATATATATATATATATATATATATATATATATATATATATATATATATATATATATATATATATATATATATATATATATATATATATATATATATATATATATATATATATATATATATATATATATATATGTATATATATATATATATATATATATATATATATATATATATATATATATATATATATATATATATGTATATATCTGAAATATAGAAAATAAAGTATCAAAATGGCCAGCTTTTCAAATGTATTATTTTTTTCTTCAAGTGTAAATAATTTTCGAGAATATATATTTGGTAATTCTATTTCTGCCGCTTTTGCGCTGAGTGAATTGCTAATATTATTTTTTAATGTGCACTCATTTATCTTGCATTACAAGAAATATTCTTAATTTTGCTTTATATATAAATGTGTGTATGCATATATATAACGAGGAAAACTAAATTTTAACAATAACAAGAAGCAACTACAATTGCTCGTTTTAATTTAACTTCTTCCTTTATTGACTATTTTGAGCACTTCTAATATTTGTTACCTGTGGAAAATTATTTTCAATTGAATATCCCATAAATACTTCAGAATTTTATGGTTCTAATATGAAACTCTATCTTTTAGAGAATGATGGAGACGTGATGAAAGCGTCTCTGCGCATGTATTTTGATAGGGAATGATTAAGGTATTGGAGAAAAATGTTCACCTATCGGGGTTTAAAAATTCATTAAAATGCAACGGTGATTTCAATGCAATTCTATCAGTTGTTTACTTTATTACATGCAATTGCTATTTGCTTGTTATATTTAGAATTAGTGCAGAACAATGACAAGAATTTTATACTAAAGTTAATTTAACTTAATTTTTAATAAAAATTTAACTAGGCAGATTTTTTATTCGTTGTAACTAATAACTACTTCAATTTACTGTAATTAATAACCCAATACATTAATTTAGTAATTTTTCTTATTCTACAATTATCTGAAGCTGCTAATAGAAATATGGAGAAGTGAAAAATACTATAAAATAGAATGAGGTTAATGCAAGCTTATTTATTTTTTTTCTCTCTCTCATTCAGTCAATTCTTAAAAGAACGTGAAAATAAAAAATAAATTCTAAAAATGGCTAAAGTGCTAAAAAATGCGAAAATATTTTATATCAAGATGACATTGCTCACAAATACCTTAATGATTTCTGTTTTAAATTTTTAAAATGAGAAAATCCGATTTTAATGAAAAAAAAACTTATAATAGTCAGTCTGAAATCTACTTACAAAGAACGTCTTTGCATTTCTAATATTAATCTTTTTTAAATTTGAAATCAACTTCAAGTAAAAGAAAATAATTCAAAACATATTTTTAACATGCGTAAGAATATATGTATATAGGATAGATACGAATGCATAAGTGATTCTAAAGAAATTATTTTGCGTCTTGTAATTTCCATGATAATTCTTCCATTTGCAATTTCTAACTTAATTCTTTTTAATTTAAGAGCAGTGAAATTCGTTTGTGCGACACTGGTAGAGTAATTAGTTAAGGAAATAAATGGTTTAATGACAGAGCAAGTGAATATGCGACCATGCATTTAGGTTGATAGAAATTTCTCTGTGATCTTATAATTTAATTTAATTTCATAATTATTTCCCATTTATTGAAGTTAATTATATCCGATTTACTGAAAGTAGTTTTAGTATATTTGAATAACATTTGGAGTAAAAAAGTACACTAACTGTTAAATTTATTTGAATCATGTTTTAAAATATGTGTTGGTTTTAACATATAAATAAATTTGTCTCATACGAAGAAATATTAAAAGTAAAGTTTATATTTTCTAAGGTTTAGAGGTAGAAAAAATGAAAGCAAAATAAACGGTGAATCTTTAATTATCGAGCAGAAGTATATTTTAATATTCTTTAACTGATCAAAGCAATGCACAGAACTTTAATTTATGAGAGATCTTTTAGAAAGTTGAATTAAATATTTTAATTTCTGACTATTGAAAAACGAAATTATGCTTCTTTCATTTGCACATAAAAGAATAATTTTAAGCAAAGTGACATTTACTGCATCAATTACCAAAATAATTTATTTTCTAATATTTGGAGATACATGAAAGAAGCTAGAAATTCTGTTTTTTTTATTTAAAATACTTTGTTAAGTAAGTCTTAATTAGAATAAATATGAAGTCAATTAGAATTACTTTGCTTGAATTATAAATATTATGATTCAGTGATTTGATTCGTTTACAATATTTCTCTATTCTGTGGACTTAGTTTTGTTAAACAATTTGTGTGTCTCATTTATTTTATTCATATTTATTTTAGGATCAATTATTTTGTTTTGTCAACATATTTTTATGGAATTCCTTCGAGAGTTTTACGAATAAAATAAATGTAAATAAGAATGTAAACAATCTCATGAATAATCTATGTACATAAATATTTGTAGCCTTAGATGATTTATTACACAATTTACATATGAAAACGTATGGGCATTTGTATATTTTGTGAAAAGTATATAGGCATGAAAAGAAGAAAATATTTATCTTTTATTTTTGAGGAAAAAATTTATTTTCCTTTAAATTACAAAACAAATGAAAAGAAGTATATGTAAATAATAATTTCAATTTCATATTATTTAAAAATAATGTTCTTTTCTGGGACCAAATATGTTTTATTTAGGAAATATTGATAAACATTGAATGAATAATTGAAATTTACAGAGTTATATTAATGCATATCATAATGTATATTACTTACTTTCTGTCATATTTTCCAATGTCTTCAGAAAGTCTTCTCACTCAAACTTTACAATAAAAAATAACAAAAACTTTTTTTATGTTTGAAAAATATTATTTTTATTTTTGAAAAAAAAATATTTTTGAAAATTACCATTTATTTACATTTTTATTGATTAATTAGATATTTTATTCTGATTTTTTATTTCACATGCTAAAATCCTTGAGTAAAAAGTTGCCATACTCTTTTATTCTTCATCGTAAAACTATTTAATGCATCCAGAGAATTATTTCTTTGAAGTTTATTTTGTGAAGAATCTTGTAGCAGAAGTGACGCATTTTTACAACCGCTGTTTCTTGTTACTGACTCATAACAGCATCAATGATTGGGAAGGCATTTCATTTTAATAAAAAAAGACGGTTTCATTCAAATGGTTCTGAAGACTCATTTATTTGGATATGTATCTCCCTTTATTCCTCAAAAAGCAATTCCATTTTCAAAACCGTAAAAGTATATTTAAATATTTTGATAAATATTTCTTAGTGATCATTTTATATTTTAACGCAGTTTAGAAAAATAGACTTTAAATTATTAACGTTGAAAATTAAATTATTTAAAATGGAGGGAGATAACTTAGATACCTGAAAATGTTTATTAAAATACCTTCAAGAGATTTCAAATTCTCTTTCAAGTAAGGTGTAGACATACACTCTTAAAAAATCAAGTGGTTTTTCCCACTTGATTTTTTAAGAGTGAGGGATAATTTATACTCCTTAAAGATGTAAAATGAATCTTAGTGCACTTAACTGCTGGAAAAAGTTTCCCTACTACCGTCGCTCAAAATTAAGATAGGAGCAGAGCCTGATTAAGATAGGAGCATTCGGGATAGTAGTCTCGCCCCCCCCCCGATCATAGGGGGCGGGACAAACCGAATAGAAAGTTTATTTTACGTTTACTTCATTAATGAACTTTTTTTAAAACAAAATATCGGCACAATATGAAATTCGTCTATTTTATGTTAACTTGTTCATTCATTTGTCTTTTGAACACGAAAAACCTATTTCATAAATTGATATCTTTCTAGGGCCGAATTCAGCTAAATTCTCGCAATTATGATGGATGAATTTAGCCATTCAAAACCCTGTATTTTGACTTAATGCAAAATGTGATATGTTTACAAAAATACGGGCTTCTGATTTTCTTAATTGAACCATCGTAGTTGCGAAAATTTAGCTGAATTACGACTGAATGTTAGCAAGGATATGAAATTTTCACAGCTGGATGACAATATTGTAGATTTAAGAATAAGTATAATCCCTTAAGGGGTTAGTTTAAATTTTATTATTCTCAGTTTTTTCTACATAGTAATAATACAGTCTAGCATAACATTATGCCATAACTTTGAAAGAAAATATTGTTAAGTGATATGGTATGAAAAAAAAAAAACGATCAAAAGTACAAATACGTGTTTACACACAAATGATACTTTTTAATTTCATTTTTCGTACAATTTTCTGAAACAATGAAGAATGCTTTAATTGAATGTATCTATGAAATAAAATCCAGAAATGTTTCAGTTGTTAAATTTTTTCTATTGTTCTTTACTGAAGGTATGTGATGTTAGCATGTTATTGTTATTTTTAAGTTTGAAAGGAAAATTATTTCCTTATTTCCTTGTTGATCGTTTCATGCATATTTAATTCAGTTAATGAAAAGAAAATTATAATTGAATTAAAATAAAATTGCTTTTCGAATAAAAAAATAGAAATATGAGGAATTCCCCTCTTACCTTTTCTTTTAAATTTTGCTTAAAATCATTAGTTGAATATAAATATATATGCACCATGGGGATCTAAAATTTATCTTCAATACATGTAGATTAAAACTATCTTTTTCGTGGAATTTGAATAATGAATCGGTTTGGATATTTTTCATTCTGTTAGAATAAATGTTTGACCTTTAATATTCTAATATTTATGATAATAAAATATATATGTAAGACAGATAAAATAATTAACTCTCTTAAGTAATGCAGTTTTTCAGTTTGTATGCAATAAATGCAAGAAATAATTAAATACTCCTACATTTGAAAATAACTGTTGAGAAATTTGCATTTTTTTCATTTAAAAATGTACTAATATTTAGTTAATGCGATTTTCGAGTTTCTCTTATAGATAGAAGCTTAAGACGGTTGTAGAAAGCATTCGAATACAAATATAGCCTTCACATTTTATCAGATTGCTAAAAAGCTTTTTTTTCATCATGTCTGTTAGCTTATTCCCTAAGTGAGTAGGACTTGTCAACAGTATTTTTCGTTAGTTAATTTAAGTTGTAAAGAGTCTATATATTCTCTAATTATAAATTTAAAGAGCACATTTTTGACAAATTTTGTTTTTCAGAAATGAATAAAATGGACAGAATGTTATTTCGTCTGACCATCATTGGAGGTGAAGAAAATTTATTGCTATTTTGTATTCTAGATAATTTTCTTATTTTATATCTATAATGAGGTTAAAAATTTAAATACCTGAATAAAATTCATTTCTTCATTACTTAAGTTGTGAAGCAGAAGGGGTCCCATAGACGTTTTAACCCCAGGCCCTAATTAGACTAAGTTGGACCCTGCTCATTATTTCTTATAAGCTGTTGCATCACTTTCTTGGTAATAATGCTTATGTTTGGACTTAGACCTCATGTGTGGGGTTGGCTTTAGGGCAATCTTTTATCTGGGATATTATTCATAAATATAAAAATAGCCTAATTAAAAGACTCTATAAATACGCTATTATTAAATTTATTTATTTTTTGAAATACATATTCTTTTTAAATAAATAGTTTCGCTTTCAGCTTTTTTAATTTCAGATATTCGACTGTGTTATTGATGTGTAAAATATTTATTATAATAATATTTTATGTTTACCAGTTTAATTTATTATATTATAAAACTATAGTTATGCATATTAATGTCATATGATATGAGTTTTTCACTATGTGAGATTAAAAAATGCATTGCACAAATTTGTAACAAGAAATGTTTTAATTTTTTATGAATTTGTTAACCATGATAAGAAATATATCTGTTTTTATATTTCAGTTGGATACAAGATTATACGGTATTACTATAGGGATCATTTTTTATTACTTTTATTTATAATAACTGGCAAATATTTCTGTAACAGCTGTCAGAATGTCAGCAAGTCGAAGGCTGAATAAATAAGAAAAAAATGTTCTGAATATATTCAGAAGTTTGTATGAAAATATATTTCAAAATAAATATTTTTATACCAGTCACTTTTATTAAAGGTTCAAACATGTAGTAAAAAACGATCTAAATGTGACTTACTTATGCATTGTCTGAAAAGTTTGAACATTTTCTTATTCTTTATAACACAAATACAATTAAAAAAAATTTTTCATATCACGTTTGCTATTTCTTACGCTTAAACTTTTTTCTATATAAATTCAAAACGTTCTTTTGAAATTATTGACACAGAAACTTTAATCACAGGAAAGATGTTTTTTATTGCTTTGTAAAGATAAACAGTAAATCTAAATTGAAATAATTCAGCTAGTAAAATTACACTTTTAGAAAATTTTTTTTCCATGCCTTTTTTCATGGAGAGTTTTCCTTAAAAATTAATATTTGGGGTGTCTATCCACAACACCAAAAGTCTATTAAAACATTAATTAATTTTTTATATTTATTAATTTGAAACAATCAGTTACTATTAATTACGTTCAATTATATACTTGAATTTGTATTTTCAAACAAAATATGTTTCTCTAATTATTAGTTTTTATAAGATAAAATTTCCACTTGATGAACAAGAAAATCTCTGTACTGATATTATAAAATTACAATAAAAATGTACTATAATTTTATTATATTTTTTAAGTGATAATGATATTACTTATGTTATTCTTTTTAAATTTTCATAGAGGTTGAAATTTTAAAAACAAAACCTTTACTTTAGCAAATATAACTTTTAATTATTTTTGTTGATAAAATAAGAGAATTTATATTTTATAAACTACTTAAAAGTTTATTGAATAAAAATATTATTTTTATGTGCATCAAAAACTTATGTTTATAGGAAAAGAAATGCTTCAATCCGATTCTAGATTTCTTATAGGAAATAAACAAAAGCGAAATTCATTTATAATTTCGGAAAATAACGAAAGCAATTCCTCGTGATGATTAAAAGATAAGCTCTTAAAATGACGCAATCTAAAAAAGAATCTTTTAATCATTTTTGTTATGAAGTAAAACGTTATATACAGAGGATGCAACTCATTTTGTCATTGTTTTTTTTAATTGTGGAAAACGCAAGTGTTCTTTTAAAAAACTAATTATATTAATATTACAGTGACTTTAAAAATATTTATAAAATAAACATTGTAATAAGAATTTTTTAAAATTTTATTTATTACACAGGAAATAGTGATAGTTATAAACAGAGAAGGAGAGAGAATAAAGCTGTTATATTTATTTATTTATAGTATTATAATGGTACACAATGCAAACTTAAAAAAAAACGTAAAGCAAGAATTTCCTGATGTTTATCTTATTTTTTAATTTACGATTATCTTGATTATAAAATAATTTAAGGTTATTTATGATTGTTTCATTTTTCCTATATATATATATATATATATATATATATATATATATATATATATATATATATATATATATATATATATATATATATATATATATATATATATACTATATATATATATATATATATATATAAATTATGTATATATATATGTATACAAATGAAATGTAAATGAAACAAACATATTAAATGATCAAAGCAGAAGAAATTTTCTTTTCATTTTCTATAAAATCACTTTAAAATATTTTTACACAAATTATTTTTCTGCATTCCGAATTTTCGAAAAAGAAATAGATAATATTTCAGAATATTTTAAGACCAAATTAAGTCTTTTTATAACCAATTTTTTAAACAGTTTTTGAGAGAAATCACACATGATGTTACTATTAATGAATTCATTTCTTTAAGTAACCTTGACAGGATAAACTAATATTATCATTAATAACCAATAATAATAAAAAGATTTATATATATATATATATATATATATATATATATATATATATATATATATATATATATATATATATATATATATATATATATATATTTATTTATTTATTTATAAAAATATGCACATTCAAAAATTACGTAGCTCTGATTGTCTTTATTACACATACAAAAAGCAGTTGAATGTTTGATAGAATCTAACAAATAGTTTGAATTGGGATTTTCTCTTTTGCATGATTTAAATAAATCTAAATTATTTAACTTTTACAAATTAATGTATAATCTTCAGTAATTAAAATAAAAAATTAAGTATATAAAGAAAACTTAATAATTATACGAATCATTAAATTTATCTTTGGTTGACAAACATTCAACAACTCGACGTTGTCGATTGTTTGCAGCCAAAACTTCCCTGCGTGATTTCAAAAGGAGTGCAGTTAAAGAACATTTTGGAGTAGATCACATTTAGCATTTATTTGTACATTTTTTATTTATTCTTCACAGATTTTTGTACGTTACTTTTTATCTTATTTCTGTCACCTACTTTCTGAGTTCTTTCTTATCTTAGTTATTCCTAATTTTTTTTCCTTTATATTTTCTGCTTATTAACGCATGATTTTTGTAATGAAAAGATAAACATATATATTTAATGCTTAATTTATAAAAGCAGATTTAAAAATGGGAATTGATAATGTTTGATAAATATAGTTGTGATCTGTTGAAAATGAGAATAATATTGCTCTTTGGACTAAATACCAACTCAAATTTCCCATATAGTTTTGCACAAATAAAAAGACTATTTTTACATAAGGCAGTTAGAATACTATTTTTCCTTTGAGGAAAGTTAGCGTTTTTCCATTTACCAACTCAATTAAAATATCAGTAAATTCACCTTAAAATAATCACAGACAAAAATATTTCAAAGTAAATAATCTTAATTTTAATTTTAGATAAAAATAATTAAAAAAAATTAAAGACTTAAAACATTATTTTGATTAGATTTAAATGTGAAATGCTAAATTTATTCACAAGTGAATTTTTAAAAAAATTACGATTCTTAAAACACAGAGTAAAGTTGTAGGCGATAAATTGTATTTTTTTCAATGAAAAAAAATTGTTTATACACAATGCTGCCAATTGTATCGCGTTTCTTTGTCACATCTCTGAGACAGTAATGTCATTCATAGTTATTCCCTCATGAATGGAGTTCATGTTGTACCTGGAGGTGACATCTTTAGTAATTAAGCAGGCGTTTGATCTTTAATGTTGTTATTCAAAACACATTGGATGTAAATTTATTTCCCATTATTCTATTGAATTTCATGGAGCGAGGAAGAGAAACTCTTTACGTTGCTTTAAACGTTTATCTGTAAAATAAGAATTAAGTCTTATTATTAATGTATATAAACACTAAGAGCTTTCACATGTTGAATTTTAACTTCTATAGTGATTTTAAGAACTTTTTGTTTAATTAAAGGAATTTTTCATTCCTTATTTATATTTTTAAGATGTTGTCATTTCACTCTGGTTACTCACTACTGCTTTTTAAGTTGTAAAATAATTTTTTTTCATTAGATATTTAGAAAAGATATCTTTTTCATTAAATGTTAATGTATAATAAATAGTACTTAAAGACATTCTTTAAGTACTATTTAAATACGTTAGAAGTGCAAAAATTTAGCTTTTTTGAACATTTAAATAGCTTAAAAAGGTATCTTTTTAATATTTGAATAGGGAAATTTTCAACAAATGTTGCAACTTTTTTATATGTTATTTAAAAGTGCTGCAATTTTATTTTATAATCAGAAGAATTAAAATAATAAATGCTGGAAAGTCTTTTTTAAATTTAGATGAAAGCATTTGAATTCTGAATATTCTTATTTTTTAAATCAAGCTAGCAGGTATTTTCAAATATAAAAATTATTAAAACTGCATACAGTGCAGTAAACTGTAATGATTGCATTCTGATTTATCATCAGAAGATTGTTAATACTTGTACTTAACTTTTATGTATATGTGTGAGTCAATGAACAACTATATTTCCCAAAAATTTAGTTGCATGTGCATTAAATTTAGGTTTGTGGCAATCAGAAGTAGATAATTTATTTTATCGATAATAATAACGATTTTATAATGAAAACCTAGTTATCAAATAATAAAATTCTTTAAAGGTAATTAAAACAATTGAATTGGAAGAAAATTGAATTTTTTCACAAAATCAGTAGATAAATGTTCGAAAATTTTCTTCAAAAAAGCTTAGTATTTTTACATACTTAATACGAAAAAACATTTCTTCTGAAATATATTTTTATATATTACGATACAATGCTGCTCATGCCAATTGACACACTGATGAAAAATTGCTTGTGCAATTAAAATTTGCTATGATCTTATCGTTAAAAACAAAATAAAATTCTAATTTCACTTTAGGTGATACTCGCACAATGTAATTAAAACTGGAATTAGTTGCATAAAAATTAATTTATAAGTAAAAAATGAATTTAATATTTATTTGCTTCATTTGGTTTTGTTGACATGTAAAAATGCCTTGAGGAGATTCATATGAAACTATAATCACTTCATCAGAACTTTTATAAAGTGAAGTTGTTAAACTGAAAAAGGAATGGTTTTGCTTTTGTTTTCAAATAAATTATTACTTTTGTTAATGTAAAGATATTATGACACATTGTAAAATAATGGGCAAAGTAAGAATCAACAATAGAGTATGAAAGTACTAGTACCATCTAGCGATAAATCAGAATGTAAAAGAGCGTAATCAGAGAGTTAGGTAATAGGAAATCAAAGAGGAACTTCGTTCAATAGCTGTGTGGAATAGTGTCCATAAATAGTCCTGACATAGATTGGTAGTGTAAAACTATTTACATCTTCTGTTATGCTATGCACAGGATCTCAGTTGAATTGAATATAAATCACCTTTTTCTTCGGACACCAAAATCGACAATCGAGCTCATGTTAAAACTATGGAGCTATAAATTAGAAACTATTTTGATGAGTTTAGATATAATATTTTGATGCAGGATGAGACATTCTAAAGGAAGTTCCAAACATGAGCAGTGATAGTAAAGCTGTAACATCGAGAGTTATCGAAAAGTCCTAACCAGAATGTAATGATCTAGTGTATTATTGTAATACGTGAACATTGCTTTTTGTAAAATTTGAAAAAGAATATTGAAATGCGCAACTTTAAGGTGGTCTTAGAATTCGACAAAAAACTATACATATGAATTTAGAATTTACATCACGTTGCCACAACAACTATAAACTGCCATTAAAATATCAGGACTTCCATAAAAGTCAGATACGCTTTACATCAATAATAGATTAGTTATTTTTAGGAGTTAACGTGCATTTGTTATGACATTTACAAAATTATGTTAATCTTTTATTTCAGCTGTATTTTTTTAGATATTCTTATAATATATTTCAAAATTATAGTGGTTTACGCAACGCATTTATATTATAAAATTATTATTATTGCATAGCATATGGAACGTGCTTAAAGAAATGCCACAAAGACATTCAATTATCAGTAGAGTTCAAGCATATGTTTATTAAAACTATGTATCTGCAAAACTATTTCATGAAACGTTGCTATCATGCTTGTGCTCATTTTTTTTTTGTTTTGATGATTGATCCTCTTTTACAAAATATTTCTTCATATGGAAAGGACCAAAAATGTATTCAAAATGTAAAACATTTAAATACTTTGATATAAAATATTAAATAGATATTTTCGCCGATTTTGATTATTTTTGATAAATATTTTTAAAATTCTTCTGTTAAATTTTAACAAGTTATATATAAACTAAAAAAATTCTAATAACATGAATGGATTGATAGAAAAAAGACATATGGATTGATATTCACTCTACACACTTCCTCGTAATTCTCATCAAATTCTTTAAAACAACATCTACAGTAGCTCTTTGAACTCTTGCAGGAATACTTCCGCTTCATATTAAGTCAGAAAAAATTACCTTTAAAACGAAAACTTCACAAATACGAATTTTTGCTAAAAGAATTGCATCCAATTATGCACAACATATATATAAACATAAGGCCCATCAGTGAAAAAAGAGTAATCACTATATCATCAAAGTCAGGAATAACACTCATTAAAAGACTCCAATCAGTTATCCAAATCTCCCTAGAACATACAGTTTTTATACAGATGGTTCAAAAATAAACCATTCTGTATGATCAGCATTTACTATGTTCGGTGCTGGAAAATAAGTAGATAATCTTCAAATCAAACTTCACTCTCAGAACTTTGTCTTTCATGCGGAAGCTATTTCTAGTTAATAAGCTCTAACCTAATCACATGATCATAATATAAGCTACTTTACAATCGGGAGTGTCTGCAACTCAATAATGCGAACAATAGATAACCCAAATCATTCCTTTTCGATTCATTAAGTCTTACATTAACATCAACACATCCGAAATTCAAATATTAAATGGATAAAAATACACAACAGAGCAGAAGGATATAAAGAGTTGTTATTATAGCTAAAGAAACGGTAATGGAATCTCGCTATCAAATTATTTACTTTCCATGGTCTAAACAACACTTAGAGTTTATTCTTAATCAAAAGTTCTCGGTTCATTCGACGAGAATTCTGAGAAGCATGTGAGCAAGGACGATAGGCATAATTCCTGATACCTGAAGTCTCCACAGATCATAGTTATAGGATTACTTTCCTAACCAGGATATAGGAATGCTTTGTTAGGTTGTCTCCTAAATGGTGACAAACTAATGAAAAAGCAAATAATTTTATCATGTAATGAAAGTTCTTTGTCTACCTGACTGATAATGGAGGCGTTTTCGTGACTAGAAGGAATATGATTTTTACTTAACTGACAAGACCTGTGCATTTTATAGATTTATAGAAATTCATCCAAGAAAGAGTACGAGTACAAATGTTATTATCTTCCCGAAATTAGGATGCTACTTAATATACACTCCAGATCATATCCAGTGGATCATTATATAGCATTCTGTTATGAAATGAGTCAATATAAAATTTCTTTAACAATGAATAATTTAAATTTTGCTTACTTTTTCTTCTCAAACTGAGAAACAGTCAACTATCAATAACTCTTTTTGCTTTTATTCAATAAGAAAAGACTTCTGCAAATTTCTTGAGTTTTTAAGGGTTAGAATATTTATAATTAAATTTGAAAATAAAGAAATACTTTCAAATTTTATAAAAGGAGTCTACGGGATAGAGAATGACGCAAGAAAGTATAACTGGAAATTGATAAATGTTTTTTTTATGCTTTTTATCAACATGAGAGATCCCTTAATGAAGCATTTAATTGTATGTAATCGAAATGTATAATTTTTTTCAGTGGCGTTGTTTATGAAAAGGATATCAATAAAACATAGATTTGATGGTACGAATTTCCATAACTGCTCCATAGAACGAAAAAAGTTCAATTGTTTTAAAATTTACTCATAAATATAAGTATTAAATATTGTTTCAGAGCAAAACAAAATAAAAAACTTGTGTTTAATGATCCACACTCTAAAAGCTTCCAAAATAAAATTAATATCATGGGATTTTATTTTTGTTTCAGTTTATGAAATACAGCTTAAACGAACTTCTTAAAATAAAAAGTAATTATATTTTAGTCTCTTTTAAGCAATTAGAAATATTTGTTTAATACGAGGAATTATTTTCATTTTAAATATATTTCAAGCTATTTAAAATACACTGTAGCTCTTAAAATTGTTACTTGTCTTTCTTCTCTATGTAGCAAAGGCTATTGGACAAATATATATGTATATATATATACAGGAATGATCAAATAATTAATTTTCGAGACATTTTGAAACATAGGTCCTAAAAAAACAGAACCTAGAACCTGATCCACTGATACCGATAAAAGCAGCTATACGCCTGACATAGAGTTAAATAAAGATTGAATAAAACATTTGTTACGCAGCTTCAATACGATGCTACATTTTACCAAATAGAATGACTGGGTATAGTGATGTTGCTCGGCAGCCAGACAATCTTTATCGGTGAGAGATCGGGAAAAAATGCTGACTAGGGCTTGCTTTTGCTTAGTTCGATTGTTACTCAAATGCCATTATTTACACACACGGGATTAATAAATTAGTAGATTCCAAACTAGTTTAATTAAACAGCTTAAGTAGATTACAAATTACTACAAGCAAGCAAATCCGAAATGAGAATCGAATCATGAAATTAATGAACAGAAGTCTAAAGTGCTAAACATTCTGCTGGGCAGTGCTGCAATCACAAATGTTTTGCATCAAGGAAGATCTGTAAAATATGGACAACGTGCCTAGTACACTATTTTGAAGAAAAATATTTTTCGCCGGACTGGAGAGGCTAGTATTTATGAGCCTCAACACAACAGAAATGTAACAGCCACTGTTCAAAATTACACCAATGGGAACAATATGTGAGCGAAACATCATCCAATTGTCCTCATCATCAATACAGGTGATGGGAGAGAATGATCTTGAAGCATTCAAATTGGCAGTATGTCTTCTCTACGATATCACAAAGCACATAAGCGATCACATTATTCTACAAACAAAACCTAAGTTCATCTGAAAATATGACGTCACTACATTTAAAGCACTTTTGTGTGTGCTGTACCATCAAAAGTACCTTTGAATGAATTCCATTGTTCCAGATAGCTCTTCCGGATATTTTATATTAAATATATAAAACACAGAAAAGAATGCAAGAAATGAGTCCATAAAATTATCTAATTCTTAATTTACAACAATTCCATCAACCAAGAGAATGTATTTTGTACATGAACAAATATATTTCAGCTCCTGGAAACATTAAATTTAAAATGGTCAACTCGAACTCTTTATATGATCAGCATGGCCAAACTTGATAATTTTTATAAGAAAGAAAAATTAATTCATAAAAATGAATTAATATGTATATAATGAATATGTATAAATAATAAAAGCAAATTAATATCATTATTGGTTTACTGAATAAAGTTAATCCTTTGAGAAGCAAATCATAACATTTGCAATGGGAACTGTAAATTACAAATTTTTAGAAATATTGAGAGAAACATGAACTTTATGCCCGCATTTTAAAGATAACTTACAAAAGCTGATTTTAAGTTAAAAAAATAACTTTTGTAGCAATTATGGAAACATTTTTTTTCATACATATATATACATAATTTTTGTAAGTATTTCCAACTAAAATAAACAGAAAAATTAAAATGCTACAATGTGTGAAAGTAACAATAATTTATGAAATAACATTTTATATAACATTTGCTTAAAACTGAATTTCTTTAACTTTGTAAATAGTTACCTCAAAAGTGAAATCAAAGTTGTCTTAGAATGAGATCAAAATTATATTTCCCTCTAAGAAAGCTTTAATTTCAACAGGAAATTATATAAAAAAGTGCAAAATTAGGAAATAAAAAAATTTGCTGTTCATTAAGTCTGCATATTTAAGGCAGCATTATATACGTACTTAGAGATAAATAAAGGAGAATACAATTGAAGTTGTATCAAAATAGATATATTTAACTAAAGCAATTTATTTAGATTTTGTTAGAATTTTATATATTCACATATGATTTATTTTAAATAGAATGTTAGCGGAGTAAACATTATTTAAAGAGGTCAATAAATGTAACAACAAATTTTTGATTTTGAGTTAAAACATTTCAAACCTTATGAAATATATAAATAATAAATACCACAAATTAATAAATATGGTGTGGAAGGTATAAGTCTGTAATATTTACTGTATCCTGAGAAGATGTGGAAATCTAAAACCAATAAACGAATTCCTGATTAATTTATGTTTAATTTTTATGTTCAGTTCTATATTTCTTATTTATAATTTACTATGCACTATTTTCTTTTTAAATAAAGATTTGAATACTTTACTGCAACACTTCTAAATATTTTTTCAAATCTTCTCCAAAATATGTAGATAGAAGAACAATACACGCTCCAACATCCTCTTTCCATCCAATTCCTCAATGGTTGAAGATTGTATTTTACAACTTCCAGGAGGAGGAGTTTCTAAAAAATTAACAATTCTTTTAATTTTGTTAGTTGATGCAAATTTAAGTCTTTCATTTAAATCTACAGCAGTTAAACACTTAAAATGGACCAAAATGCTTTGCTTTAAAAATAAGCAAGGCCATCTTTCTTTTAATGGGAAATATCAACAGGCGTGTTAATATCTTTTCTTTGAAATGCAAAAGTCTCATATATTAATTTTATAACCTCTTTAATCATAACATCAAAAAAAATTATATTTTGGCTTCTTGTCGGACATCACAATAAAGGCAAAATAGGAAACTTTTAAAAATTTTCTATGCACGTACTTGCAAAAATTCAAACCTATTCCAGCTTTCAAATATGGCTGAAGTTGATATGAAAAAGCTTTACTCTGAATAGCCTAAAAAGCAACTATAACTACTAAAAGTCATTTGTGTTTTTTCTATATACAAAACTTTCTTAAAAAATCCCACGCTTCCTTCATAAATTTTTATATTCCCAAAATATAAATACATTTAAAATTCTTTTTTAAAAAGTGCAATTATATTGGGAGGTAATATTTAATGTGTGCAGTAGTATTAGAAAAATCTAGAGCACAATATATTTTAAATATGTTAGGCAAGAACAAATTACAAAGTTTTCACTCATGTATTTCTGTTTCTTAATTATAATTTCAAATTAGCTTTTCTTTATGAATTCCATATTCCTTCACTAACATGTGAATAAATTATAAATGGCACTATAAATATTACAATTTTTTAATAAAATAAAGTAAAATTTGTAGTATAATAAAGTAATTTTTTTTAAAAAATGAGTTGCCTGAAACTTTGTTATAAAACAACCAACAAAATTTTCCAAAGAGACTTTTAACTAATGTTTTAGTTAGTAATATTAATTTAAGAAATGAATCATGGTTATAAAATAATAAACTTTACATATTCTAAATAAATGACCTTAATTCGAATAGTATTTTCTAACATGTATTTAAAAAAGGAACATTTCTTAAATACGTGTTATAAAATTATGATTTTAAATAAAAAGAGAGATATATCTTACAAAGCATTAGGTTTTTCATTAAAATGTATTTTTACACTTCATGCAAATTCTAAACAAGACCATTTATTTTAATTAATATCATTAATTTGAATATTATTTTATTGTAAGTATTTAAAAACATTTATGACTAAAAAATAATTATTTCATGCATATTAAAAATTGGAATTGAATTAATGATTTTAATTAGAATGTAATTTAATGGTTATGGTTTTTGCTTTCACATAGTATGGGTTTTTGCTTTCACAGCTTCAATTTACTTTGTAGGACAACACGAATGCCCTTCGATAACTTTTTAAAATTTAAATAAGTTAGAATTGTATCATACAGAAATTGCATACTTTCCTTTCATACAATTTGCCGACGTGATGTTGGTAACAAATAATAATTCTGAAAACATTGGATGTAGGAGGGAACAAATGAATAATGCCAGGGATTGCAAACACAACAACATACCACTGCACATGAAAACAGAAATATTGATCTTGTTACGCTAATATATTATACTGTCACATATTCACAAGCATATCATAATTAATACTATCTGTAGTACAACGGTGAACCTAAGTCATTCCAGGTTTATATTAGCATAGTAGAAGTCTGCAAGGCATCCACTTTTCCAATTCTATGCAACAGGTGCTTGTATTTGCAGCAATGGAGTGAATAAAACAGATATCCAAAATACAAGATATTATACTTCCAATAGTAATTAATTCTGCCTAAGACACTTCATAATAGGAATAGAATTTAAATATGGTGTGAGGCTACGAAATGCATCTTGCATTCACTACAATGAAAACTTAGGTTGATATTGGATTCTACATCCACATTTATCTATAATTATTCACAAGCCAGCCCTATCTCTCTGAAATTTAACAATCTGTTTATTTTCCTTTCTTTTGATCTTCAATCACTTGCCTGTAGCCGCATTTGAATTGTTCACTGAGAGTTAACAAGCTGCAGGCAATGTTTAAGTTTTCTTCTTAGCTCACCATTTCTTTTATAATTTGCATGTTCTTCAGATCAACCACTTATTTAAAATGTCTGATCACTGTTTTGATGAAAATTCTACTCGTATCCCAAATAAACTACGATTCATGTGGGGATACCATGATCGAGCGATACCAAACAACAATCCAAATTAACTTTCATTTAATGCAGCTGCATTTAGTAGAAGTTATTGGTGGTCCAGGGAGCAATACTCGTTCATTCGATCACTTTTTAAATCTTAGATAAGACTGTATTTTTCATCAATTGACATTCATATTGCTTGTAATCTCTGAAATAAATTGGATTTGTATGGAGACATTTTACAATGAATTTTCCATGTTATAAAAAGTTGTTGACTACTTTCAAATATTAAAAAGTGTATCTCATGAATAATTGTATTTCATTTAAAAGCAATAAGAAAATTTTTTCGAAACTATGTACAGGATTATTTCAAGAGTTTTTTAATACTTTTATGAAAACATGTAAACATAAAAAGAATAAATGTTAAAAATATTATATCAATTTAAGCAAATTTTGAGAGTATAAGCTTTCACAATGTTTGCATTTAAAACCATTTCGCAGAAACATTTCCATATTTCTCAGCATGAATTAAATAAATTGTATGTGTTTGGCATAGAAATTTTTAGGATAAAATATAATACTGAAGAATAGGATTGCATAAAGAAAAATTTTATTGATACCATATTTCGTAGTTATTTTTATCCATAAATGGGATAACAGCCAGAATGCATTGCAGAAAGAAAGAATTTTATTAATTTTGTAAAGGCCTTATTAAACTTATTTTTGATCTAGGAAAATTTTTTTCATAGAAATAAAAGTTAATGCACCAAGAGTTCTATTCGCAATGTTTTACATCAATGCTATTATATTCGGTTACACCTCTTTCAAATTCATTATACTTTATTATTTTGCAGAAGATAAATATTTATATAATTTGATCAGAACTATTTTCGGTAAATATTTCGTATGTATGGCATTTTAGAAAAGTGTAGACACTCATAAATATTAATTTATATCTGAAATATACTTCGATGTAATTCTTGATAGTATGATAAAAGTCATTTTTATTATTCAGAGAAAAACATTTCCTCGTATATATATCAAATATGAAAGACAAAGGAAATGAGTTGAGTACACCGAATGAAAAAAAATATAAAAAATAAAACAAAATAAAAACAATATGATCATTTGAATATGAGGAATTATGCTGAATATGAAGAATTATTTTGCTAAACAGACTTTTAACATTATCTACTAATACTTTTCAGTAATTTTCTTTATTTTTTTTAACATTCTGAGCTATTTGCTTTTGTTCAGAATAAGAGGGCCAAGTACAAATGATTCTCAAACATGCAGCCTGTTAAGTAAGTTCTATCTTTCATTTTATTGATTATTTTAAGTGTTTTGAGTAATGAGTATTTTTATTATGTATTTTATTTTCAAACCAATTGAGAGATGAATGGATTTCAACGCGAATAAAAGAAAAAAGGTGAGTATTACTAAAAGGAAGTAAATGTTTTTATTTATTGAATTATAAATAGTATTATACAATAGCTATTCCAATTATATATAAGATCTTGCTAAGTTTTTACATTTTCGGTTTAGTTTTCATAATCTTTAGGGAGAATATTGTATTTACTAGTTTTTAAAATATTATATACATGTAATTTAAATATCAAATTTTTGTTCAAAATCTTAAATTTTTCTAATTAGGTTGTTTAACTAAATTCATTTTTAAGCTAAAAATTAAATAACTAGCCTGAAACACTCACTTTATAAAAAAGTTATATTTGCAATTCTCCCCTCTTGTAACAAGAAAACAGTAGGAATTATTGATGGGTTTTGAAAGAGTTTACAATATTATTTACGATTTTTGAGCTGATATTGCTTTTCTAAAGAAATATTTATAATTAGTAAACGTTAATAAAATGTAAAGTTCAGAAATACATTACGACAGCATTTTTAAAAATATTCACATCATCTTTATCATGTATTATTAAATATAATTCACTCAGAAAATTATCTACAGTGCTGTCAACAACATTAATCATTTTAGTACGCAAGTATAGCGAAAGCAACTACGGAAATCTCTGGATACTCTCTGACAACCGTAGTTTAATTCAACATCTCAAAAACTGTGCTCTTATAGGAGTCATGAAACCAGTTTATCTATCCCATGAAAAGTAAAACTCATCTTTCATCAGCACAAAGTACATTTTAAATTTATCCTCTTTCATGTCAATACCTACGGATATTGGCCGACACTCTTGCAAGAGAGGAACGATACCATCCTGCCCTTCCACCATAAAGCTAACATATTTAGAGATTTTCTCGATCTAAGAAATCCAAAATAAAAAAAATGCTCCATATCTTCCCCTTGTAATTTTTATAAAGGTAAAAGACCAGGACCAAACATATCAACACATATCTGTTCCGACTTAGCGGATATTTAAAAATGAGGATAGCAAAAAGTTCTCTGAATAGTAGCCAAAAAAGGGCAATGCCTTAATACATCTTGAACTGGACTGCGAAGATATCCACAACTGTTCACTTCTTATATCTGACTTCATTAAACTCAGCAGTTTCATTGATTTCGCTTGACTTTGTCAGATCAGATGGGAGATTAGAAACAACAATATTGCTCAATATAATGATGCATTTAAAGGTAGGTCGGTTTATCATTCTACTTCCACTTTTTGTACTCTGTGATTAATTTGATCAGGAACTACAGTTTAAAGTGGATTTTGAACCATTATTAACATTTCGAATTAAACTGAAATTCAGGGTCAGCATTAAGTGATTAGTTTGGACGAATTGAGTACGGACAGAAATATATATATATATATATATATATATATATATATATATATATATATATATATATATATATATATATATATATATATATATATATATATATATATATATATATATATATATATATATATATATATATATATATATATATATATATATATACATAAATCGTAAGAGAAACGTGCTTGTATTATAATTGAAGGATATGCCAATGATTTTGGAAAGCTCAACACTTATATATGTTAACAACATTAAAGTAACCTTATGCTGTCTGAAGAGAGATTCATTCTCAGGTCAAATATTACTGCGGGAGAAAATGTAAATTAAAATTTTGAATCCGTGGGTTCTGGTTTCATTAGTAATCCTACTGTGTATTAAAATTAATAAATAATGTGTATTATAAAATTAATAAATGAAAAACAAGTTTAAAAAGTAAAACAATGATTTTTTTTGAAACGTTATTTCATTTAACTTGTAAAAAAGATATATTTATATAAAAAGTTTTGAGCATATGCAGAAAAATATTTTATTCTTTATTACAGTTTTCAAAATGATGAAATATGTTTCTATTAGTTTAATATTCTATAAGTTTATACAATTGGTCTCTATTTTTAAAAAAAAATTAATTTGAAATATATTTTAGGGAACAGATTATTAAAAACAACTTTTTATTAGTAATTTATTTTTTAGGTAGGAATTGCTTATTAAATTTTCTATCTTTGTTGTTTTCTTATATAAAATATAAATAAAATAATATAGCAGGTATTTTAAAAAATATTCTCAAACATAACATGAGAAAGGAATAATTCATATACTGAACAGAAAAAAATATGATAAAACTCTCTCCATGTATGAGGTTTATTTGTGAATTTCTTATACATGTTTTGAAAAACTAATCTCAAGCAAAAAATATATTAGCATCTCCTCATCCTATTTATAGACCATACTATTTTTTGTGCTTTCTAAACTAATTTAGAATACTGTTTGTAATTCTAGGAGCGAATAATAAGTTCTAATAAGGAATCTATTTTTATTCCTCATAAAATTTTCCCTTCTTCCCATTTATTCAAACGAGTGAAAACAAGGCTCTAAAAATAGAAATACTTTGAAATATTTTTTTTTGCTACAGTTTTATTAATGTGTGTAAAAATCTGAAATTTTAAGAAACATTAATTCTTCACCAACAAACAACAAAAAATTTGATGGCAATGTTTGTTATTTTCAAAATGCATATTCTGTAAAAATTAAACAAATAAACTATAATCATTAAATTGTATATTTTTGGTAAATTATATTTCTTTTTTAATTTTATAGTAAAAACTTCAGTTTTTGAAGGTTTGTTGGTTGTTAGAAAGGTTTCCAAAAGGGCTTAGAAAGGTTTAGAAATGTTTCCTTTTTCCTTTATCATCCCGCAATAAAGAAACATCAACAAATGTCTAGATGTAGCCATATATATACTCATAGCATTTTTTACTTAATCTAAAAATTTCAAGTAAAAAATAATGTTGAATTGCTTAACGATGTACATTGTTATTTTGGAAGCACTGTGGAGAATTCATAATTTTCTCTTGTGTAAAAGAAATTTTTAATTTAAACAAAATTTAAAAAAATCAATATTATGCTATCTAAAAAATTATAATGGAAATCTTAATATTATAAAAACTCTTGGCAATAAAAGAACACGATGCATTATATCAGTTTAGTAAATCAAATCAACTTGCTTAAAACCAAAGTGATAAAGAAATTAAAAACGTAATCAGTTTATTTCAAAGTAATCGATTCATTTTTTTCATTTACAAAACTCTTCTCAATATTTATTTAAAAATTTTAATTTAAATAAAAAGTTTTTCTAACACATTTTATTACTTGGAATTATTTACTTTATATTCTAAAGCATTTTTTATTACACATTTATGACTTTGTAAATGAAATCCTTGGTTGAAAATCTTCAATTCATTTTAAATTTTTGAATTTCATTGTTCTCTTAAAGTGAATCAATTAAAATACAAATTTATGTATAGAAAAAAGCTAATAAAATTGTTAACCTCTGAATTATCTTCTTCTGCAGCAAATTTTTATGTGGTTATAGAGCAAAAATATGAGACGGTCCCATTTCTAACTATTCTCAACCATTATTAAAAGTAAATTTTTAGGGCTTATTAAAATATTAATATAAATCATTAAGAGAACAAATAAAAATTCCATTGCAGACAGATTTGCTAGTAAAATTCATAACTTAAAAAATTTGTATAGAGTAAAGGATGCTTTTTTTAAGCAAATTTTGGAATTCTATTATTCAATTAGTTTCTTATTGCCTCACTCTACCCAGTTGCTTTATTCTTTTTATTAGCTAAAAAAGAAACATATTGCTGCAAAAATATCTAAGAAAATAATAGAAGTTTAGTGAATAATCTTAAAATACAATAAAAATATTTAGAATTAAAAAAATCAGCAAAATAAAGTGTCTATTTTTTATCATTGAGATGTTAAATTGATGGAATTTTATGCATCACAACAATAAATGAAAAAAGATGTTTCAGTTGTGTATTTCAGTTTGGAACAAAACACTAACTATATAGCTTAATTTATATAGTACACAAAATTATTCACTTGTACAGTGAAATTTCAATTGTTAAAAATTAGATAAACTCAATTATATCAGATTCTCATTTACTTTCACTTAGTGAAAAATAACTCATTTGGTTCATATACCAAACAAAGTCTCTTTTAAATTTTATTTCTGTACTTGAGAATAAACAAAGAGTAATCTTTCTTTCAAGTTCAGTCCTTAGATTCTTAAATTCATTAATTTTATTTAAAGAAAAGATGAAATAAAGTTAAATTGTCTGTAACATAGGTGTGACCCATAGCGTGGTTAGCAGATATCTGTATGTTTCTTACTATATATATAGTTCCTAATACATATATATAATCGAGCAATAGAGCAGAACAATAATTCACTGATAACGCACGTTCTTTTGTGATAAGAAGACGTAATGAAATGTACAGCTGAAATTTGATAGATCAAGCGAAACAGATACTACTACCTAGATAAAGTGTTTCTGGAATAAAAAACATCTTCAATCTGGTTGTAATTCCCCATGAATAGAGTTTGAATCAATGATGTTTGGAGAATGATTCATGCTACTGAAACTCTGTGCCATAATTCATCCTACATAGAGAATTTGGCTTGTAAGAACTAATCTCTCAGTAACCTTGACAAGATGTAAATAGTTATAAATCTGAAAAATATAATAGTCACTACAAAAGTAGCGACCACTGTATCGAAGAATGTTTTGTTTTATCAAATTATATACTATCAAATGATATCTTTTAAAATTTTTAAATCTAGGACCTCTAAGATAGGATAAAGTCTTGGATACTAACAAAATGAATGGTGGCGATCTAAGTAATTTGCAGGACTAATAAGATACAATCTGGCCAGTATTGTCACCACATTTCTCTCAACGACTGCCTGATTCATAGATTAAGGATGATTGTAAACTCGGAGTCCCTAGATACGAGCATACGTAATTTTATGTATAAAATGATGCATTTGTAATCGAGATCTGTCAACGAGGACAACATGAAGCAATTCCTGCCTTCAGGTTAGATATTCATCATTCTTTGGTAGATGTCTTACCTCTAAGTTAGCTTCACGGAAATTCATTACCAATGATCTTTCTTTATAGAAAGATCTTTTTTTCTTTATAGAATATTACTTTCCTCAGAGATTTTTGAACAGTATGACAACTGCTGTGCTGAAAAACCCTAATTCCTATATCAGGGTTTTAAATATGCGCAAAATAGTACATTTTTTATTAATTTAAGCAAATAATAAAATCTCAGATAATTAAACCATATTAGATTCTTCTATGCAATATATTTCCAAAATAAAAAGTTATCTTTATTATTTTTTTGAAGTTAGACCTTTTCTTTATTTATTCTTTGATGTTCTTACGAAATTTTAGTAGTGTTTGGAAAGACAGTTTATAAAATTATTCAGTTGCGTTCTTCAAAACAAATATTTTAGTATTTGCTTATTTGTTAAATCTTAAATGAGATTAAAAGCAAAAGCGGCCATAGTCGTCGATTTAAATTGGAATTGGAAAATTTGAAAAGTTTCATTGAACTTTTTCTATACTAATTCAGATTTTCCTCTTTCTCTAAAACATTTCGAGCTATTAAGAAAAATCCTGGTGGAGTCCATGTGCAAGTCTCTCTTGATTTTAAATGAACTAATTTGGAAAATAAAATTTTGAAGCAGTTAATTGTTTTATTTTAGTTTAGTGGAAGAATGTTAATAAGAATCTATTTCACTACACCTATTTATCAAAATAATAAATTATCTTAATATGGAAACCATACAATGTTGATCTAAATTACTGTAAATTTTCCGCTTTAAACACCAAAAAAGCATTTATGTCTACAACAAAGCTGATAAAAACTTTTCAGAACATAGAAATTGTAGATTTATATTTTAATATTTATATAAATTATTGACATCAGAAATCACGGTTTAATATCAGAAGCAAATCAATGGATATTGAAAATATACTTTTTTTTTTAAGAAATATTACTTTAAAAACATTTTTATCATTTGCAATTCATTTTTTGAGTAAATTAATAGCTTTTCTGAATACAGGACATTTAAAATTAGATTTTATCATCTTTCATATCGTTCTTTTAATGTATTAAATTGGCAACAATTAATTTATTAAAAAATGAAAGCAAATCATAAAATAATTTTCATGACAAAAAATAAAATCTCAGAAATGTTTTTTTTAAATCTTTTTCCTTCGGAAAAATTTTTTTCATTTGATTTTTTTCTTTTCTAAAGGCATGATAACTGGAATTTATTTCGCAGATTCATTTTTTAAAAATGATTGATGCAATTTTTTATCGTCAGAAAGCGATCTCTCTTAATTAGGTAGTTCTTGAAATGTGTTTATTTTTCTAACATATTTCTTATGAGGATAAAATTTATTTGCTCTTGTAGCTCATAAAGTACTAAGGGAGAAATTCTCCGTATGATTCCTAAGTCTTAATATAAATTGCAAATTATATCCGTACATTCGCAATTGCTGACATGAGATATAAATTTTCAAGTATAAAAAAATTTCAAATTAGTTAATTTCTTTTAAATAAAATTAATCATAATTAAAAAAAATGCTTCTAAGAAAATGTAAAATTTTATTTTTAAGTTGATCTAATAGCTGAAATGAAATCTAATTGAAAGAGCTCCTCTCATTGAATAAAAATTTAAAAATATAAACATAATTTATATGTAATTAAAACTATTGGTAATTCCTAGTTTTACCTTTGTTCCTTTTGTCTTTTTACTTTAATTTTTCTTATTCTGAAACCCTTTTTAATTTATCGCACTTCTATTTTAATTAATGTAATTAGTAAAAGCCTTACATTTTAGACAATCCAATAAAATGAATCGTATCAAATAATTAATTTTGTAATGAGATTAAAACTTTAAACACCGCTTATAAATTCAATTTTAATTGTAAAATATTACTTTTTTGTAAAAAAAAGTGTAAAATGTATTCTAGAAGAAAGAAAATTAATATCAGCGATACAATATTTGAGTTATAATATACGGACATTCTAAATTTTCTGCGAAATTCACTTGGGAAAAATCATTGATAATAAAATATATTTTTTGCTCTTAAAGAAAATACTTAGTCTTGTAAATGTTAAAATTGGAATCATATATTGAACATTTATGACTAAACTGACTTTAATTAAACAACTTCAATATGTAGTTCTATTGATAATATGAATTTTGAGTCGTTTCTGTTAACTCTCTTTATATTCATAAAAGGTAATCCTTGTTATATAGTTTTAAATTTTGTGAAGCATAGTTCAATATGCCCTCTTAAATTAAAATTTTAACTATTTTTAATATAACTTGATAAAATGTATTTAATATCAATGAAAATGTTACCTGTAAGTATTATAGTATTATGACTGATAAATTATTATTATTTTTTTTTATTTAGCCAGAGACTCCATTTATGTTTAGTCGAAATAAATTCGCCAGATATTTCTCAGAATATAATTATAATGATTCAAGTCTGTTGAACAAATAACTTAAGATAGGTAATCAGAAGAACTAAAATTATTTCACTTTGTCTCCAAACAGAACATTATTTATTTATTTTTTTCTCCAATACGCGCAGTTATACTTCGTCTAAAGGCATTCATCTGGAAGTGTTTTCGTTTCTGAAAGGCAGGAATAACGTGTTGAAGTAGAAATTAACAGTAATCGGATTTCTGAAAACTTAGTGCAGTAATCTTGTTAAAGAAAGTAGAATATCTACAAGACAAGAAAAAAATCAGTATTTAAATCTACAGCATTCAATAATACAACCAAAATGCAGATCAGTTCATTAAAAATATTGAGACAAAAATTAAATGTTGTAATGCTGAGCAATGATTTTTCGTCTAGGACAAAATGACATTCGTTTGAATACATGATATTTTGCTGCAATGTATAGGGCATTTGGCTATTCTAACTTAAAGAAACCAGATCTATAGGCTGATATTCATTTGTAAGAAGTAGGAGTTTTTGCATCATGGGGATCTTGTATACATACCATATCAAAATGAGTTACAAAACCTTCACAAAGAATGACGCAAATTTTATAATCCAATTTATTTAATTGCATTTTCACATCGCCGCAATTTACTTTTTCAGTTGAAGCAATAGTATAGTAATTTTATTCATAACCAAAAAGACTTCATTTAATGAATATATTTATAATTTATTTTTAAAAAAATATAATACATTTTTTTACTATATTTACTTATACAATATATTTATAAATAATTATAAATATAGTTGATTTAACACATACATACACTTATTATATAAAATCAAAGCCTTAATTTTTATAATTCATTGATGAATATGAATCAACTAAAGAATAAATATGTAATTATTGAGTAAGTGCATAGTATCTATTTTAATAATTGATATAGTTAAATGAATGTATTTTTAATTAATTCATCTTAAAAAAGAAGAGCAATTATATTTTAATTATTTTTACTAAAAAGAGTTTTTATTAAATAAATAAAATATTGTTATTAAGGTGATAAAAAGAAAACTCAACTAGCAGCATACAAAAATTACAAATTTTCTATTATGAATATCTATTTATATTTTATTAATTATCTATTATCAAAAATAAATGAAGGGGCATTAATTCCTGACTTTTTCAAAGCTTTGCCTTAATTTATTTTACAGCAAAACAAATATTTAAATAGAAAATAAACTAAGTGAAAGGAATTTTCTTTAATAAAAATTTATTCAAATTCTCTACCTGATAAATAATAGATTTTTTGTACTGAATTGATATTATGGTAGTTCAGTTTTTATTATGCAAAAGTCAATATTTTAATTTTGTTACGAACAATTTAACAATTCAAGTTACCGAAAAGTATCACACTTTAAAATTAAAATAAAACGCTTTTGCTTGAATTAACTTTGTTAGTTCAATCATTTTTTATTACTTAAAGCAATTTTAGCCGTGTAGGAAACACTTGATAAGGGAAAAAGAATCTTGAAAAAAATGCTTTACTCTGTGAATTTTCAATAACAAGGTCTTTAGAAGAAATTCAGATGAGATACTAAAATCGATAAATTTCAAATATTACCTTACCTCCTAAATTCATGTGTGACATGACAATTATCCTTTTTTATATCATAAATTTAGGAAGATCACCAATTAAATTATGCATTTCCTGATCAAATCAGTATTTATTATTGATAAAATAAATTCCATCACAATAATTTGCTTGGTGAAGTGTTTCTTAAAGCTACTGAAACAAGCATATTGATTAGGCTTCCTTACCAGCTTGTAGGATACTTTTTACAAATGGCAAAACCAAATAATTTTTCTTGTGTAATAAAAGTGTCTCATGAAACTCACAAGCTTCTACCCAATAGTAAGTTTTAAAAAATTTATTTGTTATTATTTTGAAAGTATGTTATATCAAACATGATTTTCATACCATATGCTTAAACATATGACAGAATTTAAGAAAAAGTGTCACGGAATATCCCGGGGCATATAATAAAGTAAAATGAATTAGTATTATAAGGCGAAGTGTTTTGATAGAAATATAAATAATGGTACAGTTTTTATAGTTATATCTATTAATATATGATTAATGTCAATTAAAGAAATGCACTTAGTTTTATACTTGTTAATGTTGTATAATGATTATTTTAAGATCAAATCTAAGTGTCTCTGTGTGTTTTTTTTTCACAAAAAGAGAAGTGGCTTTTAGGTAAACTTAAATCCAAAAATATATATTTTCTTTATTGATTTTCAATTTAGAGTATGAATTAATATAGGTGAAATATCTAAAGCTTGATTGCAAGAAACTATTTTTTTTCTTTCAATAATTAAAAATTTGCCTACGAACATCAATATATGCGTATTTGACCAATCTCATGATCAATTTGGTCAAATACGCAAAAATATTTAAACTAGACAAGCCAAATAGATTAAACGAGAATATTAGTAAAGAAATACAGAAATTCAAATTTAACATGTATTAATTAAAAAATAAAGAAATATAACGAGAAAAAAATTAAAAATTTTAAAACCTTTTTAAGAAACTAGGAGTTGTAAAATAATACTGTCAATTTAGCTAATGTAGTTTGCAAGATATAAGGTACAAGTATCTATATTTTATAATACATTTTTCATAACTATATAATTTGCAGTTTTTTTTAACATTTTTATAGAATTTTTTTAGTTAAAAAATGCTAATAGATTATGGAATGTACTTTCTTAAATGAAATCTTAAATGCAAGTATTATTTAAACTTTAAATTACAAACTAAAAATTCTTTAGTAAAAAAGTTTTTTTTCAGTACATAATATATTTCATTTTTCAAACAGAAATCGATATATTTCCTTCAACATTTTACATTTGATCACATAAATCTTGTTTTGAGAAAATTGTACAGATAATTCATTTAATTATAAATATATTCATTCTGTTAAGTAGTTTATTTTCTATGTCAAGAGTGTTGTTGATATGACATTGATATTTTAGTCTGGGTTTAATAATTTTAGTCTAAATTAACTCACAATAGATTTTACATTAACAGGAATTTAAGTCTAAATATCTTTTGTACTATTTTTAGAATAACATTTTCTCCAAAATCATTAAGCCGCTAAATTTTAAAAGTATTCAGTGGCTTAGTGCTTTTGGACAAGTTGTTTTTCAAAAAACATCACAAAAATATTTCGAGTTAAATAATTTAAAAGTATTTTCAGAAAGACACAAAAATGTATTCTTTTATTCTCTTCGGTCACTTCAAGTATACGAGAACATATTCAGCAAGAATTTGGGGATAAAATGGATATCAAATTACTGCAGAAAACCGTACTTAAATAGGAAACAGAACATATAACGATAAAGAAATCCTACTAAAAACAAAGGTTACAGAAGCTATAAATTATCTTTTCGCCCTGTTCTTTCAACACCTTTTCTTCAAAGAGAAGTTGGCTTAGTTCATTTAATATATAGATTGATGGATGTAGAAAATAAAACAGCATGGATTCCATGATCCATGATCAAGGGCACTATGATCAAAGGGAAAGAAACCGGAGGACGACTCAACTGTCTTATCCATTTGCTACTAAATCTAGTATTTGAGAAATTCAAAGCTGGAAAATACATGTATAAATTAATAGATGACTGGATGACATCAAAAGCAATTCCTGCTAACACACTTTATATTTATTGTAAGCTTTCGGATAACAAACTTTCTTACTTGAGGTTGATTCTACAATCGTATAACTGCTAAGAAACCACGTAGAGGCCACTATTTGGCTCTATGCTTTTTGTGTTACATATATTCATGATCAAATACCAATAACACTTCAGTAATGATACATACGATTATTTCTATCAATACATGTCCCTTAATTTTTCTAGTAAAAAACTTCATATACCATCAATTATTATGTAATGGATTGTCTTAATAGTTATTAGCGTATCAAAATATTCTGTTTGACATTTCAAAATTTTCTTTATTTAAAAAAACAAAAAGAAAACATGAAAATTATAAAAAAAATTGTAATTTACAAATATTTTCAATGAGACTCAATGTGATTTTACTGTTCAAAAGACAACCATGATTGATGTAAGTACCATTTTATAGGTATATGATATTAATATATATATATATTTATATATATATATATATATATATATATATATATATATATATATATATATATATATATATATATATATATATATATATATATATATATATATATATATATATATATATATATATATATATATATATATATATATATATATATATATATATATATATATATATATATATATATATATATATATATATATATATATATATATATATATATATATATATATATATATATATATATATATATATATATATATATATATATATATATATATATATATATATATATATATATATATATTGCTGTTTACACGAAGAACAACGAAGCTTTTGAAGAGTATAATATAATAATATAAACTTTGCACACAATGTTTACAATATTTGTATGTATGCTAGCTTTAATTTTTGTTCATAATTATTTTATTTATTATATTTTACATCTTTAATTTATTATTATTTTATTCAGTATTTTCATTTATTATTATTTATAAATTTATTTTCAACCAAAATAAGTAATAGACTTCCATTTTAAACTACTGTATTCGAAACACCTTTCTTCTGTGTTCCTCATCAGAAGGTCAACATGTTAATTTTCGTCTCCATTTTTAATTTTTTTTGTACATGTAATTGTTGTTTTGTTTTTATAGTTCTTGGTTTCATTAAAATATGTATTTTATTGCATTACAGTTCCATATATATTCTATTACTTTTCTATTCTATTTTTGTATATACAATCCTCTTCTTAAAAAGAATTAATAATACAAGCTTTTTACTTTCTCCTTTTTTATGTTAAATTGAAAACTTTTTCATAGTTGCATTACAACTACGTAAAATACAAATGGTACGACACTAAGTATATTTAGAAAAAATTTTGGATCTTTCTGTGAATATAAAATAAATTAATAGATAATTTCATCTATATTCTACACAATTTATAAATCTAACTTACTACATTCCTTAAGCATTGTTAATATTTTCATAGTATTTCTATTATTTTAATTTTTTTATTGAAACCTTTCCACAAAGTAACATTCGTAGATAATTTCTATTAATTTATTCTATCTACATTAATCAAATTACTTTATTTTATCGAATAACTTTATAAATTAATTTCATGTTGAAAAACATTTTTGCTAAGTTTCCTTTATCTAGAATTAATAGAATGTTCAGTTGCATTAATTTTTGTTCTACACTGTTTGAAATTGGTTTCATACAAATTGGTTTTTTTGACTGATAAAATTTACATAAATAATTAAAGTTTAATTAATTATAGAGTGAAAAATACTACAAATTCGTAACCATAACAGAAATATTCTTTCGTACAAGGCTTTCATTATGATATATAAGTTAATTAAATGTGTATATTATTGTGCCAGATAAATTAAGTATCTTAAAGCCTCGTTTGCCAGAGAATCCGTATTTTGAATTTTGTATCAAATAATTGCAAAACAAGTAAATGATTCATTTAAAATATGTTTTTATTGCAAAGATTTCAAGTTAATAACATTTATGATAACTTGTTTTCTTAAAAACTATATGAATTTAATTTATTTCACTAATTTTGCTACCCTTCGTAGACATATGTCATAGATATACATATGCTTTTGAAAAGATCACCCCATAGAGTAGATTCATAATAGACAATTATTTTTATAATTCGATTCATATAATAGGACTATTAAAAAGTTACTTTAATATTTTAATTTCTCTAGACATTTAATCCTTCCGAAAAAGTATGGTCATTTAATAAATATTTAAATGAACTATTTTTTATAATTATTTTACTTCGAGAAAGATCATAGAATGGTTAAAATTATAAGTATTAATTAATATTAAATTTGAATTTTTGTGTTTAGTTTTAGGTATAAATTTTTGAATGAAATGAATAATACAATAGTTATTCATTCTTATAATTCAATTTATACTGACTGATTGTGTTTAAATTTATATAAAATGTACTTTTACTTAATTATTTTACTTATTTAATCATAAAAATTTACTCTTTTTTTATCGGCGATTATATTGAATTTAATTATATCTCTTACAATTAACAGTAATATATTTTTGTTCTAGTGTTTGATATTTATAAAAATTTTTCCCTCTTGAATTTTAAACTTAGGTCTAGTAAGAATAACATGCATTTATAATCTATTATGGAAAAATTTGAAAACTCTGGAAATTTTGCTTTGAGCATAGGTCATTAATACTTTGACAGCAACCATACTTGTCCATTGTGAGGGTTCGAAGAATCATCCCTCCCATAGCGAGTTCTAAGAATGGGGATGCGTGGGAGTCATAATTGGTGTCGAGAGAAGAGAAGGGGATCCTTTCAGTAGGAATGCGTGATTAACCGATGAAAGATCACATCAGCTGGATTGTCATTGAAAGTGGCAGTGACAGATAATGTTAATTGTCGTTGTTATAACTTAATAAATGATCTGTCTTGTACCCTTGACATTTAAACCAATACCGATATCATTAATTGTGGTATTGACCGCATGTTTTCAACAGGACATATAAAAACAATGCTCATGGAATGACAATTAAATCACAAGTTTAAAATCTTTGAAGATAATTAATAGTATCTAAATGCAACATTTTGCATCAGAATTTTAACTTATTTTTCCCTTCTGTGTCACTTAGAAAAATGCAAACAGAACTATTTCTGAAAAAAAAAAAAAAAGAATCAAACATTTGTATCATCAGGTAATTTATTTTAGCGTTATGTATAAATTTCACTCCGTTTTTGTTAATTCTATTCTAATATTAATCCTAGCTTAAATTATTGAGATGAAAATTATAAATTTGGATTTATAAACAAGAAAAGTTGGATATTTATTAAAAAATTTCAAGTAACTATATTGTTAATTGTTTTACGAGTCTTTTAATGCAAAATTAGTGAAGAGAAGAAATTAAGAAAAACTAAATTAGAAATTAAAAGATAAATATCCAGTTATTTGTTAATTTTCGTCATTGAAGAAATTGACAAACTGAAATTTATTAACTGAAATACAATAAAAAAATTGTGTTTACTAAAAAATTTAAATTAACTGGAATGCCAACTGTTTTATGAGCCCTTCAAAACAAAATTAGTGATGTTAGAAAATTAAGAAAAAGAAATTAATTAAAATAGAAATAACTAAATACTTGAGGATATTCATTATTGTCTTAAAATTATATTTATTTTTATAAAATACCTCATACAAAACAAAGCTTTAATAATAGTTGAAGGAATGTTATTTTAATATTTATCTTCTGCTAATAGGTTTTTAATTAAATAGCAGTAATACAAGTGACATTTCTACAATTGAATGCATTCAAAACATATTAAGTATAGAGTTAACATACATAAAAGGTATAATCGCTGAGTTTTCTTATTTTCATACGTAATTGTGTGTTACTCTGCTTCTAAGAATCCTCCCTCTCACAGATAATAATCGTGAGAAATTGTTGTTTTCTTTATCTAAGTTTCCAAAACAATACTTGATTTGAGTATAATTCCCTTATATAGATTTTATAAATCTGGATGATGAATGTTATTAACATAGTAGTTTCCGTATTTACCTCTCTCGAATTTAATACGCATGGAATCATTTTCTAAACAAAATTTAGATTCATTGAGATTCAGTGTAATTGAAACGCTGTAACTGTGATCGCAGAAAGCTGTAAGAATCAGAAATCAAAAAAAGACAACAGAATTACCTTTGATGTGCTTTATTATATTTTTACCGCAGTCTTTTAAATTTAAAAATAAGACTTCATGAAATGATGAATTATATTGCGTGAATTGGTGTATCTTTAGCAAAAATAAAGCAAGCCCTCTATAAATGCATATTTATTGGATATTAGAATATGTTCCTGCCCAACTGTGAATGGCCCTCTAGCGGCAAAATAAAGAATTAAGTGAGTGTTATAAGTGACTTGAAGGAAAGAGGTCGCATGTTAAAAGCGGTAACCTTCAACTTCTATACATTTATTATTTAATAAATTATGAAAAAATAATTGATTAATGTAATTTGTGTAACAAATTACACTAGTCAATTACTTTTTACCCTGTGTAACATTTGGTCAATATGTTGTAATGTTGTACCAACTTTGGAAAAATTCTGTATGGTCCACCCTTATTATCACCTAATGGTAATATTCTGTAATATACTTCTATATTCTGTGTATGCCCGTAAGAAAAACTGTGATTTTGACATTGATTTTATTGATTTTTGATTTTAATTTTATTTGAGACATTGATTTTAAATGAATTATTTATATCAGTCATAAGGTTATAAGACAAAATATCACATCACACACACGTAAGCGATTACAAACATCTTTCCTTTGTGAAGGAATTTTTATGAACAACTCACTTGGAAGCTTAAACACACCAACATATACCTCAATTTTTAATTTTAATTGCCTTAAATTGATCCCTTAAACATCCTAATTAACTTGTAGCTTTTTTGGGTGTTGTTTAGCTTCTTTTTTTTCGTTTTTTTACATTGCAATTTTCACAAAAAGTCTACTGCTAGGATAATTGGGAAGATGATTTCAAATGAAAATGTGCAAGCTTTGAATTTTATTTTTGTTTATATAGTATGCAATGAAGAAAGTTTGTATCAAAATGTAATTAAATCTTCTTCTTTTTGATGACTTTTTGTTTGATGATACCAAATTATTATGAATTAATGTACAAAGTAAATGTTTCCCTTATTTTCTTATAAGTAGATCCTTTTAGTATAATATTTCAAATTTATTTACAAATATTTGACGAATAAAAATGTTTCATAATCTGTATCAAATAATTTCCTCTAATGCTAAGCAATAATATCATTTTCCAAACTAAGTTTGAAATTATATAAAAATTTAGTCAATGTAAAGTAAAAACTTATATATATATATATATATATATATATATATATATATATATATATATATATATATATATATATATATATATATATATATATATATATATATATATATATATATATATATATATATATATATATATATATGTGTGTGTGTGTGTGTGTGTGTGTGTGTGTGTGTATAAAATTCTATTTATAAATACCAAAAAGTTGAATTTGGGTTGTAAGATTACGATTTTATTTTTTCGTAAGTATACTTATTGGACATTCATTCTTGAAGTAGCTCTTATAGTTTGCGTGAACCCCCCCCCCTTTAAGTGCTAACAAACCTGTAATTCTAAATTATTGCAAAATTAATCGCTTTTTATAACTATTGTAAAAAACAAGCGTTACACATTTAACTCATATTCATAGCATTTTTGAGAGTATTAGGAAGTTTCAAAAATATCTGCTTCAATATAGTGAAGCAATTTCACTATCGAGCACACAATTTTATGTTACAAGTGGATGAAACATTTAGAGATAATCTCCTTATTTTTTATAAACTGTAATTTTGAACACTTTTAAAAAACATTTTACTTAAATTAGTTTACTTTAATTACATAACATTAATATTTGAAGAAAATGTAGAAATAAGTGAATGGATGTTTAATTTTTTTTCAATAATTTCTTGAATCTCGTAGATTGATCACATAATTTATAGGATAAATTCAAAAGTACGCTAGAGTTTTTTTGTCAAACTTAAGCGATTAAGAAGATGAAGGAAACATCCGAAGGGCAATTGATGACTTATAATGTTTTTTTTAGATAGATGTTATTTAATACAAAGAATTAGCTGAATTCAAACTTTCTCATCAAGTTAAACAGCTAATTAGGACGCAATAAGGAAGAGTTCTTCCCGCTTTCTGTTTCTTCAAAGAGCACAATTCTATTAAAGCTTTTATAAAGAAATAAAATATTAAATGTATTAATTATCACTGTGCCTGCAAGCAACTGAATCATTTATGTCCTATGGGAAAGAATTTGCATGAGCCGAAAGAAATTGAAAATAAGTTTAAGTGAAGTTAGATTTATTATTCAACAAGCATCACACTCACTTGTATCGTTAAATTCATTATTACACATGGAATACAATAATTTAAATTTGCGTAGTAATTAGAATACTGCAGGAATTTCGTATGTAATTTAACTACTCTTTATTTTTTCTTAATGTATTTAAGATATCGATTTGAAGCTCTTATGTTGTATTAAAATATCGAATTTATCAGGGCATCAAATTATCTAAAATGTAACATAAATTTTAAAAATAAAAGAAATAGTAGAAATACATTCACTTTCGAATAAGTATTCTATGGCTTTTTCGTCTTAAACATGGACAAAAATTGTTCTATTAATACATACGGTTTTAATTTTCTAAAAAAAGTTTTCAATTTTGATTACTAAATATTGTTTAACCCAATTTATGCTGAAACTTTCTTTTGTAGAAAATATCGTAATTGGTTTAATACATTTCTTACTATAAATTTCTGTTTAATAGTACTAATTTATGTTATCACAATGCAAATGATTTTATTCTCATCATTATTTCATAAAATCTTCAACCAGTGTATTATTGAATTAAAAAATAATAGAACTGAAATTATTCAAGAACATTGAGATTTTAATTTTTGCACTCGAGCAAGTGAAAGATTTCGCACCAATTCAAGCTCGGAGAAAAATATGTTCTGATGGTAAATACTTTCTAAAACACAAAATCACGAAATTATAATTATATTTTTGTTAAACTCTGGTTCTTCGAGAGTACAATAAATTAAGATATAGGAAGGAGAAGCCACACACACATTTAACACCAAGGGGAAAAATCAGTATGACTTTAAAATTCCATATTTTTATAACTTAAACAAATTAAACAAAATTTTATTCGCGTGATTCTTTTCGTGAAGCTTTATTCTGGTATCCACAGTATTCCCCGATATTTTCGAAGTGTTTTATTTATATCCAATGAATTCAATTCTCGTACATGAGTCACATTCAACAACCATCTAAGCTTGCTCAAATAAAAACTTAGTAAATAAAAATGATGTACTACAGCCCAACAACATCTTGAATGCTAACTAATCACTTTCTTTAAAAAATGGGGCATTCAAAGCACCCACACTTTGTGGATGTAAAAGACGTCCACCAGTCGGTGTGCAGTGACAGGTTTTTGTACTGAAAATCTGCTTTTTTGATTAAGGTATTCTCAGTGCGATTATATGCACAGAGAATACCTTAATCAAATCAGTGCGTAAGTATGTCCAAAGAAGCAATTGTCAGGCATATATTTGAAATGTTTTCATAAAAATAGTGGCAACAAACAAAATACTATTTATTTCCAAAAGAATTTTATTTACCTTTAACGCCCACGTTAGGTATAAACTAATGTACGTTAGAGTAAAAAAGTGCTCAAAATTTATTCTCAAAAGTTCTTCCGAATTTGTTTTTCACGTATTTATTTTAACTATACTGTTATGTACTTGTGTGCATCAAATGTCTAACATTATTTCATGTGATGGATAACTTAAATTATTTTGCTGAATTTTTATATTTTTATTTTGATATCCTATATTTTATTATTAACTGCTATTTTCCATTATTTTATTATTAACTGCTATGCTATTTTTCCATTAAGCATTAATTTTCCCAGATATTATTGAATTTTATATTATATGATAAAAATGTTTCATTATTTTATGATGCAATTAATTTTAATTATTTTGGTAATTTATTTCGCTGCTGTTAGTTTTGCTAACTAATTTTTGTGCACACTATTTAAATACTCTTACCACAAAAAATAATTCTATGCATCAAATAACAATATTTTGTTTAAGTAATCATCAAAAATCAATTCTCATTAAAGTTATATGCAGGAATTATTTTTCATGTAGGAAGCAATGCAGTTTAAAAAATTATGAGTTCAATCTGAAAGAAAAAAAAAACTATTACCTTTACATCTATGATACAGATAACTTATTGTACAGTCAAGTATATTAAACTTTGAAAACAGATATGAATGTGTGCCTTGTATTTCAAGGGACAATAGTTCCTCCACAAACACATTTTTTAGAAAGTTGTTGCGCAACTGACTGGTTTTCTTTCTGAAAAAAATTTGCCACATTCAATAGACGCTAGATATGAAAAAGTCATAGATTCACATTCACAATTTGTTTTTTATAAAAATTCCATGATTATTGTGAACCGAAAACAATCATTTCTACATGATTGAAATATTTAACATTGAAAATTGTTGCATATTAGGTACGAAAAATCTGCATATTTACTTTAAAATTCAACAAAAACAGAACTTCCAATAATGAAATTGGGCAGAACTCATTTTTCTTCCACACTTTATTATTTCAACATTTTCCAAATTATGTTAAAACTTCTTATAAATAATCGAGTTTATCATAGAAATCTTATAATGTTGATTGAATAGCAGAAACCAATTACCACAACCATGACAAAATCAGTTACGATATGTTATTGAACATATTTGAAGTATTGACATTTGATTAATGTATAAAAGTAAGCATCATTAAAATTCATTACTTCTTCCCGAAAAATGTTATTAAAATTTTTGTTGCACGTGACATTTTGCCATAATCTCTATCTATTTCTGCTAATTCTGAACTGATTGTTTAATTTATTTCTGGCGTAATCACTTAAATTTTCTTACTTTTACTTAATGTGGGAGGACCATATAATGTTACAAACTCTGTTGTTGTTACTAATGACACTTAGATAAGCCAAGCTCGCTATGCCTTGGCTATGTGAATTTAAGTCAATTGGGAGCGTCTTTCGTTTTAATCAGAGCACCATGAAGGTGAAAGTACGACTTTGGATTTCGATTCATACAAGGAAAGGACAAAGACAGGATAGAGAGGGAAAGTGCATCCATGCCCGAACCGGAATTCGAACCCAGGACCTCCTTATCTGCAGTCAGTTACGCTGACCACTAGACAAGTTGGGCGGCACAAACTCTACAGTAAGCATTTAAATTTCACAGCCATTCACACTTATATATTTCCTTTAAATAAAATATAATTAGGTGAACAATTTTGAATTAATTTTTGTGAAACTCTTTATGTATTTTGACCACATTTTTAATTTAATATCAATGTGATTATGCATTTTAGTTTCCTTTGTAGCTTATGGAAAGATCAATTAACAGGTTGTATATATATATATATATATATATATATGTGGGGGACGGTGTCTAGGGGTAATGATGTATTTAAAAAGAGATGATGGGCCATAATTGAAACAAAATTAATTTATTAAAGAAAGTATTAAAATATTATTAAGAACTATTAGGTTATATCTAACTTACTATTTACAATATTTACATGTTTAAATGAAATAAGTAGACAGCAGCATCATGGCTGACTTACTAACTGCGTAGTAGTTTCTTTGTCTCCATTTCGGGAGAAAACAAATTCGCGGCCTATCCTCTCGGAGTTCAATTAGCAGAGTGCCTTACTTTCACAGATGTTTCTCTTACATCTACAATCAACACGAGTCTGCTCGATGCTGCCATCTATTGACATATGTTATTACGAAAATATAATCCTACAGACTCGGCCATCCTGCAAATCACTGGCCTCAGTGATTATCATAATTTCAAACAATTACAAAATGAGACAATGATAAAAATGAAATATTTTCACAAGTATAATAATTAAAATATAAGCAAGTTAAAGTCTCTATTGCTATAAGCAAAAATGTTCATTATATTAATCTAAATTGAAAATATCATCTGCAAATGGCTAATATTTTATATTTACCAAAAGGAAAAAAATACAAAAGTAACATTAAAATAAGACTCACATTATACAATAAAATTCTATAAATGATAACTGCTTATTTTTCACCCTGGCGAATAAAATTTCATTAAATCCGCGGATGAGGTTGTTCGGTTAGGACCTTCATGAGAACCTATTTTTTCTAACTCATACCTATCCTTAGCATTTGCTTTGACTACTCGGTATGGTCCTAAAAACTTAGGTCTTAGTTTTAAACCTGTCCCGAATTGTGTCCTTTGAATAACCACCAAGTCTCCTTTCTGGTACACTGGGGCTTTCTTGCGTTTCTTATCGTACGTCTTCTTGTTCTCTGCCTGGATCTTTTGGATGTTTCTTTTCGCATCTTGCCGTAATAGATTTCTCTGTTCTTGCAATTCTTCCATTACTTCTTCCATTAGTAAGTTTCGTATGTGAATGTCTTCTTTATTTCTCATTGTTATACCAACTAATAATTCAAATGGAGACCATTTTGTACTTCGGCTGGTGGTGCTGTTAAGGATTCGCTGCAATTTATCCACGAACTTGTACCATTTAGTGGGATCTTCAATTGATAGTTTAGTCAAAACGGGTATAAGAGTACGATGAACTCTCTCAACTTGACCGTTTCCACGAGGTACTCCGGTGGCAATTTGGAGATGTTGTATATCCTCTTCTGTGCAATAATCACTAAATGCTTTGGAGGTGAATGCTGAACCTCTGTCCGTTATTATCCTTCTAGGATTACCGAATGTCTTTTGTTGTAGTTTTAATTTTTCAAGAGCATCTTCTGCTGAAGTTGATTTGACAGGGTAAAGCCAAGTGAATTTGGTAAACGCATCTACGATGGTGAGAATATGCTGATAGCTTTTGTTGGTTGATGGCAAAGGACCAATAAAATCAACGTGATAAGTACTTAAAGGTACATCTTCTTTTGGAATAGGATTTAGAAATCCTTCTTTTTTACCACTCTTTTTGTTTGACAATATACAAGGTACACAATTTAAAATTACGTTTTGTATTCGTTTATCCATATTAGGTATGAAAAATTCTCGTTTGATTATTTCCTTCGTCTTCGCAGTTGAAAAATGTCCCTCTTCATGAGCCGCTTTGATGACCTCTGTCTGCATGGCCTCTGGTACAACGATTAGTTCTCGACCATTTACATATTTGTACAGAATGTCGTTTTTAAGGAAAAAATCTGAAGTGTCGTTGCAATCGATTAAGGACTTCCAACTTTGGATGTTTTCGTCATTCTGCTGGGCTAATTTCAGTTTTGCAGTAATAGTGTCATTCGTAATAATGGAAACTGGATATCTGCTCAAAGCATCTACATGTTGCATTCTTTCACCCGGTCTATGTATAATTTCGTAGTCAAATTCTTCTAATAGTAGGGCCCATCTTGCTACTCGAGTTATTAAATCTTTCTTATCCATTGTTTTTTGAAATGCTGAACAGTCCGTTACAATTTTGAAATGATTACCTAACAAATAAGTTCTAAATTTCTTTAAAGCGTTAACTATAGCAAGGACTTCTAGTTCGTAACTACTATATTTCTCTTCCGCTGGAGTTGTTTTTTTTGACATATACTGAATAGGATGTAATTTTCCGTCATCACTTTTCTGTAATAAAACGGCGCCATATCCGTGCTGGCTTGCATCCGTATGTAATTCTGTTGGTTTTCCTTGTGCGAAAATTTTTAGAACTGGACTTTCGGTTAATAAACTTTTCAAATGATCAAATGCTTTAATTTGAGGTTGTTCAAATACAAAAGAATTTTCTTTTTTCATCAGGTCGCTTAAAGGTTTGGCTATTTTGGAATATGATGGAATAAATTTACGGAAATAACCGGTCAATCCCAAGAAACTTTGAACTTGTTTTACTGTTGTTGGTACTGGAAACTTCTTGACAGCTAGAGTTTTTGCAACTGAAGGGCGAATAGTTCCATTTTCGATAATGTGACCTAAAAATTCTACTTTTCGTTTTAAAAATTGGCATTTCTTGAATTTTATTTCTAAACCATATTTCGATGCAGTTTCAAATACCTTTTTAAGTTTTTCTAGACCTTCCTTTTCATCTTTCGATGGGATTATCAAATCGTCCATGTAAATTATAACGATGCCTTTCCTCATGAGTTCTCGAAATATGCTGTACACATATCTTTGAAATACGCTCGGACTGGTACTGAGACCGAATGGTACTTTATTGAATTCAAATTGTCCATCTGGAACAACAAAAGAAGTGAATTTTCGACAATCTTCATCTACATCAACGTGAAAAAATCCATTTTTCAAATCTAATGTAGTATATACATTTGCTTCCTGGAGTTTATCTAAAACGTCTTCTATTAACGGCAATGGAAACCTATCTTTAACCAATTTTCGATTTAGTTTTCTATAATCAATGCATAATCTATTAGTACCATCTTTCTTTTTAACTAACACAATTGGACTTGCATATTCCGATGAGCTTGTTCTTATTATTCCTTGTTCTAACCATTCGTCGATTTGCTGATTTACTGCTTTATTTTCTGGAAACGATAAACGGCGAGCATGTTGATAAACTGGTATGTCATCTTTTAAGATAATTCTCATAGAGACGTCTGTTTTTTCGGTCTTCTTTGGTTCATAGTTCGAAATTAATTTCAACAATTCTTGCTTTATTCGTCGGTCTTTAATATTTTCCAAATCGATTTCATCGTCTGTTTTTACTTCGCTTACCGGTGAATTTATTAACCAAGTATTTTCACGTTTATGAACTTTAGTACCTTCTTTGGTAAATTCAAGTGAAGCGTGTTCTAGAATATCTGCACCTATGATAGCTTGAAAATTTAGACGAGATTTCGGTACTACGTGCCACATAAGAGTGTATTTTTCTTCGTCTATCTCCACTTCCTGTTGGAATGAACCTTTGGTTTCTACCTGACCTCCTAAACCTGACAGCATTATTGTTTTATGTGTAAGCTCTGAGGGTTTGACAATTCCTCTACTCAAATCTTCGCGTATGAGTGAGACCGAACTTCCAGTATCGATGAGAGCTTGAAAACTTTTTTCTTTCATAATTATGCATTTTGTCTTCATTCCTCCTTTAAGGGTAAATGAGCAGTTCTGCACAGGCGGAGTAGTAGGCTTATTTTTGCCGCGTTTGGGACAATTTATGGCATAATGTCCTGGTGCTTTGCAATGGCTGCAGTAAATAACTTTCGTTTTTTCGGCGTATCTATTACGATGATCTAAATTAAACGATCTTTTCTCGAATCTGTCATTTCGTGAATATTCTGCCTTTGGCGAATTGTATTCAAAATTTCTCGTTCCTTTAATATCATATCTACTCTTAAATGGTGAATAGCTTGATTTCGGTTTCAGAGTTCTTCGAACATCTTCATATTCTTCGAATCTCTTCGCCAGTTCCGTCGGTGTGTTTATCTTGGACCATTCATCTATGAGGTGTTCTTGAATTTCAGGAGGTGCTTTTCGTTTCATCTGATCTGCTATGATCAGATCGCGTAACTCATCATAAGTCGATATTTTTAACCCTAGTGTCCACCCGTCAAAGTAAGTTTGCAGTTCATGGTGAAAATCTTCCCATGTTCTTTCGGCGTTCTTCTGATGAGACATAAATAACTGGCGTAGCTTTTCCGGAGATAATTTAAATCTTTTTAACAGTAAGTCTTTGACGTGGTCATAATCGTTGGCTTGGTCCGCCGGCTCCCTTGCAATCATATGGGCTACCTCAATGGGTATTAGACCTAGAAGCTTCTGCACCCAATTTTGTTTCGGTAAAAACGTTAGTTCTGCATGTCGCTCGAAAAGGGTTAAGTTGAGACTAATGTCGTCTTTCATATTGAATTTGTGAAAATTCTCGTACACGGGCTTATTTGACGATGAAATATTTATCGCTGGATTTTCCGGAATTATATTTTGTTGGACTTGAATTCGTAATTTCTCGAGTTCGTGCGCTTCTCGACGCTTTTGGTCTTCACGCTCTTCTTGGCGAATTTTGTTTGCTCTTTCTTCGGTTTCACGAAGCATTTTTTCTTCTTTTTCTGCAATCTCACGACGTGTCCGTTCTTCTTTCTCTGCGGTTTCACGACGTGTTCGTTCTTCGGTGATGCTAATTAACAACATTTTCGTATCTTCTTCTACGTAACCAGGGTCAGTTATGATAAGTTCTTTAAGTTTTGGCTTTGTCGTGGGTGTATCTACAGTTAGACCTAACTCACCTGCTAATTCTATTAAATCTTCTTTTTTGTACTGTAGTAAATACGCCATTTTAGTGGTCATTCAGAGAATCAATTAATTTTTAACAAAATAAAACCTTTTACTTATTTAGAAAGTGCTTAGATCAATTTTAGTTTGAAACCTTTCAAAATAATTCAAATATAAAAAATAAAATGCAATATAGTATATAATTTCTTAATATAAAATAATCAATTACCTGAAAATTCTGGCACTGAAAATATATAAATGCACTGAGAATGAAAATATAAAAACAAACTATCTTGGATTTTGTTTAAAAATGAAAAATAATTTAACACAGTATACAATATATATAAAATAATAATATGCTATTAATATTTATGCATGCACCAAAATTTTGAAACCTTTCAAAATAATTCAAATATAAAAAATAAAATGCAATATAGTATATAATTTCTTAATATAAAATAATCAATTACCTGAAAATTCTGGCACTGAAAATATATAAATGCACTGAGAATGAAAATATAAAAACAAACTATCTTGGATTTTGTTTAAAAATGAAAAATAATTTAACACAGTATACAATATATATAAAATAATAATATGCTATTAATATTTATGCATGCACCAAAATTTCATTGCATTTCTTTCTTATTTTTATATGAAGGCTTTAAAATATAAGTGAAAATAAAACTGAAAGATATAAGCATAAAATATGTTTCACCACAAATAAATAAAATAAAATAATCTCTCTTGAATACCAAAAAAAATAAAATTAATGCAGTAAGAGAATCGGTTGTTTTGAAAAATGGAATCATTAACAGACAGAAATATTATCAAGAAACTTAAATCACTTGAACGAAACGTTGCATCTGGACGATTGCCAAATCATTAGTCACTCAAATTTGAAAATAAACTCTTGCACTGGTATTGCTATAAAAAATAGATCGTAGTTCTGAGTCAGCAAAAATGCAATAAATTGAAAGAGGATTATAAATGTATGGGTAAAACTGTTAGATACGTTTGAATTGTTAAATATTGGAGCTGATTCTTGATTTTATCACACACATTGAACTGAACGCGCACAAACACAAATTTCACTTGAAGCACACTTTTTTGATGATGTTCTCGATGATGTATTTCGACGGTATTTTCGGAGAATTTTTTTTTTTCGGCACTCACCACTCGCTAACGTAGGTGTGGTTTTTCTTTCGTAGCTCGATTCGTAGATTTTTATCGCTGGTTTTTCACTAGGTCGAAACTTTGCTGGGATGATTTGCTTTTGACGCGATTCGTTGGGTTTCGCTGGAGACACGCTTTCTATTCGATGAAATTCGCTGGAAATTCGCAGGAGAACCGGTGTTGAGGAATTGGGAGCGCTTCGCGATCAGTTGTCGCGCGGTTGACTCTCAATTTGCAGGATTGTTGCTCGATGAGTTGTGTCGCCGGATTGTCGCTGGATCTCAGAGATTGTGGTTTCGCTGGATCGTCGCTGGGTCTCAGAGATTGCGGTTTCGATGTTTCGCTGGATTCGATGTGGCTCTGCTTCGGAGATTCTCGTAGTTAAATTCGCTGGTTCCGGAGCTGTTTGTCGATTTTGCTCTGCCCAGTAGCTTTGTCCAGTGGCTCTGCCCAGTAGCTTTGTCCAGTGGCTCTGCTTCGGAGATTCTCGTAGTTAAATTCGCTGGTTCCGGAGCTGTTTGTCGATTTTGCTCTGCCCAGTAGCTTTGTCCAGTGGCTCTGCCCAGTACTGGGTATTCGATGAAGATAATTCGATGAAAACTCCGAGAGGTTAAAATTTTAAAATTATAATTCAAAATTAAATTTTATCTGAAATTCAGATCTCGGCCTGAACCCCCAAAATTTGTGGGGGACGGTGTCTAGGGGTAATGATGTATTTAAAAAGAGATGATGGGCCATAATTGAAACAAAATTAATTTATTAAAGAAAGTATTAAAATATTATTAAGAACTATTAGGTTATATCTAACTTACTATTTACAATATTTACATGTTTAAATGAAATAAGTAGACAGCAGCATCATGGCTGACTTACTAACTGCGTAGTAGTTTCTTTGTCTCCATTTCGGGAGAAAACAAATTCGCGGCCTATCCTCTCGGAGTTCAATTAGCAGAGTGCCTTACTTTCACAGATGTTTCTCTTACATCTACAATCAACACGAGTCTGCTCGATGCTGCCATCTATTGACATATGTTATTACGAAAATATAATCCTACATATATATATATATATATATATATATATATATATATATATATATATATATGTGTGTGTGTGTGTGTGTGTGTGTGTGTGTGTGTGTGTGTGTGTGTGTGTGTGTAAGTATCAACTTGTATGTGAGTTTGTGTAAATAAATGTATGTGTTATTCTAATGTTAGTCTTTGGTATGTATTGCAGTCTGTTTCTATAATAAATATGAGTACAGGAGTATAATAAATATGCTTTGATTGTGTAATAATGCACTGAAATATGTGAACTATACTTTATCTAAATGAGGTGTAAATAGTGATACATGTTGAAATATGTAGACTTTCAATTTAATTTAGTTTTCTCTGTTCATACTTGTTTTAAAAAGTAAAGAGACATCGGAATATCTTATAAATAAAATATAAACTGAAAAGTATATCAATAGAAAAGTAATGTGTATCTGGAATGAGTGTCAGTACTATTGAAAATTATGTATTCCTTTTTTCAAAATCAAAATTTAAAAATTTTTATTTATTTATAAAATTTTTTTCATCCCTCAGGAAAATGCTTAGATAACTAATTGTATCGAGTGAATTTTTTTATGTATTTATCATGCATACTTTCTTTCAACTGTTGACTCTAAATCACAAGAGTAGACTAAAACTTCAATGAAACTTAAATTAATCAGGAAATAATTTTTGTAATATTTTATACTTATGTGATTTAGCGTATAAACCACCTGAAATTCATTTATCGACTTATTAAAATATTATTAAAGTACAATAATTTTCCTATGACATTTTTTCTCTGCTTTTCAATAATTTAATATTGCTTATTAAAACTTGTTCATTATGATCCACACTTCTAAACTTAATTTTTGATACATATATGGCGATTAACTTTAATTAAGTAGGGATATGTAGTATTCAGTGAAACATCTTTCTTCCCACTTTTAGCGGAAGAAATACAGAAAATAAAGTCTATAGAAATTTGTAGAGCATCATGAGCTCATTACAAAAAATATATAATTTTCATCATTAATATAGAATACGCACATTTGCTGTAACATAAGCCGAAATTGTAGCGCTGCATAACGTGAAAGAAAACGTCTACTTATCAAACTTGACAAGTAGGCTCATTTGTCATCTTAGCGAATGTGAATCTCGTGTGCTGCTATTGAGTTAATGTGCTGGTCGGTGTTTTTAGGATTTTTTTCCTTTGTCTTTCATGACATTATTTTTGGTATCATGATAAAATAAATACTCGGTTTACACGTCCTATTTTAGTACTCATGTGCAAAAGGTATAGTTTTTTGTTCTAGTATATGAACTTTTATAACTTTGTTATTTGTTTTTTTCCTTCTTTTTTGCTCTATCATGCACATATAGCGAGATTGGCAAACTTATTTCTTCGATTGACACTAAGATGCAGAGTAGAGTTTTATAGTATTGTGTAGTTATACTTTATTGCACCTCGATATTTATTAACTTTTTAGGTTGTATCTCATATAGCTTGAAATGAAAGAAATTTATTCTTTCTAATGCCAAATTAAAATTAAAGAAATTGAGTCATATTAGCAATATTTCATTTAGCTCTGGCATAAATGGCATTTATTTTTAGATTTATATCTTTAAGAAGAAAATCTGATATTGGAAATTAATCCAAAATTTGTAAAATTATATACAACGAACAAAAATAAGCGACTAAAGATGTGTTCAGGTGTGTTCAAGAATGTAAATTCCATTCCATCACATATATTTTTATTTAGACATTACACAAGATTCACATTTCAATGAGTTTGTCAGTTTACTGTACTTACATTTTTGTGATATTCATAAACTTGATACATATCTTTAATACAGCTTTCTTTGTAATATCAAATATTTATATAATTATGTTAATCTGTTAAAATACATAAATCTAATTCTACAATACACATACAATCTAGCTAAGCACCATAAGATAAATACAGAAAATCGAGTAATTATGCAATAAGAATATTAAAATAACACAGTTGATAAATAAAGGAATTGAATAATTGTATATTTACTTATGTCATACAAAATATTTAAAAACACCACAGTAAGGAAATATAAAGAAAAATGAGTTATATAAAAACTTATTTCACAAAATATATAAATATAACATTTTACATTTTAATTACTATCTAATACATGAAAAACACTGATCTCTCTCGTTTAGCACATACACAATATATTTTATACTTCCCTTACTGTTCCTCTTGGAGCAAGTCGCATTGTAGTACTTTGCAAAGAAATCATTTCATTTGGAACTTCTGCTGCCTTGCAGAAGCAACGAAACAAATAACGCTTAAAATAATTTTGAAATGCACTGCTGATGAAATAGAGCGCAATCGGGTTTAAACAGCTATTTGCGAAAGTCAACACATATCCGACTATTTTAAAGCCATGCCAAAAATCATTGTAATGGGCATTAGGATTCGAATCAAAATAATACCACATTAAGAAAACATGACTGGGAAAGAAGCAAACTGCAAATAAGACGACAAAAGCTAAAACTATTTTAGCAACTTTAGTTCGTGATTTCAATAGTTTATCATGACTTTGGTTTTGGCCAACGTTATTTCTTGAGCTAGTAAATAAATGGGATGCAATCAAAATGTAGAACGAGCTGATTAATATCAAAGGTATACAATACAACAATAGAAATTTACTTAAGATTATGAATTGGGGATACCACGGCATCATACTGTCTGGAAAAGGATAACAAACATAGATTGATTTTCCCTTTGTTACAGATACTTCCCAGATATAAGAAAAATAGGCTCCGGGGATAGAAAGAGCAACTGAAATGAACCAAATTCCAAAAGCGAGGGCAATAGTTCTGGCCTTTGCATGGCTACCTGTATGCTTCTTTATAGGAAGAACAATTGCAGTGTATCTGTCATAACTGAGAATAGTTAGGGTGAATACTGTCACACACATTGAGACATCTTTCAAAAATTCGCTGAGCTTACAAATAAACTCTCCGTATGGCCAAGTCTCAAAAGAATATATAGTACTGATAAATGGAACGGTGCCTACAATTAGAATAAAATCACCCACTGCTAAGCTCATAATATAGGTGTTTGGTATTGTGCGCATTTTCTTGTGAAGTATAAATATGCAAATCAGTGTACCATTTCCTAAAAATCCAACAATGAAAACAAGTGCAAAAACGGCTGGTACAAGGTACGTTTCAACCCTATTCTCATAGGGAACATACTCTGTAAAGTTGCTAGTTCCATTATCATCGAATTGATTGTTAATACTCAAAACCATGTTCGAAAAGTTTACCATACTGGGAGTCGAGGAGTATGAGTCAAACAAAGGATTATTTGAAGATTCTTTTTCAAACATTGTGATCAAATGTATACAAGTTATGCGACGTTTAAAAATTTTACAATGTTCAATCAAATTAACTCAAAAATATTTTGAAATAATCAGTTTATAATCATAATCAAATGTTCTTATGGTATTATAAAAACATATTGAGGAAAAAATTCATATTTATTTACAATATATTTTATAATCAATATATATTTTAAAGATTTTTATATATTATATGGATCCAGTGTAGCTTTTTTACATTGGTGATGCTTCTTTAAAAATGGAACAGTGCTGCTGAATTGCCTTGAATTCAAGTTTCTTACTATATATCTTCTAAACGTATTTAGTTAATACGGAAATTTCTGTAAAAGAACACAAAAATTGTCAAATTATGTAGTTTTAAAAAAGAAATGTTCGTTTTTAAAGTATATAATATATTTCACTTGTGAACTTTTACTTCATGCATCCATAAAAATAAATTTTTTATTAGAAATACTTCTACACAAAATTGTTAACATAAAATAATCTCATTTTGTTTTCAACATAATTTAAATTAACAAACATGTTAAGGAAACAAAAAGTTAGGTATACAATTTTAACACGTCCCTTGAATTACGTAAAGTTCAGGATATAAAGAAGTGTTAAGAAGTTAACACATTCCTCAAATGCTGGACATAAGTTAACACACTTAAATTGAGTTTGGTCGTAATTTTTCGTAAATAATTCAGTATTAGCTATTATAATTTGTAAAAAAATGTTTAATAACATAGATTAAACATGCCTTTCTAGCTTCTCTGAAATATGAAATTCTACTCAATATGTATTAAAAAATTTTTAAATTATTTCTATTGAAATATTGATCTTTTGTGATAAATTATTGTCATTACAGAAATTTTTAGGCCTCGTTCACACTAGACGACTTTTATCGTGCGATAAAAAGTCGTCCAATATTTATTGTGAGAAGTTATTAAAAAACCACACAATAGACTGGTTCCTGATAAAATATCGTTTCTCAGGGTGAAAGGGAGCAGTCTGTTGTGTGGTTTTTTAATAACTTCTCACTATAAAATATCAGACGATTTTTTATCGTACGATAAAAGTCGTCTAGACTTAAAGAGGCCTTAGGATTTAGATTTGGATTAAATCTCTATTTTTCTAACTTTCATATATCAGTGATTTAATTAATCTTTTACACATTTTCCTGCTTGGATAATTGCGTTGATTTCTTAAAATTCTCAGTTAATTCCAACAATGAACTATCCTCAAAAATCAGTTATATTCCATAATGTTGTATATATATATATATATATATATATATATATATATATATATATATATATATATATATATATATATATATATATATATATATATATATATATATATATATAACTTGATTTTTTATTTTCAAATAAAAAAGACCAGAGCTTCTTTATACCTATTAAAAGACCACACCCGAACAAACAGAAAATTTTCACCGAAGTTATTTAATATTTTCGATAATTCTTGTGTAATAACATGCCAGTTGTACACAAAGCTGTTTGGATTGTCTTAACCGAACATTTTTATCTGGGCAGACAACTCAGTTTCAAAATTTTCTATGGTTCGTATTGTTATGTAGACAAAGCCTCATGTCTACGTAGAGATATTCCAGTATTAATATTCATCGATTTTCATTTTCTTCTATTTTATATTCGGGAGATTTTGAAATTTTGGTATATGGTCTGAGAACTATTTAATTTTAAAGAATTGAAAAGACTAGACTGGAAGATGTCCCAAAATTTTCATTCTTGATTTAAGTGTTTAATTTTTATTATGACTTAAGAAATGAGTCTGATAATGTATTGACAAAATTATATATTAATACAGTATGAATAATAAAAAACGCTGAAATTCTGTTTATTTTTATAGGGATTTAACAATACTACATTCATTTCAAATGAAAATACGTGACTGCTTTGAAATTAAATACTTAAAAATGTTAAATCATATCAGCGTACTAATTTAAATCTTTTTAAAATCAGCTTTTCTATTTTGTTGAAAACATTTCCTTAGTAAAACTTATATCTACAATAATTACAATTTTAATTGAAACATACAAATTGTTAAAATATTACTTATGATTGATTATACTATTAATAACACATAAATAACTTCTGCTGTTAACTTATATTTCTTCCCTCTGCTCAGCTACATCTTTCTCCATCTACATTTATAAGACCATTAAGTATGAAATGTCAAATGGAAAAGTGAAGTGCTTAAGTAATTAGACATTTCATGCTTAATGTTTTAAAATTAGCGGACAATATCGCGACATTAAAATGAAGATTTTGACATATAATTCGAATTTTGACAGTAAAATTGGAGCAGAATTTCTATACAACCAGTAACTCGCAAACATTTAAGATGATATTTCCTGCCTTAACCATAACTTAACTTAACCATAACCATAACTTAACTTTATACTACCATAACAGAGTAATTTGTAACCCTTGTTATTTTAGTGGTGAGAAAAAATAATAACATGTATGATTCTGCTAACTTAACATATATTAGGGAGAATTTGAGAAAAATGAAAGCAGAAGTCTTGAGACGATTTGATAAAATAATATATATCGATTTTTTTATATAAAAATTAATTCAATTTCTTGTGTTAAAATATTATTTTTATCATCATTAAGATGAAGGTAGGGAAACATATGTTTTTAGTCATTCACATTTTTACTTATTAAAAGTAATAAAAATTAAAAGATGTGCGATGAGATAACCTGAATAAAATTTACCGAAAGCAAAATTTTATTATACTATCTATCCATTTTATCCGGAATGGAATCATATATTTTAGTTCTATAATTATTTAATACTGTGATGAACTTAATTTAAAAAAAGAAAATATGTTATCAAACCTTTCAATTATTCCTAAAATCATTAGTCATTAGAATTGAACGCATATGGATTTATCGGAAGAAAAGTGGGGACATTGAAGCTCCTTCACTGAACTTGAATCAGAATGGGCTAAAATGTCTATGTCCACCTTGTAAATTCTATATCAAGAAAATTAGTTATAGTCCAGTCCCCAAAGCCAAATTTTTATGACGTATAAAAAATAAAATTGTTAAAATAAGATCTTTAGAAATATTAAATAAAAGAAAAGTATCTTTAGAAATTTTTTCCAGGAATGAGTACCAAATTATAATAGGAAGAATGGAATTTAACACTTCTATTAGACAACAAATTATATATATATATAATCCTTTCATTTAATAACTAATTATTTAAGCTTCTCAATGTTAGTTTTAAATTTAAGTGTATTTTACTATAATGCATTTGCTGTAATCAAGGGCAATTAAAACTTATACTTTGACTACAATGTTTTTTTCAGAACATGAGTTACTCAAAAAGTTTGTTCCTCAATTGTATTATTTTTAGAGAAATCTATTACCCAAAGTAATTTTCTTAGTTATTTATTTTTGAAAGGGAAGGATAATTAATTTTCTAGAAGCAACGATGTTAATTAAAAATGCTGATGAAGAAGTAAATTGCTTTTAAATAATTTATTCATATTCATGCAAAAATGTGACACAATAATTATATTATAAATAAAGCATGAAAAATTTTGTAAGCAGAAAGTGCAAGTGATTCAAACTTATTGCTTTTCTTCAGTTTTTACGTATTTTGTACTAAGCTCGGCCATCAAAGATGAAAATGTATTTGAATCAATAAAAAATGTTTTAAACATTCCTTACAGAAGTGTGAGTTTTCTTTACTTATTTCTGTACTCTTATCAAATTTAAATGTTTGACAACTCGTAGCAAGAATAAAATAAAGTCCATAAAATGAGTGTGAAAAAAGTTAAATTTTAGATTTTTTAACATATTCACGTGATTGGAAGATGTTTCTATTAAGTACTTGTTGTGAAGACCAGGAAGAAAGAATTTTAATATTTAATTCTTTTTTCAAGGCAGGTCAAACTTTAGAAAAATAAATTTCAAACTATATTGCTGTAAAGATTAATACGTAAATTTTTGTGTGTTTATAAAGTTTAAATTTGAATTCTTTACCTCTAATGGATATAAGCAACTCCAATTTCTTAAAATATTAATTTTATTTAGCAATCATACACTTATAAATTTCTTTTTTTTGTTAAGAAATAAATCCCTCCGTGTAAATGAATTTTTAAAGACATTTATTCTTTATGCAACACCTTTTAAGCAGACACATTTTTCAGTTCAGAGAAGAAACTATAAGCCATATTTTAACATTTCAGATGGTTTACTAACTATTTGTTTCTTAAGTTATGCTTTAATTTTATTTTTGTAAGTTATTTTTATATATATGTTATGCTAATTATCTTATAAAAAGTCTTGCTGAGAAACACGCTATTTTTTTGAGATATAATTCAGAATATTGTTTAAATATATTATAAGATATATTGGGTCAATATTTTCAGGTATTAGATTATATGACAAAGATTTGGAAAGTCTTGTAAATCTCTCTAATAAATGTTCCTTTTTTGTTTTGAATAGTATAAATCACTCTTGAAAAGAATTTAATTAAATACTATATTTCAGTTTTCAAGAGAATAATTGAAACTAAATATTTTTCATTTATAAAGAAGTATAAGGATGAAATTTCTTTAGAAATTCAATGATGTAATTCTCATGAAAAATTATTAAATGAATATTTTTTAAATATTTTTTTACATGTTATTAATGCCTATGCGTGTAATATTCTTAAACATATTGCGTTTTAATAATCTTGATGTTAATTTTAGGTAATTATGACTTCATTACGAATAAATTCCCTGAAATCTTAATGAAAACTTAATGCTAAGATAATTTAGTCATTTTTAAATATGGATTAACCAACTTTCTTTCATACAGAAATGTAAATGATAATAAGATTTTATTGAAAATTTGTATAAAGATGCTATAAAAATTATACTTTGCATTCCTTTTTGAAATTAATCTTCCACTTTAAAACTTTTCTGTACAGAGTAAAAAATACAAATCGGATTATAGAGGTAGCTTTTCATAAGAAAAAATTAAGCATATAAATACATGGAATTAAAAGTTAAGTGAAATAATTGTTTAATACAGTAAATACGATCGGAAATAATTTTGTTCCAGGAGCTGAGATCATAGGGGAATTTTAAAAAAATCTTATTTATATACAGAATTTTAGACAAACTTTTGGCAATTTTGTAAATAAATACCATATTATATCAAAACGTAAATCAAATATTCACAGACAGTTACTATCTTAGTCTCAATTATTGGGAAGCATAGTATTTCTTAGAGTAGATATTAATATATAAAATCACATATTCAGCATTCTTTCTAATGTAGTTAGCCTAAGTAATCTATGTTATGTCCTTAAACTTAATTTATAACTCTATAAAAACTTAGAAACTCTAATTACGTTGATTTTTAGAATGTTTCTATTTTAAGAGGCATTCTGTTAATATATAAATACATCTTGATCTTTCGATGATTAAGTTAAACAATTTGATTTGTCGCACTTTTACGAAGCCTTTCATACACTATAATTGGGGTTAATACTCACAAAATACAGAAGCAAATTCGTCAAAGCTAACCGTGTTTCTCTAATGCTTTCTGAATGTATAACAACTTTTTAAGAGTATGCAACCTGTATATTTACAAAATTGTTTTTTTATTTTTCATACTTATATATGATTTATGAGTTATTATATAAACACTAGTACGCAAAAATACAATGGAAAGTAAGTTTTATACAATTTTTAAAAGGAACATAACAGTATGTTATGTTAAATAATTGTATTTTTGGAATTCTGGAATTTTATTTAAGAATTTAAATCCAGATCAATTGGATAAAAAGTGAAAAGCTCAGAATTATACAAATTTCGTTGCAGCTTCAGATTTAAAATAAAAATATTTCTGTACGTAGAATTTAAAATAGGAACTTTACTACTTAGAAAAAATATCGAACTATTTGCAATGCTTTTCAAAATAAATGGATAGATAAAAGACATAAATATGCCCCTTTCTAGAAAAATTCTCGATTAAAACTGATCTGCGTTTTTATGCTTATATTTTGTCTGTTAGTTATTTCAAAGAATAGCAAACATATCATGCAAAAATTCTAGTTTAAATCTATTGTGTTATGTAGACTCATATGGTGTTTTCTGTATACTTTAAAATTTAATTATGGTTGATACTAGTAAATATATATACACAGAACATTAAATTTTGTTAACAAATACTAATGCTTATAGAAATGAGCTACTGAGAAAAATCATTTAGACAAACAAATTAAAATTTTCTTGAGCTAGATTAACCTACTTTTGCCCTCTAATCGCTAGTTAATATAAATATTTATATCTTTCATTAAACAGCTTTGTGCAGCTTTAAAAGAATGATGCTCTTCCTCACAGAATATTTGACGCCTTAGAGAATTTTTGTATCATTTTCAGTTTTAGAGGGTTTCCATACAAATTTGTTCATATTTTTTTATTAATTAGTTTGCTGGTAAGATCTGCCACCAGTATATTTGATTTCTTATAGTATGTCTGTGCACTAGGGTATTTCATGTCTTTAAAATAAGCTTCGAAACCAAAATGAATCACATTTAAATTAGGATGTTAATTGTAATCTGGGAACGAAGCTAAAAATGCGGTTTATGTAAGTAAAATTAGAATTTATAAGCATTTTTGAATTTTTTTAAATATCTAATTTCTCTGAGAAATAAAGGATTTCTTACACAATTATTATGAACATGAATGTATAATTATATTTAAATGCAAATAATAGTAACGTTCTGTAAATTATTTAATAATATATTTTCTAGATTCATTTTAATAGTTTTAGTTATAAATTGTTATTTAAAAATTTATAGACATATAATAAATAATGTTAAAATTAATAACAAAGAAATTTAAACATTCAAATAAAGTGTGGTATTAACGTGAGAAGTTGCATATATTTTTATATAGTAATTGTACATTAAAAAAATTTATTGTCTCTTAAATTATATTAAAAATGCATCTACATTTCAAAGCATTATAAGAAAGTTCTAACAAAAGAATTTAACAAGTGAACTATAATTTAAAGTTAAAATTACTTGAGCCAAAGAAAAGTTTTCGGTGTTGAAACCGGAAGAATCAAATTTAAAAATAATGAGGTAGAAAAATATGAAAATAATGAAAAAGCAATATCAAACTAATAAAATAGAATGTGAAGGAACGTGTGGTTATCAATCTTCAAGATTTAAAAATTAGACGCTTTATAAGGGTAAGAATGCGCGTTTGAAGTCAGTTTATTATTTTTATTTTTTTACTCAACAATTTTAGTTTAAGAAACTAAAAATGTTAAATAAGAAATCATTGTGTTAAGATATGTGAAAGATATTTAATCAATTAATATATATATTTTTTATTATATATTTTTTATGTATATCCATATGTTTTTTATTATCTGTTAGAGAGAGTCCAGTTCAATAATATTGCTTTTCGTAGATAAAAAAAATGCATATGCAAGGGGATAAAATGATATGAAATAAGATTTTTTAAGACAATGATCATATTAATGGATTCTTAACATGGAACAACTTATTATAGTTTTCTGATATGCTTTGCTGTCTATCCTTCAATTTATAAAAAGCATTTATTGTATGGCTAGAAACCGTAATCAGTGATTCGTCTTCATATTTATTCTTTTGCCTTAATACATTGTTCTCGTATTCCAAGAAACAGAAGTATCGAATAGTGTTCTACATGCTAAATAATACCCTGTTCCACATTACATTCTTAGTGAAAGCATTCATTTTAAAAACATTGGTAGTAATTGAAAAGGCTGGACGAGAAGGCAACATGATGCACTTGTAAAATTTAGATGATTGTAAGAATATACTGTAATATTCAAATGATTGACTCTCCAATACATTCTTGAAAAATAGGCATCTGTAACATCGTCTATAATGGGATTAAATGAAGAAATTGTATGGCAGATTTCTCATACACAAATTTTATTTGAATCTTGTAGCCCTGTATGAAATAGAAATGCTTACAAGCATGTATCCGACCTTAATAGGATCTCAATTGTGACCAATCGGGATGGCAATGTATCGTATTGCAATGTTTCTATTCGTGTCGTTCAAGACCCCATGACTGCCTGCAGAATCGATAGGTTTAAGAGAATATACAGAACAACTTGATAGACCTTAAGAGCCCGCTACTACTTATAACCCCAAAAATAGACATGTTACTGTAATCATCTTAGTGGATCTATCGACACGTCAAGAGCTCTGAGGCAAGAAGTGGGATCGTTTTCAGGAAAAAAAGTGCTTGCAAAAACAGTTTGAGGACGTTTTCAGCAGCATGAATTATCAGCCTTATTATCATGGATGCTCATGACGACTACATTACAGAGGATATGGAGGTGAATGGTATTTATTTCTCAAGATTTATATTTCCAATTTTTTAAAAATTTAATCATTTGTTTTTTTTAGTATAATAATTTTTCCCTCTAAATTTCTTTTGTTATTGATGATTCTTCTTGGTATAGTAATTTTAATGTCCAGTATCCTACACGCAATGAGCCGAGCTGGCAGCCGAATGGTTATCGCTCTTGCCTTCGGTTCGTCAGTTCGTGGGTTCGAATCCCACCTTGGGCATGGATGTTTGCAGTGGTTCGGAATCTACTTTAAGCCGTAAGTCCCGGTCTAATTAGCCCTCGTGTGCAAAAAATGACCGTTGAGCGACAAACAAACCTACACGCAATGAGGCTTCTTTCTGGTAGAGTTCTCACTATGGACCTATTTAATGTTTTCTCATTTGTCTATTAAAATTTTCCAATTCCTGGGGTTCAGAAGTAACATTCAGTGTATCATACATGAAATTTATTCAAACATGCGATTTTATGCCATTGCAATTTTTGTGACTCTCCTTATTTATTTCATACAGTGTTGAAGATTTTTTGATTGCTAAAATCTATAGTATGCATATTTTTATAGCAGGTCAACATTGTTTTGTAATATTTTATTTGTAAAACTGTTTCATATAATTTTATTTGCATTAGTATTATGTCCATCACATCTGATGAAATTTAAAAATGCAAATTTTTTCATCATGATCGAAATTTTGATTTTACTTTAAACTAGAAAGATATATAACAGCTAGAGTTTTTTCAATAGTTCACTTTTTATAAAATTTGTATGTCCTATTGGAGTTGCACTTTGTATGTAGTGATTAAGAATTTGAATCAAAAAGTATATTTTGTAAGTAATTACATTGACATTCTCCATAAATTATTTCTTCAATTATCATGAATAGTTTGTTGGAAACATTTTGTTTTCAATACTGCTTTACATTTTTCAGATATGAAATCAGTTAACTCATTTTTATTTTATGTATTTATAGCTTTTTATTTGCGTTTCAGTATTGGACATACACACTTATATATATATATATATATATATATATATATATATATATATATATATATATATATATATATATATATATTCTTTTTGCAAAATTCTTTCGATTTTGCCTACATAAGTAAAAATACTTTGGAAAATACAATAAAGAATAAAGTTTATATATATATATATATATGTTATATATATATATATATATATATATATATATATATATATATATATGTGTGTGTGTGTGTGTGTGTGTGTGTGTGATTCATGTTTGAATATATAGCTTACATCCAAATGAGTAAATATTGCTAATACTAAAATGATGGCTTTTGAAAATAAGTGCAAATTAAAGTTAAGATTAGTGTATCAATTTCATGTTGTTCTCGGGGAAAATATTAATTGCAACGCTTAACTAACTGCTTGGGAGACAAAATTAAAACCAAGTGTCTGACATAAAGTTTTCCGTACTTTATTGACTATTGAGAGCTTAGAAAATTTTAATACTCTAGAGAAGTAGATTTAAACGGATATTCTACTGATGGACGTAAACTTATCTTGATTTTGTGTCAAATATATATCCGGGAGAACTTTAATCTAGTTGGCACCTTGACATAAATGTCAAGAAAGTGTGTTTGGACTGAATAATTACTAAATGGAAAATTATTTCCGAAGTTTCCAAATTATTGAAAACTGTTTGAAAGAACTATATTTTTAAAATAAATTGTTGAAAAATAAATGGAGAGTAAATTTGTTAGATATATCATGTAATCCAAATCGAACAATGCTCAGAAGTTAATGTTTAAAGAGTTAGGACGAATGGCATAAAATACATCCATAATAATAAAATAGAATTTCTTGATAAATTAGACTTTTAATTTGGGTATGGTCAATAGACAAAATATATTTTAAGCACAGAAAAATTTATTAATAGGTAAAGATCTCTTGATTCGTTTAAAAGTATACGACTGATGATTTATCTTATATTCTCATCATATAAGAGAAATGTTATTAAGTTTTGTCTCTGAAACTTCATAATAATAAAGAAGTAAAAAACCGTCAAGTTAAAAGAAATTAAATTTAGATTATGTAAAAGTGGATAGTGTTATTCATTCAATACCTACAAGACTGGAGTAATGTGTACGACTTTGTGGGCATGCAGATTATCACCAATCTTAAAAATCTAGCCAAGGGTAAGGATGTCCACTTTCAGTGGATTCTCTCCCATGTTAACATCCAAGACAATGAAGCTGCAGATATCTAACTAAAAGAAGTTGCTCCAAGTTGCCCAACATAAACTACATACTAACTTATAAACTTTCTCTATAAAGAAAAAAGAAGACATGCAAATCTGGTACCCCACTTGGTAATCTCTATCCCCCATCTTTGGTTCAGCAGGAAGGCCCCGAGGGCGCGTTAGAATTCGAGGGATCAAACAGCCGTCTCTAGACTTAATGGTGGTCATCTGAAAAGCATGATATTCGAATCTGGACACAAGGTTTTTTCTTGTGCACAAAATGCAATCTGAAACCGGCTTCTCCCGATCACATCCTGGATTGCTTGGGGTTCACTTTGGCGGGTGTCTGAGCAAGTCCATTACTGGTGCTCGACTTCATCAGGGTTCACGGTGTTATGGAACTGTTCTAGCTGCCGCTAGATCTCTGAAGGATTGGAAACCACAGCAACAAAAGTTGAGGGGAAAGAAATGTAAAAATTTTAATGTTATTTTAAACAAATGTCTCTCAATCATAATGATTAGGAAAAGGTAGTTTCTTCAGTGACGATAAAAAATTGGATTTTTCAAGTTGATTAAAGTATTGATGTTGGAAACTCTAAACTTTTTACAAGGTATAGAAACTAGAAGATGTGAAAATCAATTTATTTTGCAAATTTCATTTCTACAAAGTCATTTGTTAAATAAACAGCAAGTTTTAGATATGTATTGTAACATCGAATGAATTTATTTGTATTAAAATTTCAATATAATAAAACTCGCTTTATACATTTTGCAAAACAAAAAAAAAGACATATAGCAATTTATAGAATATTGCAACTAAAGTGTTTTTGATAAAAAATTTAATTTTGGATTCTTAAAAATTACAATGAAAGCACAAAAATAATTGGAGCATCAAGACATCGAAAAAAAGAGTGAGATTTGTTTGCGTATAAAATCATAAATTTTTCTTCAAATAAATTGTTTCCAAAATTAAGGAAAAATTTTGAAATCATGATTTTCTTTTATTATCAATTTTTTGAAGTACTTTGTAACTTACTTTCCATGTAATTAAATATTATTATTTTTTATACACATACTTTTGCACCTCACAGTACATTTCCTTATTTTCTTATTTTTAAGCTATTCAAAGAAATTAATGGAGAGCATGTGTGTAAAGGAAGAAATACTTATGGCAAAAAAAATTTTTGCATACTGTAGATGCGAGATGTTAAGCCAAATGTGTTTTTTTTTTCAAATATAAGAAGTTTATTTTATTTTATAAATATTATCTTTCTATTGCTATTGGTGATAACAAATAAATAGTACATATGCAATCAGTTTATCTGCAAATAACTGACAAATAGGAATTAACAAAAAGGAATTACTTTTCATCACCAGTAAAATAGCCAAGCTGGCAGCTGAATGGTTAGCGTTCTTGCCTATGGTTCAACATTTCTTGTGTTTGAATCCCACTTTGGGCATGGATATTTTTAGTGGTTCGGAATCTATTTTAAACTGTAGGTCCCTGTCTAATTAGCTCTCGTGTGCAAAAAATGACCCTTAAGAAACAAACAAGCTAAACCAATCAGCAGTAAAATATATGAAGCATTTTTTTGAAAAGATTTTGTAATGAAAGTTATAAAATTACTTTTATAGCAATTCTTTATGCTAGCAAGTAAGAATACGAAATGTGAAATACTTAGCACATGGGATACACTAAAACATTTTGTTCCGTCTTCATGACATGATATTTATACTTTGTTTTTTATTTATAATTTGAATGCATCAATCTAATTTCCTACATAAACTTTTCGTATTAAGTCTTGGATCGTTAGAATGATGAATTACAAAAACAACAAAATTTGTAAAAGTAAATTCTAAAATTTGACAAATATATATTGAAACATTTATTTTGAGTAAAAAGTGACTTATAATAATTTTTGCTCTACATAAAACAGAATAAGTAACACAGGCAGTCATGCATTATAAATTATTTTATCATTTAAATATTAGTTCAAACTTTTTGGTAAAACAGAAATTATAACCACATATTCCATGTTTAACTGAAAATTCATTAGATGCCTTATATAAAATTATATTATATAAAATATCAAGCCACACGCATTTATTTCACTAAACATAGTAATTTTTTTATTAAATCATAGAAATTAGAATACCATTTAAATTTAGCATTATTTGAATAATTCAGAATTGATGTATACAAAAAATTTATATCTGAACTTAAATTATAATATTAAATAAAGAACTTTACTGGAGATAAATTTAGGGATTAAACATGAACATTAGATTTCTTAGAATTCTTTCATAGACAAATAAAGTTATTTCAACTTAACTTCAGTTTAAAGATTGATGGAATTAAACATTAAGATTTGAATTTTTGGTGTGTTATTTTTATATTTAACTTTAATTTTAACTTATGGTTATATTATTATAATAACAATGGTATCAAAATGATTTGCTAAAAACATATCAAATATATATAATTCTGATCTTGTGTGTGTGTAAATAACGAAATAAAATAAATAAAATGAAAAGTTTTTGCAGTATTTCAAGTTTTGACAGAATACTATAAAATTTTGATGATTTTGTCCAAAAATTATAGTAACAATCAAAAAATAGCTTCTGAATTTACATGGATATATTTCAGAAATACATTCTATGACTATTGTTCAAGTCTATGGATAGCCTATTATCGTAACGAGTGCGCCTCATTGTATATGGAATTTGTTCAGACTTCAAATTATTCAGAGGATATTCTGACAACATTTGATCTTAATCAATATTTGTAACCAGCATTTATTTACCCGACTTATTAAAATTGGGTCTTCGAATCTACGCTTGTCGTTCTATAGACCATGCGAACTAATTCCACGTTAAATTCGTCTCTTAAAAATCATCACAATTCTCAAGTATAAATTTATAAAATAAAATGCAATGAGCACATTTTAGAATTTATCTTTCGATGGCAGAGATCAGAATATTAAACTTTGAATGAAAATTACAATATTGAATTCAGAAATGCTTTTGATTTATAACTATTTATACTTGAAGATTTTTAAGACATCTATATCAAACGAAGTTTCCACAAAAGATACCTATCTTTTAAAGAGGTGTTTCGAAGAAAGTAAAAAAGAATTCTCTTAAAGTATGTTAAAGCTAAATTTATTGTTAAAGCTAAATTTTTGATCATGACTCATTATCGTTAATTCTGCTTAAATGCTCTGAAATATGCTGCCCAAAAAGATATTTGCAATATAAGAAATAGTTTCATAAATTGAAGAACAACTCAAATTAATCTTGATATAATTGACATAAGTTTTAGTTAGATAGTTTCAAAAAATAAAATGATAATATTAAAATAATACTGTGTCACATATAAGTTTAATACGGGATGCAATAAGAGCTGTAATAGTGGTATTTAATGTTTATTGTTACTCTGAAGTAGTTTTGATCATAGGTTCCTCAAATGAATCTTTAAGTAAGCGAAAGATGTGGGATGCTTTATTTAGTGATTCAGATAGTCCTTCTAATATTCCACTCAGATTAAAGATCGGGGTACTCTAAATAGTAATAACTTCAATATTTTTTAGAACATTCTTGAAAACTAACATGTTTAGAAATAGTTTATGAAAGCTATGCGACGAAAGGCAGCAAGAATGATCACAGAATAATAAATTAAAATTGATGAGTTTTAGCTCTTCTCAAGTAATTATTTAGATTGATTAAGAATCCAAAGAAATTGCGCTGAACATAGCAGCCATGGAAGTTCATGACTTCATATGTAAAGTAAGAAGAAAAAAATTTGATTCAATAATCTTCAAAGAAAGAAAGTAATATTTTAAATTGATTCTGGGTTTATATTGGTATAAGCAACTGTGCATTCTAAGGAACTGCTATTGAATCTTGAAGATGTGCTCGTGTTCATGTATGGACAATCCCCGATAGATACTTCAATCATGCTTTGAATACGATGTACTGTTTTATCTGTTAAGGCAATTGTCTGTGTGCGTGAAATTGTACTTCTTTTCCTTCCCAATCACTATTAAATGTGATTCAAAGGAAAATAGAAGTTATATCGAATCAATACACATGTTGTTGACACATGTTTCTCCTTATAGATATCTTTTGAAAAACCACTTTTCTAGAAAACATGCTCAACCGCATCTTGAATGATCGCCCAGCAGTACTTGCGGCAAGATAAGATCCTTCTATGGCCAACCTGAATTTTTTTTAGATTTAACCGTAATCGGACATTTAGTTCGTAGCATAGGATACTATTGATAAACTCTATGATTAATTCATTTAATATGTTGAATGGACATCTTAAAAAGCTGTTTTCATAGTCTGTGATTACAAATATCAGAATTTCAAGTGAAACTATATGCTACCATTATAGCACATATTACATTCACCATTTAAGTTCTAAGCAGTTTAACAAAGTTCTAAAACCACAGTCCAATTTGAAAATTTTTCAGAAATAATTTTGTTCTGTTGACCTGTGTAAAATTTTGATTACTCAATTATATATTGAAGACATCAATACATATATCACAATTTTTCCTAAAATCTCACAAATCTGTGTTTTGTAACAATGTTAATCAATGTATACGATAAAGTTTTTTTTATATACAAGCACATGCTCTTTTATTATTTTACAATTTTTAGATTATGTCCTTTTTATGAGTTGCATTGTAAATTATGCATGGAAATAATATTTTCTGGAAGGAAAAGAGCTCAACTTTTGTAAAATGTTTAACTACTTAAGCAGCGAAAATGTATCTTTTTTTAATAATTGAATTACTATATGAAAGGATTATTTTATTATGAATGAGGGAAAATTTCATAAATTATTTAAACAATCCAGCATAATTTCTATCACATTTTATTGCAATGGGAAACAATCATAGCTCTTTAAAAGTAACCTTGGATTATTTTTGAAGAAATGTAAATTTCTTTTGTGTCACACTCAAATATAAAATTAATGAATTCACTTGAAGCAAAATTTAACCGTTAATACTGACGCAGCATATTAAACTTATACTTATTCATGACAGATTTAAATACATTATGATATGTGCTTAAAGCAGGAAAGCCGATATTTATCTCCTGAGAAATTATTAGTCTTAATTAAAAAGCATTTATTATTTTTAAAGTTGCATACATTAAAAATATCATTCAATAGAGGAAAAATTATTTTCTTGTGCTTCTTAACAACAGATTTAAATATTTAAAAAAGAAAATAAAAAAAAAATTAACAAATATGATGTTAAGAAATAATTGTTATAATATAAAACATGTGATGGGAAAACAATTTAAGTCTCTATTTAAACTGAAAATTTCATTAAAATTATTTCCAAAAATGTAAATTATTATTAGTGAAAATTTGCTGTATCAGATCCCAAATATTGTTCAGATATTTTTGCGTTCAATTAATTAGGTATTCAAATATATATTACTATAAAGTAATTTATATTTGAAAAGTAAAAAGTAATTTTTTTATCTGCAATGGATATGTTTCGTGCGTTTATTCACTGAAAATGACTAAGAAACGGTTTTATATGATTACATTATTTTGTTTCTTATAATCTCATAGTTAGATGTTGAACTTTAATGGTATACTAGTATTTAATAAGTTTCCATTTCTTTATTTAAAAAAAAGTTCACAGTTTTATAATAAACTAAATAATGAATTATTGCATGTATCGAAGTACTTTTAATGATGTTTGTAAAAGAGGAGCATGTGTTTCAAGTAACAATTTAAGATGAATATAATATTGTTGTTCGTTATAAAATTTATGAAGAATAATTTCGTATTGCATATTTGTTAGGAAATAAATTTCAACACCAGTCTAATGCTGAAATTTCTACAGTAACATATTCAAGAAAACTTAAAAAGCTGTAGTCTCAATATATTTCGCATGCTCGTAAAAGTATTAGAAAAATATAGAATATATATAATAAAACTTCTAAATGAACAAAATAATTGGTATTCTCTTTGAAAAAAAATGTTTTATATATATATATATAATATATATATATATATACATACATATATATATATATATATATATATATATATATATATATATATATATATATATATATATATATATATATATATATATATATATATATATATATATATATATATATATTGTCAGCATTCAACTATAAATTAGAATCCAACATACAACAGAATGATCGAAAAAATAGTTGGTAAAACTTAAATATCTTTTTTATAACACATTACAGTCATATTTTAATATACGAAGAATTTAAAGAATGAAGAGCATTATTATGCCTTAAGTAACGAGAAGATTGACAAAAAAATGGAAATTTCTTAAAGTTTCTCAATACTTCATTGAAGGAACGAATTTTTTAGGCTTATTTCTTTCCAAAACCAATACTTTACTTTAACTGTCAATATAACTTTTTTATTAATGGAATTTTTAATTTCTAGAAAAGGCATACACACACACTATATATATATATAAATAAATAAATATATATATATATATATATATATATATATATATATATATATATATATATATATATATATATATATATATATATATATATGCAGGCTTACAGCTGTGACTAAATTGAACAATTCTGCATTCAAAACTCTTTTTGTGATTTGCAGGTGTAGAAAAGAAAGTTAATTATCAAGAAAACTACCATTTTCAATAAATAGCCATCAGTAAGCTACTGATATTCAATTAAATTATTTATAGGTTAACATTAGATAAAACTTCTCTATTTATCATCCTGGTTTCTAAATTGCTATTTTAATGTTTCTATACAATTTCTTTTGCTTCGAAGTAATAAATAGTTATCTCATTGACATAAAAAATTATTGTTCATCAACAGCTATTTGATAAATTTCATTATGACATCAAATCTTTGATACATTTAAGCTAATATTAATATTTGTCTGTAACTTGAGTCCTGAAATTGTTTTCTTTAAAAATAATCATTATTATCAGTTGAAGAGAAGAAATCTTGTTTTCACTGTTTTGTAAAACATTGTTTCTTACTCAATTCGTCTAAAATTAGAAACAGAAGAGATACTTTGTTTTCAGGAAAGAATATCTCTCATTACTCACAGGAAGTTATTTTTGTAAATACGACTAAAATATTTTAGCAGCATTTTAATTCTTCCTCTCAGAGAAACTACACGTTCCAGTCTCTCAGGGAAAATAAATGCTTTAGTCTTATTAGTTTGCATGATATTAAATATTCGTGTATTAAGTACATTCATTCGGAATTTTTTTGATAAATTTTGGTAACATTTCTACATAAATATGAGATTACAGTACAGTTGTGTCAAATATTCTTATTTTAAGAACAGTAAATATTAATTTTCAAATGCTTGAGATAAATTGAATGGATTCGCAAAATATTTTCATGTTAATTATAGAATCTAAATTTCAGTGAAGAAATTGAGGATAGGGAGATATTATGCGACAGTTATTCCTAAACTTTAGTCAATCTAAAAGAAAAAGAAAGTACTTAAAAATTTTCATCAACTACACATAAAATGATTTTTTTGGAAAAATATAGTTCTAATTAATAGTACTAACCAATCTACCACATATTAAATATGATGTTGATTAGTAGACCTACGGTTAGTTTTTTGCTAATGATGATAAATTTGATGGGAGTTTAGTGCTTGCTGTAAATTTCGAATTACTAAAAATATCCATTTAAGTGATATTTAAAAGCACAAACGTACTAAACTAAAGCTAAATTATTGACCATTCAGTTGCCAGTTCAGAATCAGTATTATGCTGAGAAAATATTATTAACAACCAACGAGAAACTTCTTGTTATTCAGTCTAAAATCTTACATTTGATGTTGCATTATGTGTCATGAATTAAGGGTTGCTCATTTGTTAAAGTAGAGGATTTTTAACTGTTAAAAGTTTATTATATAGCAACAAGCTACTTTCGAAACTAAAATATTAGAAAAGGTAATTTTCTAAATTTTCAATCAAGTTCGTTTTTGCCTTCTTTTTTTAATGATTCTTCTTATATATACGCACTTCAAAAAGTTCAGTACTGAGCAAGTAAAATGCGAGAATAAAATAGAAAATTATTACTTTAATTAATACGAAAAATGGTAAGAAAAGTAGTAAATATGAACATCAGTCAAACAAGACAAACAATTCCAAATAAAGACGAAAGCGTTGTATTTGAATTAGTTGCATGGCGATACAATTTTAAAGTTACCAACAAGAATAAGTTTAAAGTAAAATAACGGTATTCATAAAGAAGGTGAGCTACTCTCCGAAAACAAAATTTTCAAGATTTGATTTATCTGCTGTATGAATGTGAAAGTATGATTCTACTGCAGAGTCATAAACAGGCACCATTTCTCCTACATAGCAGTTTCCAAGTTTGTATGAGGAGTTGTGGCTGGGGAAGCATGCACACAGAATGACTGAGGACATCTCAAAGATTTTAAAATAATTCAAGTTAAAGATTTTAAAATAATACAATGCTCAAGCTATAAAAAGGCAGATAGATACATAATATCAGCGAAATTCTTATTCAGCCCATGAACTTCAATTTTAGAATGTAGGATTAATGATGTTCTGTAGCAGGCTGTTCTCACCCATTACACTTATCATCGGTTTTCAGAGAAAATTTACACTCATCCGTGAATATAACTTTCTTCAATCAGACACAGCCAATCTGATATACTGTTAATATATTGCTGACTCAGCTTCAATAATGCCTTTCTATATTAAACTGATTTAAGAGCACGAGCATGTGGTACACGAATTGACCATCCGTTATCACGCAGCCTTCTGCACACAGCAATGGCGGACATCATATCAATTTTCACTGCAAACTTAGATGTTACATATATAAGCTGATGAACAGGAAGTCGCTGGGAAATAAGTGTTAAGATTTATGCCATAGAACAAGAATCACAGTGGCAGAAAATGTAACTTCGAATCAGTGCTAGGAACTATCAGAAATCAAAGAAAAATGGCCTTCTAATCAAATATTTTAGCTTAGGGCACAGAAATTTGCTAACTTTAAAGCACTATGTTCGATTAAATAAAAATTCAGAAGAGAGGTTTCTCAATAACCATTATTAATTCTTTAAACATTCTATTATGATGAAAAAGGACATAATCATTCAACTTTTTCAACATACAATTAGAGAAAAAGGTAATATTAAGTAATCAATCTGAAAAGGGGGTTAAATAAAAAATTAATACGAATATATATATATATATATATATATATATATATATATATATATATATATATATATATATATACTAAGGAGCTTTCTATTTTAGGTTTGAATTCTCGTTCCCTCCTCTTTAATGTCTTTAAAAGACTAATAAGAGCTATATAAAAGAATTTAGAAGTCAAAATGTTACTCTTTAGTCACATGTTATCAGTTACTATTTGAGACAATCTTTACTCCAGCAAAATATGATATTAAATTGAACATACAGTATTTCTACCATACTTAAAGAGATATTTGCTTCGTTAATACTTAAAAAATCTTTTGCCTTCTATAGGTCATGCATGAAAGCATTAAAATGCTCTTTACATTTTAGATTCGGAATAAAGTTTTACTGTCACTATTTCATGCCAATTCTTGAAATTTTCAGTGCGTATTTTTCTGAAAAATAATTGACTGAAATTTCAACTACAGTATTATGCTAATATTTACAAATCATGATCTTTTATTCAATTTGGGAAACTTTTAGGCATAGGATTTATTTTTCATAAAAATGTTCTAAATCCAGGATAATGAAACATAAATTATGCCAACACAGAATCTACAGATAATGCAATTTCTTTCGGGCTTACTGATTATAAAATAAAGTTAATGAGTTAACTGTTTAATTAAAAAGAAAAATGTGAAATTTGAAAATATTTGGATATGAAATAAAATCTCTTTGCTGAAATTAAAAAAAAATCAATAAACTAAATCTCGTATGTAAAGAATGTATCACATTATTTTATTGAATAAATTATTTTAAATACTAAATAATTATATTGCATCTTATTTTTTTTGTTTTCTTGAACTACGATTACTTCTTTCACGAATTAATGAAGTGTGTAACAATAATGAAAATACATTTTATACATATGTGTAAATAAATAAATCTTACTGCTTATAATACACAAAATAAAAATATGATTTATTTTAATGAACTATGACATTAACTTTATATTTTTTCTAATTTAATAATAAGAAAGGAAAAACTTTTAATATGAATGCAAAATAATTATGTAAGGGAAATATGTTTTATAACGAGTTGAAATTATTATGTTTGATAGCCATAATATGTTTTTGTTAAATATGCTTTTATTTTGATAGCGTTTCTGTTGATTGCGTGTAAATAATGTATGCCTAGGATTTCAAAAAATGTTGTTAAAAAAATCAGAATTTAAATATTTGCTGAGCTTTAATTGGAAAAAATGAGATTTCAAAGAGATTTTGTTTTAAAGGAAAGAGTTAATGAAGATGCATAATTATATTGGAAAAATATTTAAATGCTGAAATGAAAATAACAATGAGGAAATTCTCTTGTATGGATATGTTTTTAATTTTTCCGGCATATGTTTTGTGATTTTTGAAAATTTCTATTCTTTAATCTTTAAGAAACCAAACTATGTGTATTCATTGCCATAATTTTCGACATAAGTATGTGTATGTGTGCACTAAAGTTTTCGAAATACTAGTTCAGTTAACTTATATTTTGTTCAAAACTGATTAAAAAAATCTGTAAAGGTAAATAAATAGTTTATTTCAAAATTATATTTTTTCAATATTAATTTATAAACAAAAATAAGATTTGTTTTTTGAAAATAATATTTTATTTTTAATTCAAGTCGCTTAACGATATCTCTAACTCTAATTTCTAAGTATATACAAAATATACATTAAGTAAAAGAAGAGCATATAATAAATTTTTTATCAGCATATTTTATCTTCAACTTAAAGTATCAAGTTTATGAAGTCTTTAGCTTATTACCGGTTCTATTACTCAGGAAATCATTAAACTTTAACAAAATACATTTTTTGATGTTGTGAGAGTTAAAATTAGTTTCAGATCTTAATTTAAACTAATTTAATTAAACACAGATATGATGTAAAATACATATTATATATAAGGTTAACATAAAAGTTCTTTCCATTTTCACGCTGCCATTGAATGAAGAGAGAATAAGAATACAAATCAGTGTATGACGTGGTTGAGACACCGATCAGTCGTGAGTAGGGATATCAGACATTATAAAAGCAGGTCCACCGCGTACATTCATCAATCGTGACTCGTACAGCAGTGAAGAGAAATGGACGTGTCTAAGGAGCTCGTTCGGTGTTGTTTGATTTATGACTTCAAAGTGGGCTCATCATCTGCTGCATCAAGTCGCCGAATATGCCAAGGAGGATGCTGTGAAAGGAATTGGTTAGACAATTTAAGGTCTGGAGATTTGTCCCTCTCTGATGAAGCTTGCAGTGAACGATCACAGACCTTGGATGAAGAAGCCCTGTAGATGACCATGGAGGACGATATTCAAACGTGTGGTGAACTTGCCAGATAATTTAACTTCGGGTGAAACAGTTAGGCTTCATCTGCATCACTTAGGTAAACGTACAGGCTGAGAAAGTTGGTTCCTCACATGTTGTTGGAAGTCCATTAGCCACAACGTGTGACAGTATCGTTACTCGTCACTGTAGAGCATACATATTGAACCCAGTGCTGACCAATGACTAAAAGTGGGTCCTGTATAACATGAAGTAATGGGTAGTTTTTACAAATACAGAAATGCCACCTAAGCATTGAAGTCTCACAAGAGAATACCAAAAACACCTCTACTTTCACTTTAAATCTCTTTAAAATAATTTAACCTTAAATTTATTGCATGGTTTCTTAACTACTTTAATTTTTTCTAATCTAACTCGTAATTTTTCAAAATACTTTTGGCAACATATCTTTATCCAAATTTTTAAATAGGTTCTGATTTGCTGGTGTTGATATTTTTAATGTATATCTTTTGTTTCTTCTATTATAGGTTTGTTTACTTTGCTTGATGTACTTTAATTTTTGATAGAAATATATTTATGCTTCTTTCCTTTAATACAAACACTCTTCTGGGGAATTCATTGAATATCTTTAGACATATGTCCTTCGTACATGTCAGAAAAGAGTGTTTAATTTTCATAGTTGACCATCTCCCTCCTGATGAAAATGTGGTCCTTACGTTTTCCTCCTATTTTTTGTATTGAATATTGTTTTATTCTTGTCAGTGATTTTCAAATTTTGTCTTACACTAGTAATATATATATATATATATATATATATATATATACCGAGAAAAAAGTATACTACATATACAGTTGTACATACATATTTTATATTTAAATTTTTTTTTATCCTCTTAATCAGCTCACACATTTGTCTCGAACCTTTTATCTCACTGGTAGCTCAATAGATCGAAATATTCTTCCGCGTACTAAAAAGATATCTTCAAATCATGAAACCAGTTATAATCCGCTGATTTGAGTAGTAATCCAAATGAAAGTGTTTTAATTGAAAATGTTTCTTAAGCTGTAAAATATTCATGAATGAATGTTCGAAGGAAGAAAAGCAAGCCATCCTATCTTTAGAATGAGACAATGACGTTCTTTTAAACAATGGAAATTAGCAAAATTCATAAGTATCATGAATACAAAAGAAATTTATTTCGAATTGTTTCCCAGTATGCTTTTTGATCTGTTATTGAAATTTCGCAGGATAAGTGATTTCCATGATCCTCTAGTCCTAAATCCCAACCATAATTTTCTACTCAAAAGCCCTATACCCACATTTTTATATCGTCTAAAATAGTGAGTGAACAGTGCAATGTAAAGGTGAGTTAATTAGAATTTCACACAATAAGCTTCATTAGAGTTTTGTAACAACAATTTTAACATTAGTTATTTCATCAAAATTTCACATTGGTATTTTTTTGTTGTGATAAATGATGGGTTTTTTTTACTAGTGATCAACTACTAAGTTGTAACAACAACATCCTCGAGTAATTTCACTTTAAATGTGACTCAAAATTCAATGTCCATGTGTTTATTTTCCCTATGCATCAAAGTGAAGATTACATTAATTCATTTCTCAAATTTTTACTTTATTTGAAATAAATCGAATTGTGTGTGGAAATGTGAAATTTACTACAATCTTATAATGCTAGTTAGAATAAAGAATAAGCCTGTTTTTATTTAACATAAAAAGAACTTAAGTTAAATAGAATTCTTAAAAACTATTAAATGCTAATCTACGAATGCAATTTTCAAAATAATTAAATTCATTTAAGGAAAGGATGAAGAATTTAAATAAAAATATCAATACAATTTTACGAACCTTTATTTTCATGTATTTAATTATTTTGTTTTTACCAATGTAATTGAAATATTGCTAAAATATTTGTTCATGAATTACTTTAATTCATAAATAAAAAAAAACAATATATAAGAAAAGTATTAAGAAGTTTTGAGAAAATGACGAAATAATACAGGTATTCTGACCTATGTAATGGACCTATGTAATTATTGTTGTTGTTGTTGTCGTGTGCCAGCTAGGCTGGCAATATGGGGTGCGCTGCTCCACTTTTTCAACTGAATTATATATTGGTGTGGAGTCCGACTATGTAATTATTAATCTTTCTTATAGCAGTAATCACTAAAAATTAATTTCAAATTCGGTATGAAACTCTGTTTCATAAGAATATGTAAATTAAATGAAAAAAACTGAATTAAGTTTCATACAATAATTTTGTAAAACCTATTTATAAAAATTTTCAAGTCAAAATTTTACACAATTTGTAATTGAGAACTCATCTGATTCAAATTACCAGAAAATACTCTAAAATTCAAATTCTCGAAATATTTGTAAATTTAGGATGTTTTGATTATCTAATACACATAGATAAGAATGTTTCCCATTTCTGCCAACATTTTAAGTACTGCAGATTTACATGATTGAGTTAATTCAAATGTATGATATTAATATGACTGAACAGACTGGATACTTACCTAAGGGTAGTTCTAAATTTATTAAAATACTTTATAATGTAAATTAAAAATTAATTCATGTTCTTAATTTATTTAAAAAAATATTGATTTAATTGCTGACCTAATATAAAACTGCATGCTTTACTCTCGCTAATTCCTCACAACTCATTCGTTTTCTTGGAGTATGCAATAAAAAATACTGTTCTCGGACAATAAAGCAATTTCAAAGTGTGATTTACAATAAATCCTTCTCTTTTTGCCATTTTAATGTTATGTTTACACTAAATAGTTAATAAGATCAATAATTAGGTTTTGGAACACTTCCCCATCCGAGATGGGAATCAAATTTAAAATTCCAGGAAAAATGCGACCGCTGATTAATTAAATAACAGGATAGTTTATAATTTTTTCAAAATAAATCATCAGTATTTCATTGGGATGAAGCTTACTTTTATGATATGGGCTTCAGTAAGTATTTCATTCAGTAAGTATTCAGTATGTTGTTACTTTTGTTTGCCTAGCAATCGAAATCTGTTGTAAAACTTATGTAATATTCAAAGCAATTTCGCTTTCAAAAGAACTTTTCAGAGATTTTGTACATCCCGGTATTCAAAAGGTGGAATATAAAATATTCACCGACGAATATGCATACAGAAACTACAAATAAAATATCCTTATTTCTTTGCTCAGAAATGACCGGGATACTGCACAAGACCTTCGATTTTAAAGAAAATATACAATAAGCTTTCTTTTAAATTACTTTTCTTCTAGATTCAATTCTTAATATAAAATTATAATAGGAGCTTAATTTTTCTTGTACATATATATTTGTGTATATATATTCTAGCATATATATTTGTGTGTATGTGTATTAGATATATTAGTAAATGAAAAATTATATTCATATATATGTACATTTATTTGCAATATGAATTTTGATAATACTATAGCTAAACGTACGTATAAATAATTGAAATTTTGAATTATAATACATTTTGATATAAAGTTACAAATAAAATACTAAATAACTACTAGTATGCTATCAATTAAAATTAAATCATATCAATTATCAATATATATTAAAAATATTACTTTAAAACCTACAACATGTGTCAATTTTGAGTTAAATCATTTCATATCAACAAATCCCTTGCATTTATAATAATATATTGCTTGCAATAAAAAATAAACTTTAATATGTCTAACAGTGTATATAGTTTTAGCTAAATAATACAAAACAAATAAAAGTGTAATTGGATATTATAAAATCGACTATATCTCATTTCTATGTTGAAATATGTTTGTAAGTCAAGACTATATGAAAATAAATATTTCATTCAGTCAAATATTTGAAATAACTCAAAACCTACTGTTATAGAGTACTATTAAAAGAAAATTTAATATATATATTTGAAAAAGCCCTGGATATTTTCTTATTTATATAATAATAAAAGAGAATATATCATATTCTAAATCCCTGATAATAATGTAAAACCTTATATATATTACATATTTTATCACTAAAAATTGTTTTTTTTCTGTCAAAAATTTGCTGATTGGCATTACTTTCTCAACCATTGCATAAATTCATATTTAAATTAGTATTCTATTGTACTATGTATAATCAGTCTTTATATTCTAATGTTCTTTAAAAGCTTTTTTAAAATAAATTAGCTGAAAATAAGGAAGTAATACAAGTTTAATGAACAACACGTGACACATCGTAAGCTATTCAACATACGTTTAATGTACGATGGAAAATTAACCAGTACTTAAAAAAGCGGGCGTGGAGATTAAATTATTATTTCAGAAACTGAGTCTTTCTTAATTTATATAGTTATTCAAGATATTGAATCTTCATTTAAAAATTTATTATCCAATGAGAAATTATTTCAAGAAAACTAGATTAATTTATACAGAAACTAATAGTTCACACACGCATATTTATAAGACAAAAATGAGGATTTCATTGCTAATGTATGAAACATACATGACTGAAATGTCATACTTAACAAGAAATTGAACAATTTTAAATTTAATTCCTTATTTAAAAACTTCATTCATTCTTGAAAATTCAAAGAAAATTATCATAAAGTTAAATATTTCGAGAATAAGATATGACAGTTGTTTTTTTATTATCGTTTACTATTCTTTAATATATGCATCACATGACAAATGTAGAAAACAATTTGACTGTCTCTTTCATGAGGATACAAAGCTTATCTTTGTATGCAAAATTATGGGTTAAAGATGACAAGAAATACCAAAATGGAAGCATGAAAAATTCTATTCTGCATGTCATTTATGTCTGAATTGTAGAAAACGTTTTAAATTCTGCACATAGAAGAAATATTAAACAACAAAGCCAACTCTTAGGTAAAATATTGTTCTGTTAGATGACTATAAAACTATTTGCTCAGTGTATATATATATATATATATATATATATATATATATATATATATATATATATATATATATATATATAACATGCAATATTTGTACTAACACATGTAATCATGGCGAACAAAATGCTAATGCTAAATTCAGTTATAGTAAATATATAAAAATGTCATCAAAGATGAATAAATTACCAGATTTGTTGATGATCTTCATTATTAATTATGACATGTCACATTTCTTAATAAATATTTTTATAATTCAATTGTCTTTCTCTAAGATAATACTTTTATCTCCAATCAATACAAATCTCAGCTAATTAGTACAAATATAATATTTATTTAAAAAATAAATTTAATACTTGTTACGATATAAATATGCAGAATTATACCATGTATTGTATAAATTCATAGTATTTCATATAAAATACTTTTAATTTTTTACCATTTTTTGATTACTCAACTCAAATGAATGAATGAAACTAAATGCAATTTAATTTATTCAATTCTTGACTAGTTTCCCATATGTATTATCTTATATTCCATGCAAAATAAATTAAAGTATAGTTTCAAAGTTATGAAATTAATCTTATTAATCCCAATTGTGCCCAAATAAAGCCAAATGAAAATTGTTTCAGTTATTAGAAATATTTTGCGATTGTGTTCCAGCATGTAGTTAATTTTGAAATTTTTTTTATAAATAATGGATATTAGTGAATATGTCTCAATGGAGAAAAAATGGAAAATTCTGAGAAATCTATATTAAATCTACATGCATTTATAAATGTCATATGTACTTTCAATTGTTCAACACAGTGGGGAAAAATAACTAGTAATAATTATTTTAATGTTTTTCACAGAAAATTTGCTTTCTATTATAGTTCAAATATATTTTGCTATTACTATTTCTAAGTTATGATTACTTTGATTTAAAAGCTGAATTTGTAAGTCTATAGAATGCTGCAAGCTATCTGTTAGTAATTTAATGGAATAATATGTAATAATTTTTGTTATATGATAGAAAATATCTACAAGTTTATATTACAAAAAATATGATATTTATGATTTTGCTCAAAATGTTTTCGAGTTTATATTATAAATCAAGTGATTTTCACCATATATTAATATCTTTTCTGTTATAGCATTTTTTTATTTCTAAACAACACACTGTGTGTGTGCAAACAGTAAACTCAAAAATAAATTAATCGTGGTGTAATAGTTTCTTCTAGTAGATTGTCAATTATTTGTATTAATTGTAATTTTTTCAGGTGAGAGCGTTAAACATTTTTATAATGAGTTCAAAATTCACATTGAGCTCTTTTCCAGACATATGTTTAAAGTTACAATTTCATTTTAAATGTTCTTGGTACAGTATATATACTCCATACAGTTCACAAATGGTGAAATATTGATATTAGGGAATATTAAAAGCTGTAGCGAGAGAGACATCCCTTTGTAATATTTCTCATACCAGATACACAAATTTATTACTTTTGGGGTAATATATCAATGAAGTTATGTTATATAAGAAAATAAAAAATGTTTTCTTGTGATTTTAAATATTCTAACTATTTATACTTAAAACTCTGTATTAAAAATATTAACTTGAGATATTAACAAGAAAATATTAACTAAAACGTTAAATCTTTAGAGCTTAACGAACATAATATAGTTACAATTATAAATTAAAGTTTAAAAAGTATAACTTATTTCTAAGGCAAATCTCGGAAGATGAATTCAAGTTTACTATCTGCGTCTGAAAATTTTATATTTTTATGATTTGATTTATTTTTCTCTACAATAATTTTTTGATCCTAATCAAACATTTATTTCATAATGGATTCCGAATAGTCAAAGTAGTCCATGGTTTAAGCTTCTACTTGAAGCGTTCATGATTGAGGTGGGAGTTGAATCGATGAACTATCGAACTGTAAAACAAAGAACTGTCAATTCCCTTTCTAACAAAACAGATAGATTAGGATTTTAGTTTCAGCCACTCTGTTTACTATGTTTCTAAAAATAATCTTCATCGTAAAATCATACATTCCTGTAATCTTAATATCATAATTACCAATATCCTTCAGGCTCATATCTTTCCTTTCTTGGAGTTTCATATTAGAAATCAGAGGTACTACTCAGAGAGAAAAAAAAGTATACTTACCACATCAATCCTCAGATTTTCTTCTATATTATCGCTCAGATTACTTACCATATTGTTCTCTTTTGATTCAGTAGTATACTATTTCTTAGATTACTTACAAAATTTTACCTCAAATTATTTAATGCATTTCTCTCTCAAATTACTTACCTTATTATTTATCACATTCTTATTCATATTATTTACTATATTTTATTCTATTACTCACCTTACTATTATATATTTTAATATACATATTAATGGAACCTCATTATATCAATATAATATTTTAATATACATATTAATGGAACCTCATTATATTATTACAATATACTCCAAGATATAACTTTGTCCACACATTATATTACATTTTATTATGATTAGATATAATTAAGATTTAAACAAAAATATTGATTTTGCATTTTGGTTGAAATTTTAAAATATAAGAATAAATTAAATATGAAATTAGGCTGGTTCGTGCTAGTTTAGTTGCATTGGTTGCAAACATGTTGTTGTGTTTAGTGAAAAAAATTTTCACATATTTCCGTACCTGCTAGTTCATTCAAAAACACCTGTAAAGCTTTCCGTGGAAACACAGTTTATCACCTGAAATACAAATTAATAATTAATGATATAAATAACATATAACAACATCAATAAATTTCAATATCATGTGTTTAAGTAAAATACATGCATTGAATTAAAACAAATTAATTAATCATAGTTAATTAAAATAGCTACATCTTTGTAACTGAAAGAATTCCTAAATCATTAATAATAAATATTATTTTACTAAATGAGGAGATTGTTTAATTTTAAGCTTTTATTATATATATTAAGATAATTTAATTTTAGGTTTAGAAATTTATTTATAAATTCAGAGATATGACAATTTTTTAAATTAGCAAATTGTTCGCTATTTTTCAGCCTTATATGAACTTATTTTCTTACTATTTTTATTAATCTCATTTGTGTACTATTTAATAACAATTTATTTAACAGTAAATAAATTATATTGTTTCATTTTTAGGTATTATTAAAATTGTTAGAAGGTCAGATGAATGACTGTTAAATTAATTAAGTCTGTTTAATATTTTAATGTTTTATCCTCATTTAGGTTTTTATGATTTCAAAATTTTATATTTTATAAAAATTTAGCGAAAGCAATTTGCTTACAGTGACTTATTAATTTATAAACTAATTTTAAAATTTTAAATTTTTGTAAGAACATGATGTGTGTATATCAGTTATCAATTAAGTGGCGTTAAGGTTGATGAAAACTTGAAAAATAGAGTCCTTAATTTGCCCCCTATATGATAAAAAATTGACTGTAAAATCTAAATTTCTAGAAAAAATATTTATAGTTACTATAATATTGATTTAAAAGTTTATTAATATCAGTTAAATTTTCCCTTGGATGAATGAAAAACTAAAATAGCGAAAGGCCATAATCAACTTAAAACTCAGAGATGAAATGCTCAAATATCTTAGAAAAAGAAAGTACATTAATTCTGAAATCAAATAAAATCTTAAGATATATTCTTTTAATGTCATAAGGAAGTGAAATGTAACATATTGTTAGAAAGTGTACCACCAGAAATTTTTATGCATTAAAATATATTTAAATGAGCCAGTTTTCTAAAAAATATTTAAAAATAAGATCTTTGAGAAGAATATCGAAGTTTAATCAGGAAAAGGAAATGTAGTTTGAAAGAGAAGTATTTAAATTTGTATTTTGTATTCTAGAACATAGAAATCTATTAAAATAAAAAAAATCATAATTTTGAAATTTAAAGACTGTTATATAATTAAAGAAAATAAAACAATAAACTAGTTTTAGTTGATTTCTAAAAAATATACATTGAATGATTTTTATAATTAAAGTTTGAAATATATATATATATATATATATATATATATATATATATATATATATATATATATATATATATATATATATATATATATATATATATATATATATATATATATATATATATATATATATATATATATATATATATATATATATATATATATATATATATATATATATATATATATATATATATATATATATAAATCATCAAAATTAAATAGAAATACTAATGTAAATAAGAGTAAAATAGTAAAATATTAAAAGCAAAAGCTACGAAATTAGATATGAAACCACATCATTTTACAATAAGTTAATTATCTTAAACATACAGTTTATATATTTATGAAGAAAATATTTATAATACTGAATCAATGTAGTAGAAAATTTGTTCAAAGATATTTTATATATAATAGCTAAGTATTTTTTTCTTTTTAATATAAATTGAAAGAAATAGGAGAAATTAGTATATGGCTCTAAGCATCTCTTCGACAGTTCACAAGTTTGACTCAAACTTTGAGAAAGAAAAAAATACTTTAAATTATAAATAAAATTGTGAAAGAATTAAATTTGTACTCTAGAGCAAGGAGTGACCATGAGGTGATCGATGAATAAAATATAATCATAAATAAGTAAAATTTAAATGCTCAAAAGTTTTCACGTTTCTTCCTTTTTTTAAACTTTTTATAAAACTTTTTTTTGATAAGTGTGATTGGCTTGTGCAAGCATTTCACTGCATTATATTTAAGGATTATAAGAAAAAATTTACCTGTTAATATTGATTTCTGTAGAATTTTATTTGCTTAATTTTTTCACAATTTTAATTTTATAATTGGACATTCTTGTGAGTGACTAAATTTGTTTAAAATTTGGCGCACTTAAGTAAGCATAGCTTGGGAAAAATTTTTATAGGGGAGTTCAAAACTTCGAAATCATTTTAAAAAAAGAATATGTAAAAATCTGTTTTATATATGTTTTGAAATCGCATTTAAATTATTAGCAAAGAACCATGCATCACCAAAGGTGCACAAAGAATTACAATTTAAAAAATTACAATTGTTAACCATATAAAATTTAATACTGAAGATAATTTAAACTACCAATATGTTAATAAAGTGCGTTATTATAAAAAACTTGAATAACTGTGATGAATTATATACAACCAAAATATGCTTTCGTGCTCAAATTCAGTTAAATTATGACGTGGCAATTAGAAAAAGTGTTGTAAAATTACTTCGTTTGTTTTACGATGTATTGGCTTGGGGGGAAAAGGTGTGACTGTCGTAATCCTGGAGGAAATGTGAGTTCTACACCTCATATAACCAAAAATCCGTCTTACTGAGAGAGAAGGAATGTGCTCGTTTTCAGTAAGATGGTGGTGTGGCGTGAAGAGGAAAGGATCTGCTCATATGTTGACCTCGTCACTTAAGCGTGACTCAAAATTACGTCTGCAAAAATCGTCTACCAAAAACGTATTGTAAACAAACGTTTCTTTTGCTTAGAAAGCGAATATATGTGTCTTTAGTTATTATCATCAATTCTTTTTCTCTATCTTATAATTAAATGTTGTAACAAATGCACGGATTAATTCTGTTACCTTATGAAGAAATGTATATATTATTTTTTAACTTTAAAAATTGAACAATAAATAGTTTTCTTTGAAAATCGTTTCGTAAATTTTGACGATTTTTTATCGTGTTCGATATTTATTAAGAATTTATTTTTTGATAAAAAATGCTTATAATTTCTATTTACAAAGCAATATTCCAGGGTAATATATTTCAATATGAGGCTATACATTATTAATAAACTTACACTTTTCGTCGCTATGTGGAATACCGAGTAATAATTAAAAAATTTGAAATATGTCCTTCTTAAAATTCGAAATATATCATTTACTGAATTTTTACACTTATTTTTGAAGACGCGATCACATAGATGTTGTTTTTGATTTTCTTCCATGTAATGATACTTATTTATTTTCTGATAATTTGAAGTACCTTAAGTGTGGTCTATATATAATTATATATACCGCATACATACTGCAATATATTAGCTTTCTCTATTTATAGTCTAATAACATTGTATTTTTCATTGATAAGTACTTACACATTAGTATAAGGTCTAGTTAAGTATATTTCCATTTCATATTATCATAAAAACTTTAAAACGCTGATTTTAACAAAGTCAAAAAAATATAGAAACAAATTTTGAATATTAAAGCTGTATGTTAGTTCACAGACTTCGCATATGTTTTTTCAAAAGAATGAAAGACTTCTGATTACTAACTTCGCATGAATATAGAAAAAATTAAATTGAAATAATGTATTTTGTTAAATTTTAGAGTTTTATCACAATTTAAATGTTAACCAATAAAATTTTGTAATTTTACAACAAGAAATAAAAAAATTGAGAAATTTTCTATTTGTAACATGAATTTATTAAATTAGTATCTTTTTAAAAAATTTTACTAAGGTGCTTAGTTTAATTAGAGTTATGCAATTAACTTAGATCTGTGTTTTAATGTTTCCGAAAGAATTTAAATACTCCTATAATTTTTTAAGCTCATTAAGCTTATGCTACAAAAAATCAAGGGAATTGTGTGAAGAATTAATTATGTTTCAGGGGCAAGAAATTCTATTTTTTATGTTACTATACTTTCAAGAAACGTCGTTATAGATATGCATGTATTAAAATATTTATTTTCTTATTTTAATTGGATATTGAATATGTTTTTAAGATGTGTTTGTTAGTTGCAAAAATCTATGATGTAGCAATGTAATTTTAATAACTGTTAAACTTTTTATCAAAAATTAAAACTCTTTTTAACAAAATCAGAAAATAATCCAATAATAGATGCATTAATATTAAAAGATATGCAATGTAGACTTATTCCTTATATTTCTATGATGTACTTGTGTTATAAGTGAATTCAATTGATAGTATTCTTGTCAAGTTTCATCGTGTGGTACGTGAAAGATAATTTTGCTTTCTAAAACTATAAAAGCTATAAAAATTTGTACACCAGGGTCTGTCAAGTTGTTTCTAAAAATAATATTATATATGCAATTATGGTAGAATATAATGATATGTGAAAATGTTTAAGAGAATTTACTTTAAAATTGGTATCTTACATCATCCTTCGTTTCATAAGGCACAATAATATTAAATTTCTAATTTTACGTTGACTCACTACAGATGCAATAATAAAAACATTAATTAATATCAAACTAATACTTTTTTATTATTGCGTCTGTAGTGATTCAAAGTAAATTACAAAATCTAACATTTTCATATCTTATGAAACGATGAATAATATGATAAAAATATTTTAAATTAAAGGGAAGACGTTATCACTTTATTATCATAAAATATATATAGATAAGAAAATTACTATACTATTGTTTATATATTAAAGCCTTAAATCTAACAAACAATCAATTAAATAAAAATAGAACTTGATTAACATTAATGATGAACATATTTTGAGTAATTTATGATGGACAATTAATTAAACTCGGCATAAAATGAATTAATCTTCCTCAATAAGTAAGACCAGTAATTGGCCTTCTTTTCTTACTAGATTATATTAAAATGCTTTATTTACGTATGACGGTATAGTTCTTGAATCTTTCTTCTTAATAACATATCTATTGCTACACAAGTATATTTAAACGTAGAAAAGGCTGAAATGTATTTATTAATAGGAAAGGAATAAGACAATTATAATAACATACTATGCAAAATAACAACAGTCTAATATTTAATATTTTTTGCTAGTTGCAATAAAAATGAAATAAATTCTTAATAACTATTTTCATGTATTATTTTTAACATTTATTTTCAGAACTTGTAAATACTTGCTTTTATTCAAAACTGAATCAATAATATGGTATTTACCTAGTCCAATTGCTGAAATTTATATCCACACCATTACCAATCCCTCTCTTTAAAAGTAAGAGTGTTAAGTTAGTTTTTTAAATTTTTTATTTTGTCTTTTTCAAACAAATTCTTTCTCATCAGAATGAAAGGTATTTTCTTTACGTTACATGCATCTGTAAATGAAAACTATCGTCCAAAATGAAAAGCTTTAATTTTTATGCAGCTTTGTGAACTTCAGTCTTTTCAAAGTGCTCCTATCGTTGACAATGGGGTTTTCCTAGAAACTCTCCTTTTCAAACCATTCTTTTTGATGCATTTCACATTAGGATCACTTTTAAAAAACCTTTTATTCTGTAAAACTTAATTTGCGAGCATTAAAGCATTGTTTTCCGTATTTTTAGTGTGCTACTCAATATTCTTTAGAATCAACAAAAAATATACGTATGTTTCCATTTTAAATGCTATTTCACATATTACATATATCTAAATTATATATATACAGTAGTATGTTTTCGTTTTATTCTTCTTACAATCTCTTTTATTTATAATTCCTCTTTAAATCCTACATAAATTTAATGTTTTTCAAAATTGTTTGTTCATATTATACATTTTTATTTGCAAAAGTAAAGTAGTAGAAAAACATCAAAAATACATCTTCGTCCAAAAGAGAACATCAAAGTATTTAGATTTTCACTAATTTTAATGAGTATTTTTTTCGAGATTATGTTTTTTCTTTGTGGAATTTTACTTTACAAAAATTAATACTGGATTTTTATAATTAACTACGCATTTAACATTACTTCATAAAAGACATTTTACATTCCTTTACGTACTTTTCTTAAATGAAAAAACATTTCATAAAATATACATTTATCTGTCTTATATTTTTGGCAATTATTTTACACGTTCTATTCAAATATTTGTAAAGTTATTTTAAAGTTTAGCAGATTGAACATTCTAAGTGTGAATCGAAAATCCATTCAGGGTTAATTTTATAGCATGTTATCAATTTTGAACTAGATAAAAAGGTTTACAAATACACTGAGCAAATGGAATCAGTTATTTAATTAATATTCATTTTTATTTATGTTTCATTAATATTTGATGTTTAAATTTAAATATTATGGCAGTGCAAAACATATTCGACTCTATAATTCTAAGATTTCAACATATAATTAATAATGAAACGGTGATTCTTATCTCAGAAGGAACAATAGTATGATATAAAACAGGTTTTATGTATATAAATATTATTAAATATAAAATAGGAACTTTTTATGTTTTATTTATAATGGTCAATTTAGAAAGGGGAAAATAAAGCTTTTCACTTGTTTTCATTAAAATTTTGAGAAATTCCTTACATCTGGAAAGCAAGAATACATTTTTTCTACGATGTTCTGGCATATATATATATATATATATATATATATATATATATATATATATATATATATATATATATATATATATATATATATATATGTATGTATGTATATTAGTTTGCTCTTTTCTATCTTTTACCTTTTACATTGATTTTATGTAAGTATAAATTTAAAATAAAAAAATATTTAGCAAATTCCTACTTCTTGAAATAAATAGGCTCTGATTTGCTATAAGCAAGAAATTTGAAACTCCAGCACTTTCTGCCCTTGATGTGTATTTTATAAAATAACTCGAACTGAGAAATGTTTTTATCATTTTCTTTTTTCGTTTCATATAAAATAATCATTAAAAACGTTTCAATCAAAGTTTATTTTTTAGTTTATTAACATTTCATTCATAAATAGCTTTTAATTTTAATATTTTCATATTTTGGTGGATAAATGAATATCCTTAGTCTAACATTCAAGATTTCCATTTAAAACAGAGAAACACGCACAATTGTAATCTTTTTTTATTAATCTCTCAAAAAGTGATAAGAAAAATATGAAGATATTAAAATCAAAATTTAAAATATTATTTCATTTATTTCATTGACTGTATCTATCTCATATTTATTAAAATCTGTATCAGTGTAAAATAGAAAAAATACACAACAGTTTTAAATTATATAGCAATTCAAATTCAATATTTTATTTTAAATTTATTTTTCTGAATATGCTCCATAGCTAACAAATTCAAATTTGATTATCTGTAGTTATGATAATAATGAATATTCTTTTGCGTTTATTTTTAAAACTTATTTCATATTTAGATATTAACAGATAACCATCTATATAAGAATACAAAGTTCTTCAAGAATCTTCAAACAAAAATACTTTTCGTTTGACAGATTTTGTCCCAAAAAAACTTTGAGATTAATTTTCTAGAGTTATTTACTGAATACTTTCTCACTATTTATGCATACATTTTAAAATCACTGCTCATCCTTAAATTTTCTATTAAAAATATAGAAATATGTAGAAATATCGTTAAGTTTACAGTAATAAAAATCAGTGTCAATACATTGGTAAATAAGACGACCAATAGCGGAGAGGTTAGCATTCCTAACTTCGAAGCAAGTAAGTCCTGGGCTCGAATCCTTGTTCGGGCATGGATGTTTCTTACTCTCTGTGTGTTTATCTTTCTTTATCCCTTCACTTACGGGAGGAAGATGGCACACCCAATGAGTGCCCCACTGTATTAGATGCCATAACATTCGCCCCTGTTAGCGCTGTATTCAGCGCTATCCTAAGGGCAGCCGGACATTAGAAAAAAAATGTTCGCAAATAAAATTAAGAATGTAAAATATAAAAAAAGCATCTCAAAACTTAAATACTAGACTTCTGATGCTTTATTACCTTGTTTGTTTGTAATACATTTCCGGCAGTCTATTTCTGCCTAATACAGTCAATCTTTCATAAATTTGAAGCAAGGATTATTGAAGATGTCGATACATGAGCTGGTCCTGTCCTAGCCACATTATGACTTACCAGAGAAAGAACATTGTGATCATGACCTACATCACATGTCTCAGCCACCATTAGTGAGCAGGGTCAGGTATTTAACTACCCATCCCAAACAGGTTTTATTAGCCTCTATTATCTTATATTTTTATAGCTTAATAATCCGTCCTCAGGGCCAACAAACTCTTAGTGGGGAGTATTTCAATTTTAAAAAATGCATATAAAATAGAATTATTGCATTCCTATTTGTGTATTATTTATAGAATTATCATTTATTTGTATAGATATTGCATTGTTTTCATTTGCACTTGAAAACAATAACTCTACTTGCCCTGAAGTTATACTATTATAATAGAAGGAAGTAATCTAAAAATAATACAGGAATATTTTTCAAATAACATTTAATTTATTTTGCTTTTATCTCGCAAAACATTCGACTTAATTCATAACATTTAAAAAAAATCAGATTAATGCTTATCTTTATGAATCTTATTAATTCTGAAAATATTGATGGACATATTTGTTGTCATTATGTCACCAAATCAATGTATTGATTTTCTACTGCATTGTTTTTATTTTATATAAAACTGAGAATTTGTTTTTTAAAAAATAATCCTTAATCCTCAGAAAATAATGCAATAATATTTTTATTTGCAATACAGAGTATCAATTCTCAAATTTTTATTTTATTTTTTTTTTCATTTAAAGTTTTATTTCTTATACTTGACTTAGTTTTTAGTCTATTTCTGGTAAATAAAAAATGCATTTAAATAACCTATTCCGTGTGCAGGATATAAAATGATTATCTCATGGAAAAAGATGAATTGCTTAAATAACCGTGTCCGGTCACGCTTCAATGAGCGTAGACTTCCATAAAAACACGCAAGTCTACGCTTGCTAAACGAACTTTGTCTTCTTATCATCCTAAATCGTATAGTTAGACTTGCGTGATATCCTGATATATTCTGATATCTAAACTTAATTTTGTTCTGATTCTAATTAGCCACTTGATATCATTACTATGCACGCACTCTACATGATCAAATGATTATTCAAACAACGGATAAGATGTACGACAAAAATGGAAGAGAATATAGAGAAGACGTGTCTTATATAACATAGTCAAATACGAAAAATATGTTCCTTTAACATTTAAATGAACCTTTAAGAAACTATTGGATGTTCCCTTTAATCAGCCATTTATTTTCATTGAAAAGTGCTGATTAAGTTCAAATAGAGAATTAGGAAGGAGAAAAATTATATTTATGTAAGCGAGAAAAAGAGATGAAATAATGAAAATCATTCAGTATTGCGAAAGAAAACACAGCTTGTTTATCTTAAGAGGATGAAGTATGTAATTAATATAATATTGCAAAATATAAGGATTTTAAAAGCGACAAATTACTAACAAATAATTCAGAAATTTAGATCTTTGTATGTTTTGTACTCATACATAAATTTATTTATGTAAAACACATATTTAATGAAATGCCAAAAAGCAGTAACAAAATAAATTAAGTTAAAATTCCCATTCAAACATTTTATTTAAAATTTAAGTAAATTTCATGATTCAGATGCCTTTGAAATAACAATATATATGATATTTCTATATATTAATAGGTAGTGAATTATTATCAGCATACAATCAACATATAATTTAAAAAGATCAATATATTTATGAAAATGACATATTTAACCAGGTTTCGTTATCATTAAATTTGCTTAAAATTTCTGGGACTTTATAATTTATGTGACTTTAATGATTTAATAAACAGTATGGCACTTCTATGAATTATATATCAATTACTTCTAAGATTTCATAAGACCTTAAAAATATCGTTCACTTCTATAACTAACTCAGCGTAATATTCAAGGAAATTTATTACACAAGTCAAGTACAAGTAAATTACTTTCTCGGTATAACTACTCTTAAACATTTTCATAATATAACTCAACATATTTAATACAAGAAATTTAAATACTTGAAAATAAGTGTAATTTTTTTAAAAGTATCCTCAAAACTATCAAGAAATAGTACTTCATGCTTGAAACTTATATAAAATTCACCTTTATTAAATTGTTTCCTAACATTCTCTCATTTAACTTTATGTATTGTTAAATATATAAAACTAGAGCAAAATAGGCAGTAAATTAATTTTCCATATATATGAATAATAGGATAAATTAAAAAAATAAATAGGAAAATATTAAAAGTTTAAAATATAGATTAAAATATATTGCACTACATTTATCAAAAAACTCCAAAGTAAATTATAACAGCTTTCAGCGACCTTTTGATTCTTCAAGAATATACAGGGTTAGCAAGAAATAAGTTTCCCACTTCAGAGGGCTGTAGAATACGTTCTATTTGTCCAAATGAGATAAAATTTGAACAACGGATAATTCACATGATGCGCTTGACATTTATTAAATAAAATAGAAAATTTCGCCGATAGATGGCGCTGTAATATTAATGGTATTTATTTGCATATACTGAAATTATGAAATGTCATTTGCTTTACAGCATATGTATTAGCATTATCTTTGGGTAAAAAGAAGGCGGATTCTGAATGAGCATTAGTTACTTCTCTGCACATCATGCCTGCAAGAAATAGCGCCACTTGTAAAATTGTTCTACCAGAACCAGCAGAGTTCCGTTGCAGTTGTAAAAGAATTTCGCCGCATGAAGCAGATACGAAGAGGTTCAATGTCTCCATGTGCGTTCCGCAAGATGATGCAGAAATTTGAAAGAACTGGCCAACTTGCAATTCTTCCCGGTAGAAGACGAAAGCCAATCCAGTCTTCTAGCGTCGAAAATGTGGCTACCGCGGCCGTTGAAGCCAGCAGTCAGTCGTCAGATGGTAGTGTGAGTGTGGCAGTTGTTTCCCCTGTATTGGGTATGCCGTATTCCACTGCACGAAAAATCTTAATCCGGATTTTGCATTTTTATCCCTACAAAATCAAGCCTCTTCACTTGTTGCAGGACGGGGACTCAGAGGTTCGTAAAACTTTTGCACTTCAGTTCCTTGCTCGAATGGTGGTTGACGTCATTTGGCCATGGAATATTCTGTGGACTGATGAAGCCCACTTTCAACTTAATCGGCAAGTCAACACCCACAATTGTCGAATTTGGGCAGCGAAAAACCCTCGCGCTATCCAGGAAAAACTCTTGCATCCTGAAAAAGTGACGTATGGTGTGGGTTTACGGCTACTTTTGTGAGTAGACCGTATTTTTTGAAGAGATAACTGCAAATGGAATCAAAACCTGTTCGATCACAGGACAACTGTACCAAGATATGCTGAGGGATTTTTTAATCCCACAACTTCAGCAGCGTGGATGCCTTCAGGACATCATTTTCATGCAGGATGGCGCACCTCCTCATATTGATCGTCCAACTGCTAACACAGCATTTTACTGAGGCACGGGTTATCAGCCGTCATTTCTCTACGGCATGGCCTCCTCCTTCGCCGGATATCACCCCCTGCGAGTTTTGGTTGCGGGGTTGTTTTTTGAAGGACAATGTCTACCGTAAAAGGCCAGCATCTGTACCAGATCTGAAGAACAGCATTCGGCGCCATATCCTTGATATTCCGACAGACTTACTCCGGTCTGCTGTCGAAAATATGGTTCTGCGATTAGAGCACATTATTGAAAATGAAGATGGGCATATTGAACAGTTGTAATGCTACTTTTTTGTTATAATTATTTAACATTTATAAAGCATATCAAATGTTTTTTATGTGTATTACAGCGCCATCTATCGGCGAATTTTTGTACTATTTCTGTTTTTAATAAATGTCAAGAGCATCATTTGAATTATCTGTAGTTCAAATTTTATCTCATTTGGACAAATAGAACGTATTCTACAACCCTCTGAAGTGGGAAACTTATTTCTTGCTAACCCTGTATATGTAATTCCTGTCACATTCTATTTTTGTAATTTCAGTATTATCGAGAATTCGTCGTAATATAGACTTTATAATGTATCACAAAATCGTAAGCCTTTTCAAAGGATTTACATCTTTTTAAATTGTTTTACAGTTCATCAGGCTGAATGCAAGCTCAATTTGTTTCAGGTTGATTGAAATAATCCTTCGTTTTTTCTAATGGGATAAATGGGATAATGTTATATAAATATATAGATTTGTAAAAATTCTGAAGTTCAAGCAAAAATGATTTAAAATACTTTACATAAATCTTCCTTTACATAAGTACACTTTTCAGAAAAGACATAATGAAATATTTGTCATTTGTATTGACTAGATTATAAATGTTATGAATTATAAGATGTATTTGTTTACAATTGACATTTTGATTTTTTTCTCTGGAATATTTATTAGCATTGATAGGATTTTATTTGAATATATTTTCCCACTTAATTAGTCACTGATATCAAAAAGTTAACTTTTATCCATTTTTATAAACTTAGCATAAGTATTTTTGTTATCAAAATTTTATCTTTGAAATTTATGTACTGATGACCATTTTTCTAGGAATCTTTTTGATAGTCCAGTAGGTTGCACATTAACTGTCTGAATAGTAATATGGATGAAATCTCGCTAATATGAAATGTTTTGAGAAGTTTTCCAATGATAAAAGTGTTAAAACAAAAAAAAAAAAAAACTATTGTAATATTAGAGTTAGAATCTCTTTTCTTCTTAGTTAATTTGTATCAAATTTTAATTAAGTTTTATTTATATTATATATCAATAAATTATTGCAAACTTGTTTAGAGATTCAATACAAATACTTATTTTCATTGAAGCAAGTCTTAATTGTTATTTTTATTGCTGTCATTTCGTGAAATAATTTCTTAAAATGAATTGCATTGCATTAGTTTAAAGTAATTTTACTCATTTTTTAAATCGTAATTCAAAACTGCATTTCTTTAAACTATAATTTCATGAATCCAAAATAATATTGAACTATTTTTAATAGTTAAAAAGATATATTTTATGAAATAAATCGTCATTGACACTCAATATTGATTAAACTAATCAGACAACTAAAAAACATCCTACTCCTATTTTTTTACTTATTTGTTTAACTAGTGAATAAAATTCAGTACCCTCTCTCTCTCTCCCTCTCTCTAAATGATTATTATAACTAAATAACCTTATATTTTGTAAGAGAGAATATTTGCCTTAGAAAAGCCTCTTAATCTATTTTCTTATTATTTGAAATTGAATGTCAGATATTTGGAAAGTTTTATCTGAGTGTATGACTTAATGTCTGTTCGTATCACGACTAAGCAACCACGCGAATATTTAAAATCTTATTTAATAAATGCATGCTTAAAATCACTCTTAAGCAATTCAATTAAGCTCCCTAAATATTGATTTATTAATACAGTTATTCCTATGCTGTCGTGGTTACTTAAGATTGTTTCATGCGGTGGGTTGAGGCGTGCTAGAAATTGCCTCTATGCTGATTGAAATGATGTTCTATCAGTTTGCTTCAATAAATTATCGCAAATGTTTTCAGGATTCAGCCAGAAACCACATATAACCTATTGCCCAATTATATTTTAAATTTAATAAAAAAGTTATAATTGATATTTTTTTAATTCTCTTGATAACGTGTGCCTAAGTTGTGTTAAAATAAAACTTGTAACATATTTTAATATTTTAGTAATATTTGTGGAGGATAATTTTGTGAAAAAAATAAAATTTAAATTTTTAGGTTAATGTTTTTAATACGATTGTAAGGTTAGTTAAGTATAACATAACATTTATCAATTTTTACTGTCAAAAATCGATACTTTATTAAATTAAGGTTTTAAATTCATGTATTTTTAAGATTTTTAAAGTGTTTTTTTTAAAAACTAAACACAATGAATTACGTAGTATATTTTGAAATAATCTGTGCATTTACTGAATGAGAGAAAGAGAGAGAGAGAAAGAGAAGTATGTATAATATATTATAAAGAACTGCATAATAATATTTTTTTACACATTTTCATGAAACATTCTGTGCAAGAAAAAAATTCTCTTAAAAGCAATTATAGCCATTTGCGAATAAAAATATATTTTCAAGGCTTGCAAAAATTTATTTTGGGAAAACTACGGAAATTATTGAATGAATAATTATGGTAGCTGTTCAAATTATTTCCTAAATTGTTTAATGAAATTATATAATCGAAAATAATTTAATAATAAAATTAATTTCATTCTACTTCTTAAGATATAAAGTCACATTATTGTGTGTACCTTTAATACATTTTGAAACAATATAAAAAGATTCTTGTTTCTGAATATGAAATATTAATTTAAGAAGTAGCAAGCTTTTATTAAATAAATAGTACTTGCTGTATGTTTCCATTATTACTAATTCATTTGATGAATTATTAATCATAATAGGGTGTATAATAAGTATATTTTTCTCTTTTACAGTGATATTGAATGCTTACATATAAAATGCACAATAGGATTTCACTTTTTACACAGAAAATTATACAAATATTTGTTTTGTGACGATATCTAAAGCGTGATAATAATTTTCCGATAAAAGACATTTTTCATTGTGTTATTTAAGTTTCAATAATACACATGTATTAAAGCTTTTAGATGGGTAAATGCCATAACACTCATCACTGTAATGTGACATTTTTTCATGTAGACAATTATTTCATCAATTCGGTCGATACACACATTTACGTGAGCTCAGTTTGATTTATTATAATAAATTATGACTGAACTATTATAAAATATATTATTTTTTATCGCTATTAAATACCAATGAAACTGTCATTAATGTCTCATTTTGCATGTATAAGTCTGTGTACACACACACACGCTGCCTTTAATATTTCTCTTAACCTGATGTTTTTGATTTGCATATTTAGCATATGCTTAATTTGAGCAATACCTAGAAAAGTTATATAAGAATACATTTATTATTATGTTATTGAAATAGCTCTTTTTAGTGTGTTGTGTAAAATTCATAAGTTTATTTCCAGTTTTTAACTTTATATGTTCAGTAAGAAGAAAACGAAAAGAATTTTGAAAGAAATGAATATGTATATCATTTAGTAATATCAATTATTAATGTATTTTTATTTTTAAAATACTTTATTACAGTTGTTAATAATCTTAGTTCAATCTGTCCCGGTAGCTGAATGGTGATATCTCTGTACTTCTGTTCAATAGTTTTTGAATTCGAGTCCTCCTTGGATGTCGATTTTTGTAGTGGATTTGGAATCAATTTTAAGCCTTAGGTCTAGGTACAACTATGCTCTTTCTTTCCTTGTTATATGTTTGTAGTTGCCTATTTCTGCAGAGAGAAAAGTCGTTAAACACCTTGTATAATCGCTTCGTAATATTGAACCACAGTCAAGTGACAAGGTCAAAACCGGATTTCGACACCTTCCTCTCTATGCACCACACTAACGGAAAGATGTAGCGAGCACGACACATTTTAAAAGCCCCAGTCAGCATTAGAGCAGATCCAATTAGTTTTTATATGCAAAAAGTGAATATGTATGTGTGTATATATATATATATATATATATATATATATATATATATATATATATATATATATATATTATAAAGTAATAAACACTAAAAATTCGGTAATACTTTCAAAATATAAAACACCGAATATTTTCAAAATGAAATTTAAAACAATGTTGACTAATAAAATTTAAACCAATAGAATTTTTAGAGTTTAAGATCTAAAATTTAAAGGAACAAGAGTTCCATTCGAAGGTGAAATTCTAATTAAATTTAAATAAATAATCCATTATTTTAATTCGGACATTCTTCTAGAATAGAATTTGTAATATGATTGTTTTAAAAATAAATTTGTTTTTAATTAATTTTATTAATAGTTACAGATATCAACTGTCATAATGCAAAATTTTCTCCTCAGAAATTTAATTTCCATAATATTATTTATGCAATTACAAGTGATTTAGTTGATAGCAAATAACTGTAATTATTCTGTAATTATTTTTGTATTAATAGCTATGAGCAAATAAATTAAAAATAAAACTTGCACAGCGTTTCTATTGTTTTACTTTTTCAATATTCCTTTTCAGAAAAAATTTAGAGATTAAAAAGCAATCAACGCGTGTTTTATTATTAAATGATCAGTCGTTTGAAAATTACTACTGAAATGTTTAATTGGCGCAATAATTATACATAGAGATAAAAAAAATTCATTATAAATGCTTTAATATACATTGTTATATTTAGAAAAAAATTTGTGAAAAGTTATCTTGTCACACGTTTAAAAAGAATAACTGTGGAATGATTAATAACGAAAAAATACCACGTTAATTAGACTCTACAATTCCATATTCATTGGAAAAGTAATTGTGGTATTCTTTTAAAATATTTAAAGGAATATCATTGCAGTCTTAAGAAATGTACATAAAGGAAAGTAATACTATCTTTGTCAGAAATAAAAACTTATGTTCTCATAAGTAAAGGGAATATTCTAAACGTTCTTTTCCAAATGATTAGGATCATACAAAAAGTAACTAAGAATTTTAAATGAATTAATTATCTTGTGAGGAATTAAAACATATTTTAGTCATAAATTAATAAAATAAAGTTTTACTTTGAAGTAGAAAAATATTCACTGTTTTACTAAGATAATTAACGTTTTATGAAACCGTTAAAGCAGATTAATTTATTTTAATTGCGAGAGACTTAAATTGAAATTGATAACTGGCAAGTACATTTTTAAAGTACTTTTTCGTATGCTCTACCACATATTTTAAATAGAGTAATGGATAATATAAATGTATTATGTAATAATTAATAATATCAAGAAAGAATGTAAAATCATTAATATATAAATTGCAGAATAAAACTTTCTAACTATGTTTTGTATCTAATTAATTAAAGTGTTTTATTTAGTTATGACGTTAAATGAATAAATATTTTAATACCAATACATATAAAAATAGCAAAAAATTTAAGTTTATAATTATTTAAACATTACAAAACTTCTAAGATTTCAATTCCATGTAAATGAATAAAAATTCTTAAAATGAAAAATATTAAAATGAGTCTTAAGAAAAAAATTTAATTTTTTAATATTATATGTACAAAAATGCACATAAGTGCTTTTCATTTGAAAACAAACTTTACCATAAGGTCTTGCTAAATTATAGATATAAATGTGTGTTCACATTAAAAAAATATTATATAACACATATTGATTGTATTGCATTTATTTTCGGCTTTTTCAGACGGAAAAATAGCTTTTGAAATATTACTATTTTGAAAGCACTATTAGACATAAAACATTTCTCTGAGTAAGTCTTTAATTACTTAATATAGCTTTAAATAATATAACAAATGCAAAAAACATCTTGTTGGTAAAGAATGTGGAATAATACAGACTGCTACATATTTTTCCTTTTTTTTTCAACGTACAACTTTCTATTAAAACTCTTTTTGTTGTGGTAAAATGGTAAAACAAATAATCTTGGTAAAATTTAAGGCTGCTATATACTTAGTTGATTGGGAACCTATTTTAGCTGAACATACTGATGCAAAGAAATATTTTTTTCTTATTTTGTTTCTGTTCTCCTTTAGATTTGCTTCTGATTGGACTGGAATCTTGCCCTCTAATTCATTAAGGCCTAATCTTTTTACTATACCTTGAATTGACTACGTTTTTCGGGGGTTCAATAAAAACGATCTGACCAGTGTTTATATTGCGAAAATAAACATAGAATGATGTTGGTTAGCCATAGACATATTCTTTCGCAAGAAATTCCAATCGCAACTTCCATGATTTTTATCAGCTAATTGCCCTGTCTTCTTATTACCAAATAATTTCTGAAGAATAATTATTTAAAACTTTTTTAGGAAACAATTGCTTACCTTTAAATTTATAGAATGTTTGTCATAAAATGCAATTATATTGCTAAATGTTACATTTAAAAATTGCCATTAATAAAGAAATCTACACTATTGAAGTTATTTGTATTTCATTTTACTAAATATTTTACAATTTTTTTTTACAATTCTAAAAAATAAAATTTCGAATTCTAAAAATCAATTATGATTTATTAGCCTTTGATTGTAAATCTTTTCAGTTGAGATCTCGAATAAGAATAATCAATTGTTAATAAAAAATTTAGCGTAATCTTTATTTAAACATTTTACGTTTGTGAAATTGTCAATTGTCTGAAGTGAAATCCCGTGAAAGGAGTCGAAAAATAATTGCGGGTACAATGGAAAGTAATGCATTATTGCTTGAGATTTGAATTCAGTTCAATAAGATGGAGAAACCGAATTGAAAACAATTGTGGGTGGACGAAATAGTTCGTATACCACTGCTAATCTGCTAATGACAAATAGAAACAATTCTATGCCAACTCTAACAAAATTTTAGTGCTAGAGGTTTCTCTGCTAATGCAGCACGAAGCTTCACGGCAAGTCACATTACTAAGTTATTCTGAGAGTTGTATAAATTTTAATATTTCATTGTACTAAGAATTCTTGAAACAAACTTTTAAATCATATAATCATAATTAAAGTGCTCACGAATAAACATCAAGCATCTTTAATAGTAAGGATGGAAGGATTTTCACATCATATAGGGGCATAAAATAAACTCACATGGCTAGATTTTACCCATTCTCGAAAAATTGTTTTGATTTTAAACTTCTGAACTGACACAAATTTGTTAAAGAAAATAATAAAACTAAAAAAATGAAATTAAAAGTAATTAACTTTACATTTCAAACAGAATTATAATTTGACTTATGTAATCAATGAGATGTTATGTAAATGTCTTTAAACATGATATAAAAGCTTTTGGAGATTAAATAAATTATGAAAACAAAATGCACACACTTTCAATATAGTTTCAACTAAATATGTTTCTACTGTTTCAGAACGTTGTGAAAAGCTTCTGATGAATTTGCTCAAAATGGTATTAAGTATGTTTATTGAGAGATATTACACACAGAATAATTTGTATTTAATTCAGAAGCAGTCTGTATTTTTAAGATAAATTCATCTCTAAAAAATCACGATTTACAGACAGTATAAATAATGTTGCACTATATCATATGTAAGGATATAATAATCATTGTGTATTTAATAAAAAGAATGTTTTTTTTTGGTTCTTAATGCTAAGTTTACGTCTTGATGTAACCAATAAATGGAAAAAATATAGTACTTCCAATTTTATTTATGTTATTTCTGGAAAACTTCAAATCTGTATTCCGAAGTTTAAGTATAATATATTTCAATAGAAATGAAAGCAAAAAAATGTTTTATTTCACCATTTATTTATTTTTTTTTTGTTTCAATAACGATATAATTCCCACTAGCTCCTTTTCAGCTTCTTGACACAGTTAATCATTTCCATTTCAATTCTAAAATTTATTTGAAAATCCAAACACCGTTATAATTAGTATACCACTATGATTTTCTTAAGATGGTGTGTGAACTATATAATTACACAGATAAAACTCAAATCTATTCTTAATTCCTGAGTAAATACGGGAAACTAAGATAAAATACTCTCTGACAATTGTGAAAATTTAATACAAATAATTATCAAAAGTAAATTTACAATAAAAGGAAAAATAAATTAAAATTTGCTTGATTAAATTTTTAAGCATTTAACAAATATTTTAAAAATATTTTCTCATTGATTCATTTATAATAAAGAAAATTAAATTCTTTATAAAGATGTTTGACGGAGTGTTGTTCATACTTTTTAGTGCTTCAATTTACAAACTAATTAATCATCTTTTATTATTTCGAAATCTTTATAACATATATATTTTTTCCTACTAAAATCAGTACTTCTGGGTCAAAAATGTAATCTAAAATATGACGTGATTATACATAATATTAATCATGAAAATAAATAATTAATATTTCATTGGCTTTATGTAATTTAAAAGCAAACAACCAGTATAGAACCCTATTTTTGATTTTGATTCATGAAAAGAAAATTTTAATTCAAAAAAGTATTATTATTTATAAGACTATAGATAAAGTTTTATTTATAATTTACTGTTAATTTAACTTGATTATGTGTATTTTTGCTATACTGTGTAAGAACTGTGAAATATGAAGAAATTAAAAATATTACCTTTTCAAATTGAACGCTAATTTTTCAGGGCAATACATTTACCAACATTTTGGGAACTGAATAACTTTTTGCAACTTGTTTGATTCTAATAATTAACAAATTTTAAACATTTCAGGAGAAAAATAGAGTAGATTGAATTATGAATTATTATAATTCACATATGTGTACATATACAGGAATTATAATTTTCTTTCATTGATTTTGTCATAAAATCGTGATACTTAGTTTAAAGTGATACAAGATGTTTTGAGTGTTTTGCTTTGAAATGATGAGTAAAATAGAAACGAAAATATCTTTCTTGAATTCAAGATTTGTTACATTTTATTAAATGAAATCGTTAAATGTTTGCATTTCTGAAGATTTTCTTTTGACATTACACCTACACAATTTCATATGCATTATTACTTTTCAATAATGTCGTTCGTTTATTTCGTAACATGTTTATATTATTATATATGAATTATTGTACATAAATTATTATATACATAAATTAAATATTATATATGAAGATTTTTCCAGAATAAAATAAACTTTAATTAAAATAATTTATTTTAATACATTAAACTATTTCCATAATGCATATTTTTGATATCTTACAGTTTTACATCTGATCTAATATGTTAAATATCTTAAGAAATTAACTCTATTTTTAGCATAATTTATGTTTTATATTTAGTGAAAGTAATAACACATTTCAAAACTAAATCATTAAAAAGAAAATAATAATTTTCTTTAAAAAAATAAGATTAATTTCCATTAAAATTCCAATATTTTTTAACCAATAGCAGCCATTTTTTAAATAAAATTTTACTCATACTTTTATAAAAAATAAGAAAATATTTATATTTCCTTCATATTAAGTTATTGATTTATCACTTTTCTGTTAATGCGCCGCTTATTACTAAAGATAAATATTGCCACGAAGTCTGAAACTAATTCTAATGATCGATATTTAATAAAAAAAGAAAATACGCTAGTTCTTACATAGTAAGGAAAAAAATGTTGTAATTTGTGTAATGTAAGAAAATGTAAAATATATTTTAGTATTAATTTTTGATTACTTAAGCAACATAAATAACCAGCGTGACTAATATTTAACCGAAAGTGTGTGTGTATCGGTTTAGTATTCATTTATTACGCCTGTTTTTTCAATTTTATCATTCCATTGGTATTCACGCGGAAAATGAAACATGCACTTTTTTAATGCCACATGCTAGTTATTTAATGCAGGTGTAGGAAAAAATATTTTTATGATTAATTCAATGACGAAAACTTCCATTTGCATTCATGTAGAAAGTGGAATATCTATTTAAATAGAATTTATGTAAATAATTGTATATTTTAGTAATTATTTATATAGAAAATAATTTTCTGAAAACAGAGATGTATACTGTTTGGAAATGATTACATCAAATTATTTAAATATAAGGTAGAAAAATGTGCAGAAGTCATAAAAAATTGCACAGATAAAATTGTTTAGGTTAGAAAAAAAGTATGCTGTTTTAAATTACGATTATTTATTTTTATATTCCATACAAATTGTGAACGTTACTTTTTTGTACTAAATATTTGCATATTTTAAACTGGATATTTATCAAAACTTTAACTAAATATTGTTTTATTTTTTAGTCGTATCGAAATAGTTAAGAATGATATTTGCATTTTCCAAAATAGGCTTATTATAACTTGCAATTAGTAAATATTTTTAAAATTTCCCAAAAAGTTATTTTAAAATGTTAAATGATTTGAAATATTTATTTTATTTATTATGAAATTTATGATTTGAATGCATTAAAGTTGCATTGTTAAGATATGTTTCTTTACATATGCATAATATACAATTAAGTCTTCGATTTATAATACTATCTTTTCTGTGAAAAAAAGGAAATTTGAAAAGTATAAAAATGAAAGAAATTTAATAGAAAGACACTATTTTAATACTTCATTTGCATAGATATAAATATTGGAAATTTAATTCAAATATTCGTTTGGTTCTGTGAAAACTCATTTCGAATGTTTATAATGGTTTGGAATCTACATCAAATTATTAATCCGTATCGAATTAACCTTTAATTGCAAAAAGTGATTGCAATGCGACAAGTAAAACAGCTTATTTCGAATGGACAATCAATTATAAATCTCTACGTAGACCATAATGTTTTCAAAACATTCTGCTCTCTTATTTATACAGAATCTTGTTTCTTGTTTTGCATATTGAGACAATACTTTTCTTAGATATATACAATACAAAATTATCTATTTTGTTGACCAAATAATTTTATTTCAAACGAAGAATTAGAATTTCAAATCACCTTTCTCTAGAAATCAAAATATTTATCATTTGATCATTTATTTAAAGCTGAATCAACCAAGTGTACATTTATTTAAAGCTGAATCAACCACAAAAACCGTACCTCTAAAAAATTAATTTTAATACGATATATTCATACGATATATTCCATTAATATGGAATAGAAGCTTGAAGATGACTGTTTTCAACAAATATTGACTATAAATTGACAAAATTTACATAACTCGATCCTTCGCTATATTTCAGAATGTATACCACTCCGTTTAGAATTACAAATTCTGTTGATCAATGTGGACAGTATAAATACAAATTCCTAAGTCTCTTATAAGCAGAATAATATAATTTTAATAGATAGGGGTTAAAGAAAGATTAAATATTAATCAAAAACAGTGTATGTTTTTTAAATTAATTTTCTCAGATTCCCAGATTAAAAATTGCTGCTTAATTTTTTTCAAGATTTAATTCGAAAACAAATTGAAAATAAATATAGAAAACGTTTTACTATAGTTTTAAGGAAAAAACTACCAAAATCCAGTGTTTAATTTATTATTTTAAACACACAACAATCACATTACTAGTACTAAAAGCTAATAAAAATTACCATTTACGATAAGTAATGCTAAGTTATTTTAATATTGTTAATTATCATTTTATTATTAGTAATACACACACACACACACACACATATATACATATTTAAGTACAAAATAAGCTTAAAAAGATGGCTTTAAAATAAATATTCAATTCTTCGGCAGCTAAATTCTCAGTTCTTAAAATTTTACTTCGAAATTTTTTGCACGTAAAATTTGATTTTTATTCTTTATTTTAAATTTTATCACATTATTAACATTTTATCACATTATTAACTTAAAAAAAACTGTTCTGAAATATCCACATTAAGGTTTTTTAACTTACTAAATTCCAAGTCCATAATTATACTTCCTTTTTTTCAGTTGTTAATATAAACAAAAAACTGATATGTATGGAAAATAAAGCAACACTAGTGCTTATTTGCACAAAGAAGTCTCATATATTAAACATTTAATGGGATAGATTGGAAAATGAGAGAAGCACAAAATTATCCCAATTAAAATTTATTATATGTCAATAATATGCCATTTAATAATTTTTATTTCTAAAAAACCATATTTTGTAATTTATTTACAATTGCAAAATATTTTCTTGTAACTATAAATAATTGATTGAATATCAGTATTTTGAAATTTGTTTTTCAGCTGTTATAAAAAATATAAAAATTTACAAATGTGCCTAATTTAAATTAGTATTTTCTTGAGACTTTTAAAATCTCTCCTAGTTTTGATTGCTTGCTTAAATAGAAAGTAAATGCCTAAAAAAACTAATTTTAAATAGAAATATATTTTCTATTTACAAGATTTACATCTTGTAAATAGAAAATATATTTATGGAAATTTCATACAAACAGAAATGCATTCAGAGATTTTACGAAGACAACTGAAAACATTATACTTCAGAATACTCATAAAGGTGAAAATAAATAGGTAAAGGCTAATACAGAAATATTTAGTTAAAGAACTGCAGAAAAAGAGTTTTGAAAGGATATTTTTTAAAGAAACATAAATATAAAGTAATTGCACCTGTTTGAATTACGTTTAAGCTTAGTTGGTATTGGTTTTAATGTTTCTAGTAAGTAAAATTATACACTCCATAAAATTTAAATATTATAATTTTCAAAAACTTAAAATAAGCATATCAGAAATTGATTGTTTGACTGCCTAAATCTAATTTACTAATTTTTTTAAATATACTTTGAGAAAAGCTTCAGTCTAGACGCAACATGAAGTTTAAAAAATGTGTTTTACTTGTTATAATGGTAACGGGTTTGTTTTTGAAGAACAAAAAGTTTCATCTTGATTGTTCTTATGTAAGGTAACTAATTGCAAGCAATGTTCTCGTTCAACTTAACATTTTAAGTCAAGGTATTTTGAATTTATGAAAGTAGAAGGAAATATATTGAAAAATACATTTCTTGGTAATGTCTATGCTAAAATCACCTCTTAGTTACATCAATTCATAATTATTGTAATATCCTCTTCGTGTGATTAATGATATAATAAATCTCTTTTTTTATATTTGAATGCATCGTTTGTATTCATTAAATATGTTGATAATGTTATACTATTTTGCAATATATATTTACAAATAAATCAATCCATGCTTTTTATGAAATGTTATTCTAACAAAAACGCTGAACAAAAACGAATCTAAAAATAATTCTGTTACTTGCAAAAATTTTTAAAAGAGAATCAGGACTCGAAATTGGATTACTGTTGGAATCTCGGGGATGTTAAATTTTTCCCTAACTAAATAAATTTCGGTAATTATTAAGGCAATTTAAAATTTACTTATACTGACTTTTATAAATGTCTAACACTGGGGCTTCGCGTTAGGCTATCCATCTAACCGGGGCATATGCTTCTCACCCAGATCCCTCGATCAGGAAAACCATAGACTTTTGTCCTTGGTCCATACATGGGTTGTCACGTCACGGGATTAGTTTAGTTTTATTAATGTATCTAAACTTATGTTAACTTTGTATTTTTATATTGTATGCATCACATGAAATTTTAGATAAATGCTGCCATAAAACTTATTTCTCTTTAATGATCTAAATAAAAAATGTTCCAAACTTATCTGTAAGGTGATTATAAAATGAAGTTATTTAATGAATCTAAGAAAATGTAAATTTAATTAATAAATGACTCTGTAGAAGATCTATTTAGAAATATTAGAGGTATAATATTTAGAAAGATTTAGAAAATTTCATGTCATATTGTCTTTGAGATAAATAAAGCAAATTGTCATTTTGTCCGAAATATCAAATTTTTTATTTAAAGAAATTAAAATTTGTGTTTGTTTTTCTTTTTTTTTTACAAGAAAATCAATTGTAATCACAACAGAATCATTCTTATTGATTATCTGAAAGTCGATCGTTGAAATATGCAATTCATACTTATTTTATTCTTATATGATTTCGTAATAAAACTGTTTTCTGGTATTATCAATGGATATCATTTATTTAGATATGCATGTTTGTTAAAGCAGAATAATTGGATTTTATATTTTGCTCAAAAGTCACGTGATTTTAAAGAATATAATCAGATGCCAAATAGTGAACTAGTAATTTAAAACCAAAAGAAACACGCTCGATATAAACTGCAGCTTTGAGAGAGTTAAGTCGTTTAATAATAGATCACAATTTTGAGAACTTATTAGGATTACGGTGATAGGCCGTGAAGAAAATTGATTGCTAGTGTTCAGCTAAGAATTTTAATTAGCTAAAAGGGAATAGAGACATCTAATACTATACTCATACATCTCATACTGATTTGAACATCTAAGCTTTACAAAATACCTGTGTGGATTTTTCAAGTGTTTTATAACATTAATGATGAAATTGGTAGGGTAAAATTTTTATAAAAAATCTTTTTACCTTCTCTCAACAGAGAACTGAGATACTGATTTCGTATTATGGAAGCTGATTGCTTATAAAAAGATTTATATTTTGTGAAACAGTTTTTAATTTTAAAAATCGAAATAAAAAATTTCGTATTTTTATCATTTTACTTTTACCATTTCAATATACCTTAACATAATGTCATATTACACTCAAATTTTCATGTTCAGCTTGTCCAGTACATGTAATGCACACTTAATCTTACATGTATGCTTATTATGAATTTAAGCCTTTTTTTATGAATTTAAGCAATTGTATTTCCTTAAGTTTTCACTTCACCCAATTTTATTATACTTATTAATTCGAAAGTATTTTAAGACTTTGAATTAAAAATTAATAACAAAAAACTACGCTACAAAAAGAAAGCTTTCTCATAAATTAGGAGGTTAAAATTTAATTTACTGAGACAAAAAATGGGCAAATAAAATCATTATTCATGCTCCTATTACAACATTTCCATTAAAGAAACTAGAAAATTAACATTTAACTATTAACAAACTTAAATTAAAAAATGTTTTAGAAATTTTACAGACTGAAATTTATTCTAAACATATAGATTTTTTTTGAAACTCAAAATATGGGAATTTTACTGTATTATCATTTTAGTATCTCTGCTATTAAGAAGATGAGAATTTTTTAAAATTTTAAGCAGAATTTCCTGATTAAAGTATTTTAGTATGGGAACATAAAAATTAAAAACAATAATAGAAATGGAGTAATTAATGCTTGAGAGTAATTTTAAAATTATGCTGAAAATCTAGGAATACAGAATAAGTTACAAAGCATCTGAAACAGTTTGCTCTAATAATAATTTTGTTCATCTGTGGATGGCTCATAAATAAGAGGCACATCCTTTGTCTTCTCGCTACATAGTTGAAAATATGAAAATCATCTGTGCATCCTAAATTAAATGACCTATTATAGTAATTATTTTTCTTCCAGTATAAGGAAGTTTTGGTAAATGATTTTCCTAGAATTTTTAAAATGCAAATTTAAGATTTTACTCACATCTGAAAACACATCCGGACAATTAACGTTTTGTTCTACCTGATCGTTTTTCTGTCTGCACATCATGTATTTGATAGGATAAAAAATGAAGTTAAATTATTATAATACTTTAAAATATTCCATTTAATTTTTGAATATTCTATTGATTTAAAAAATAGCTTAAGCAGTTATTGCTTACCTCACAATAGAATAAATCTATAATTGAAATCGATTCAAAATTTTTCAGTTATCTTTTTAAGAAAAATTTAAAGGGAGAGATAAAATCATTCAGATTGTGTGAAATGATACCATCTAGAAATAAATTATAACTCAAAACATGTTTTTAGGTAGAATATAATTAATAGTATTATATTAATTATTGAAAAGTTACTTCTGAGACACTTAAATAAAATGCATTTTTTTATTCATTTGGGTGATTGCTAAGTTTGATGCTATAATGAACCTACAAAACTAGAAAAACTGCTGCATACAAATGCACACACACGTCTTTGTGTGTTAAAACATTTATCACTTGAAAAATAAATAATTTTTTTTAAAAAGAATTTCCTTTTTTAAACTTGTTATTCAATTATTACTTTATCACCACTCATGAGCTACTAAACTCAATAAAGTAGAAGTCTCAAAAACAGTAAATGAATTTAGACATTTTTTCAAGTGGCTAAACTACTAAAAGGAAGTTTGAGTAAATTACAAATAATATAAGTCACATATTTTAAAATACAAAACATAATAAAAATTAATACTATGATGTTACAATACTAAACTATTACAAGATAGTATGTTTCAAATAATGACTTAAAAACAAGTTTCATTAAAATTAATTCTAGCATTTTAATAGGTAACGGTTATTAGATAGAAAAATAAATGTAGTGATTTTTATTCAAGACCATTTTATTCAACAACAATTACTTAAAATTAGATTTAATTAATTAAAGACCACACAAATCCATTTGTTTTAGCATTAAAATTAGTCAATAAATAGTATTATCATTTTAAAAATTTCTTTGAAATTTATAGAAATCTCCTTCCGTGTAATTAACCTCATTAATTTTAGTGAGGAAAGGATGAGTGTATTCATCAAGGAAAAATATATTCTTTAAGGGGTGTCAAAAAATATCAAATTCTCTTTAAGTAAGTTAAACTGATCAGATCTTCTAATAGTAATCATGAAATTTAAAATAAAATGTAAAACATAATAAGTTTAAAGTATTTCCATTGACATTCATTTTAATTTTCATTAAAATGTAAATACAAATACAAAAACATTTAATTTGCATCATTTAGCGTAACAATTAATCTGTATGAAAATCATTTAAGTTCAGCTCTATTTCTTATTATTAAATGAGCAGCCCGGAATTGAGGTAAATTCATTTTCCAGTGAGTGAAAAAAACGTTTTAAATAAAATTTTACTGAGTTACAAATGTTGGATTATTTTCAAAACAAATTTACTCTAAAAATTTCTTCATAATAAGAAAAATGTTACTCATGAAATTTAATATACCCTAAAGCATAAGAATTTTGAGAGAATTATTTTTATCTCAATTTAATTTGCTATAATTTTAATATAATTAAATTTATATTTTATATTAAATTCATAAAGAAAATGTACACTTACTTTATATTTTTCGAACAAATTTGAAGCAAATTAAAGAAATTTGTGGTTACAAAAGCAAATTCTAGAAATTTATTACAACATTAGTCTCAACAAAATGAGGCTGAAGTTAAAGCTCATTTAGAACAAACAAACGGTAGAACGTATTTTTAGAAACGTGTGGAATTATTTGGTGCCTTGAAAGGAAGGGGAGAACTACTTTTTTCAAGAAAAATTAGATCATCGAAGCTTGGGATCTACAAAAGTATATATCAAAAAGAGCAAACCTATATATATATATATATATATATATATATATATATATATATATATATATATATATATATATATATATATATATATATATATATATATATATATATATATATATATATATATTGAATATGCAAGCTTTTTATTCAAAAGCATTCGCAAATTTAAAAATGAGACTTAAAGATTAAGGATGTTTTAATAAAAACTCATTTACTTGAAAAATGATGAATACTTATAAATAAAATCATTTCCTTAAGATATTCATGCTTTTTAAATCAATATACCTAAAAGTGATTAGAGTTTTATATTCAAATATGTGAGCAATGCTAAAGAATTTGTTTTTTAAAGGATTATAAAGGAATCGTATCTAATGTTGGTCCAAGGATACTGAAGTTTAAATTTTTTTTTGAATCTGAAAAGTAATGACCTTAAAAAATTAATAGCATTTCCTTTTATACGTAAGGTTTTTAAAGATAATTTATATTTAAATTCAGAAACACACACAAAATACTTGTGAACATGAATCTGTCTTCAGAGAAAATTTACTTGATCTTTTCATTTGAATAAAAGTAGACTCATCAAAAATCTAAAGATTTTTACCTTTAAAGACTGGTAGACCTTAATCAGACTTAAAATAATTATTTTGTTTTTTAGTTAGCTTTTTTTATGCATTGTCTTAAGCAAGAAAACTTGTTTACTTGCTACTATAGTTTTGTGTACTATTTCTAACTATAATGTATAATTAAAAATTTCCTACAATTTTTTAGATTATTAGTAATTATTTCTAGATTATTTGTCTATTTATTATTTATTTATTTATTACAAATGACCAGAAATTTGGCTATTACGCCATTTTTTCTCTAACCTTCCAATATTTCTGAACTCTACAATTTAAAAACTCAAGTGTAGTGTCTATTTAATATTAATTGAAACTGATTTTCTGATTTTATAAATCCTGTTTACTCTCAGTTTTTCAGACATATGCCTATATTAACTAGACAATTATTTGTTAAAAGCAGATGTAATAGATTTCTGCTAATGAAAGAACTATATAAATAATATATTCATACATGTACTGACTATCACAGCATTTATTCATTTATACAACACATGTCCTACATAATGAAAATGTTTTATCTTAAAAAATTCTGACATTTTTTCCATCCAACTCATAGTAAAAAAGCATTTTCTCTCATCTCCTTTTTTTGTAAATTTCCACATTTCTGTTTTTCCTTTTCTTAAGTTTCTTTTGCAGTTCTCGGATGACGTTGGCTCTAATCCAAGTCCGTCACGTGTTAAAGTCATAGTTCAAAACTGCTTTCATCGCAGAATAAAGAATATCTTAAAAGTCAACAAACCATGAGCAGCTTTAACCACATTATTCTGGAAATTAATGCTTACATTTTAGATGTCCGTCGGTTAAATAAAGCGAAATCCAAAATAAACTTTTATGTTCATTCTTCTTAGTTAATCATTCATAAATTGTTTTGAAAATAAATGTTAAATATAAAAGCTATTTCAGATCTAATAGAAGCATAGATTATTAAATAAGTATTCACATTCATCATTAGAGTTCGAAATATGTTTGGTTCAAGTCTTTAAAAATATTGATAATTACGGAGTTTGCGTTAGGCTTTGAAAAAATTGCTACTTGCATATTTCACATAGATACGATTAATCATTTATGTATTTATGATGCATTTTTATCGGAATTATATTAGGAAGAGGTCTTTATAATAATGCGATTTTGTGATCAATTTCTCTTTTTTAAATCTTGTGTTAAAAATGTCTTAAACACACCTGTAACTGAGTGCAATTTCTCTGACAATTGTTAAAACTCAGTTGGTATAACATCTGTTAACTTTCATTTCTTAATTTTAATGAATAAAAGAGTCATTTCTGAAAAACTGACTTTTCCTATTAGTTCCACTGTTTTTAAATGTAATAAACTAATTGTTATAAACAGAAAGCGTCTAACATTAAAAGAATGCTATAAAAATGAATAAATATTTTTTATGAATTCAAATCTCGATCATTTGACTCAAAATATTTTGTTCGGTTTATCATATCTACTTAATGTAACCAAAGTATGTTCTACTTTTACGTAAAGGAAAATAAGTTGAGTCTCTAAAAACTTTAAGACCATAGCATCAAAATGCTTTATATTTGAATATATATAAAGAAACTTAAATTTTTAGCCTTTTCCTTTCTTCGGTTTTTAAAAAGATATTTAACATTTAAATTTTAAACTTTTTCTTAAGTATTTGCATTAAATTTTCTTGACATCAATTCCATAAGCCCTTTAGAATATTTATTATAGTGGTTTGAAGTAAATTATATGCATAAGAATTTGAAATTTTGCTGTAAAAAATGTTTTATAAAATTTTAAAAAAATAAACACCAAAAAATTTGATTTAAAGATTTTTAGAGCTATCAGTTTGATATTTATAAAAACAGATATTTATACTTAATTACTAAATATTAAGAAATTTTGTGTGAGCTTAAAAATTAATGATGAGTGTAAATAAAACGAATAAAAGATAAATATGAGTATGTATTGAAGAAGCTCAACACAAAGATAATTGAAAAAATTAAGCCAAACCACAGTTCATAATAACAATGAATTAATTAATACAGAATTTATTTTTCATAAATAAGAAGCAAGTACTTTTTCTAAGTGCTTTATTTTAAAATTTTGATTGATTTAGTGACAAGCTGTCATTTGAAGATTAACTTTGTAAGGTTATTTAATGATTTCAAAAAAAAAAAAAAAAAAAAAAACTCTAAACAACGAAGGAAATATTCTAGCAAATAACGGAAAATTCATTTCGATACCAAGGTCATAAGCTACATTTCCACTGAATAATTAGAAACAATACTGAGACGCGTTAATGGCTAGATTTATAAATCTATGAATTTGGTTACATTAAAAAGTTATATTAAAGCTTATATATAAAGTTATTAAAGTTATTACATTAACTTTTTTAAAGTTAACATTGTTTACTTTTTCATATCATTGTATACTACATTGTCTTAAGCAAAATATACGTATTCTAAACATAATGTTGATATTTTGCCATAGTACTCAATTAAAGCTAAATTCTAGTATCATTACAAATTTTCTATTGAATGTAATAGAACTCTGCGTACCAATTTGAAAAAGAAGATGAGAATATTAACCAAGAAAATCCAAAATCACATAGGAAATCATCACTGAAAATTTATCCGTGAGATTTTTAAGCGGTCCTGTGGTTTTCTATTAAAAACGGGCTATTTTTAGTATAAACATGCCTCATTTATTGATGATAAATGTTAAAGGACATTCTATTCGTATATGCAGCTATGAAGGAATCCACGAAATACTATGTCTCTGAAAATGCTTATAGTGCTTGAAGCATATGTGCTAAGCGAACATCAATGAGAATGAAACATAATTCTAGCATTCCCTGCCTTACAATAGTAAATTTTTTGTAGTTAATTTTTTAGTGCTTTCATGTTTAATATGTTACTATCCGCATTGCGTCTTTCATGCCATGTTTTCCTATAGGATTATGTTTCCACTACTGGAGATTTCTATGCAGAATTTTGAACCGTACTTTATATAATTTTCCTATAAATAGTTAAAAGATATTTCTATTTTTCTGATTTTATAAACATTTTTTATAAAAACACTTCATAATTTTTCTTTTTCAAAATCAATAAATAAAAGATGTTAAAAGAATGCCAACAAATAATTCATTAAATAAGTTAAGATTTCTATTCAAAATACTTATGAGTCCCTTCAATACTAGGCATGAGTATTTCAGAATTAAATTCATGACCGTGAAAAGCATATTTTTATTATTCAAGTTTGCTTCTTCAGCCGAAAGAAAAGGCATTATTGTTGACTATCCTACCGAAAAAAGAATTAGTAGATTTGTTTGCTGCTTTCGAGGAGGAGAAATGAGATTATGGATATTAATCTACTTCTTCATAAGCGAATTTTTTCTTAGCAATTGTTTCAAACATAATCCAAATTTCTTTAAGTTATCAATATCTATGCGGACAATCCACCTATTTTACAATTAAAGATACTGTTTAGTTTGATATTTTAATTGCTTATATATTTCTAAGTTTCAAAGAACTTGGTTTATTTTAATATGAATTTGTTTATAATATTTTTTGACAAGCGGTTATTTTATATTTTACTTGTTGACGGAGTATAACTACATTGCAGACTTCACAATATATTAATACATTTTTATTTAGTAATGGCAAATCTTATTTTATGGAATTCTAATTGTTTAATTCTTTTAATATGTGTAAAATTGAAATTCTCAAGCTAAATTTTACTTTTATCTTGTAAATAGTAGTACAAATTTAACATTCGAGCAATTATGGCAAAGAAATTAAAAAAAGACTAAAATAATTTAAATAACGTAAGTCAAAAATATCATCGACGAATGAAACACTTACTAAATACTGCAAATAAATATTCATTTTCCTTGCAAAAATGTTTAAAATTTATTAATTTCATAAATTATATTGTATTTTGGAAACTATCCATAAACAGACAGATATTTTTACTGCATCTAAAACACAATTTTCCACTTTGCTCAAACTTTAATCAAAAGCAGTCCTCTTATCTTCTTAAGAGGGCTTTCGTTCTTAGAAGAATGATTTCCTTCTCTCTCTCTGAAAGCTTCCAATTGTGAGTGTAGTTCTTCCCCAGAAATCTCGGAGACAAGGGAAAAGCGGGTTAATTGGCCAGAAACTCTGGGACGTTGTACAAGGTATAGAGGGGGCGAGAAGAATGGCACGCAGCTGTCATCGTGCTTTCTAGGTTAGATATTTGTTACCTCAAAAATGTGGGTATTTTGTTTTCCTTTTAAAACTGTAAGTCCCTTTGAAATCATTAACAAGACATCGTACAAGAAAAATTGTTTAAATTTGTGAAATTCATTTTAGAATAAAAATCTAAACATGAGGAATCTAAGCAATTTAAGCATGAAAATAAAAAATGAAAAATTGACAAAAAAGAAATTTAAAAAAAAGCAAATTTTTTTCTCTTAGTTAAATTTTAATCTTTTGACACACAAATAAAATGTTTCTAAAGGGATTTTTTATCAATTTATCGAATTTACTATAGATTTATTTTTTGATTAAAAATCTATTAAAAGATAATGGAAAATATTTCAAAAAGCTGTGAGAATTCAATGAGAATGCATTTCATGCTAAATAAATTTAATATATCTAAAAATCCCCAGAAAAAAATACTATAGATTTATCCTAATGAAAAAATAAATTGTAAATTTAATCACATTTTATTTACTTGAAATATAAAACAAAAATTTTGTAAATAATTTAACTTCCGTAACAAAAAGTACAAAAAAAAAAAAAAATTAGAATGCATCCCGCCGTTGTTGCAGTTCTAAAAGTTGTTTTCACTTAATTTTTACTTTGTTATTTGGTAAAAAAAATAGTATAAGATAACTTACATACCATTTACCATTATTTAAGTTCTCATTGAAAATAATTTACGAAATCATGGACATTTCGAAAATTAATTGAAACTATAAATATTATTCAAATGCTTAATATTCTATCACAAAACATAGTATTCACCTACAATGCTTCCTAAACATGTGTATTTTTGTGTGAAAGATATCTGAAAGCAATAGTGACAAAGTGGTGATTTGCATATAGCATGCATCTTTCAGATTAATTCTATTCGGTACACAAATATAGCTCCAATTTCTTTCAACTCCTTCAAAATTTTGTTGGGGAATTCCGAGTTTTTTTAAAATTTATTCATATTAATTTTTTAATAAACAATGATTAAACACAAATTAAAATCATTTAAAATAAATATCGAAATTGTCAGCAAAATATTGTTTGATAAAGAAGAAATATGTGTCCCTAAGAATCTGGCCCACAAGTTTCATTTAAATTATGAGTATATTCAGTTTTCATAAAACTAATGTTTTTAAAAGAAAATCTTAGTTAAAGTTTAATAGAAAAATACGTGTGCAAACACTTGGTTGAAATTAATATTTAATAAAAGTTAATTAATTTAAATCAAGTAATTACAAGTATGATCACAAACACAAAAATTTGAAATATTTTTTTTTTTGTAATTTTTTTTTATGAAGAATTGTGAAAAAGAAATATTTTATGGTTTTTGCTAAGTTTTGGATAATATTTTTTTTCCATAAAAACATTGTTAAATAAATAAAATTTGATTAAAATTCATATGATGATTAATTTGTTTTGATTTAAAACCAAGGAAAGGTAATCAATGGCACAGAGATTTATTTCTTACTATTATTCAGTTCAATATAGTTACATCATAATATTTTTTTCATTGAAAATTTGACGTGATCTATTTTTTGAACATAGAGTTTATTTCTGCTATGTTAATTCATTAGGACATAATTTCTCCAAAATTTACATCACCCTCAATTCTCCCAAAATAAGTTATTGAAAATTCACTTTAAAATTATGAAGTTTTTTTCGACGATTATAATCTGTGACTACTTGAATTTCTGACTACATTATTATTTACAAATTAAAAGGGAAAATAATTTAATTTTTTCGAACAACATAAAACCCTAATGTGCAAAACATAAATAAATAACTGAAAAAAATTTATGCATAAAACTGATTTCATTGAAATTGTAATCCTAGAAATATAGAAAACATTTTATAAAAAGATTTTTTGCACTACTTCCCTAATAATTATATTCACGAAAGATCTCCACATCTAACTTTGGAAATTTATTATAAATTCTTGTAAAAATATTTACAAATATTACAGAAGATGTACAAATTGGTATTTTAAGGCATATAATCACTCAAAAAGTAAAATAAAAAAGGGAATTGGCTTATTAAAAATTTGCGTGTTATTTATTCTATGAATTACAATTACATCTTATAAGATAAAACTTTAGATTGTGTCCTTTAATTTAAGGTACCTGTACGTGTTGAAAACGTCAATTTCGACCGAAATGATATACTATTTTTATTCTTTCGTTAAATAAGGAATATAATTAGCTTTCTAAAACAGTTCTGTTTTCGTCTCTACGTTAGTTAGATTTCGAAAAATGAAGGATTTCGTAAAGATTAGGAAACCAGAAGTGGACATTTAAAGCACTGAAAGTAGCCTTTTTAAGGGCCAGAATGATGTTAAAAATTAGTTTAAACAGTTTTAATTTTCAAATATAAATTTTGTAAGCTTTTAAAAGATACATAAATTATTACTTTTCCGGAAATAAATCAGCAAATCAAATCAAGAATTAATCAGCAAATATGAGAATTTCTTTTAAAGACAGAATTCTTTAATCTTTAAATGTGGTTTTCTCAGAAATGATTTTTGCTTATAATTTGCTTGATTCAAAAATGATAAATCAAAATATTTTCATAATATCATTATGAAATTTGACGAGCTTAATTTGTATATTGTTTTCTAGAGAATGTACTAAAACAATTTTAATCACTTAAATATTTCCCATATTATAGCCTGTTATTTGAATGATAGCATAGAAAATTTGGCTGAAATTTCAGTATAAATAGTCAACTGGTCCTAATTTTTTTCTCTTTTTAATCAAAAACTTGAAATTTAGTTCATACTCTAGATAACAACACATAAATTATTTGGTATTATTTTTTTTCAACTATGTTTAATAGTTTTTGATGCAGCTTTTTTTAAGTTTTTTTTAAAAAATGCTTAACATTGTATTCATATTTAACATTTCTGAAAAATAATATTGGCATATATCAAATATTAGTATCTCATTATTAATGGTTTCTAAAATTAAATAAGAAAAATGGTTACAATGCATACGAGGGTTACGCTGAAATTTTTGAGATACGCGCAGACGAGAATTTACAAAATAAAAATAACGGTTTAATTTTAAAGTACAAAGTATTTTAACACAGAAGACTATTTTTTACTGACTTATTTCAACTTGTTTAGCGTGGAATAAATTTTAAACAGAAGAGAAAATGGAGTTGACGCGAGAACATTTTCGCGCTATGATTTTCTACGATTCCAAAGCAGGATTCAATCAAGAAGAATGCGTTCAACGGTTGCAATTAGCATATGGTGAGAATCTCCAGCTCGTGCTACTTTATTCAGATGGTTTAGAGAATTTAGAAGAGGTCGCAATTTTCTTCAGAATGAAGAACACACAGGAAGGCCGCCGTCGGCAGTAATCCCGGATAATGCGTCTGCCATGCGAAAATTTTAATGGATGATAATCGCTGTACCTATCAAATGATACAGAAGGAACCTAACATTGGATCAGCAGCCATACACAAAATCATTCATTAAGAATTACATATGAAAAAAGTAGAGTGCCGTTGGGTTCCCCATAATCTAACTGAGCATCAAAAAGAGGAGCGTGTCAGAATCAGTAAAGAAACTCTTAATATGCGGAATGATGGTGGCCACCGCATCATTTCTAAAATTGTAACAGGTGATGAAACGTACATACCGTTTTTTGACGTTCCAACACGTCAAGAAAGCAAAGTATGGGTCTTTGAAGGTGATCCTTCGCCGACAATGGTGAAAAAACAACGCGCACTGAAAAAAGTAATGTATGCCGTTTTCTTCAGAAGTACGAGATTGGTCAAAGCCATCAAGTTGGAAGGACAGAAGACAGTAATAGCAAACTGGTATACCACTAAATGTCTTCCAGAAATTCTACAGGAACTGAATGTTAGGGGACTAATGCTTCACCATGACAATGCATCTTCACATACAGCTGGATTAACAGTTGAGTTTCTTAAACAAAAACAAATTAAAGTGATCGAACATCCGCCGTATTCACCTGATCTAGCTATGTGCGACTTTTGGTTATTCTTTAATCTAAAAAAGAACTTACGTGGACGTCGTTTTCATTCAGAAGAAGAGATTGATGTGGCTATAAATGCATTTTTTTCATCTATTCGAGGAAATAAATGGCTTGAGACATTTAATCTGTAGAAAATTCGTCTACAAAAGTGCATTGATGCTGGAAGAGACTACTTTGAACACACCTAAAATTTTGTAAGTATGAAAACCTAGTTGTATCTCAAAAATTTCAGAGTGACCCTCGTATATGCAGTGTATTTCAAAAAAATTGCATCGGACGTGTTCAGGTACCTTAATTAAAAAAATTGATTTTCCTTTCTTTTATTGTGGGAGGAAGTTCGTTTTATCCATACATTTTTAATTACATTACTTTTGCTTAAGCTCCACATCTAACTTTGGGAACCTAAAGTACATTTGAAATTTACAATACAATTGTAAGTATTGAAAAAGGAAAGTCAGATTTTTCATTTTACTCAGATTACTAGTCAGATTTAGATTTTTCATTTCTAAAAAGTTTCATTTTACCTCTCTTACTTTCTAAAGCATGGATTCGTTTCTCAGTAAGTCGCAGAAAATTTTCCAGAAATAAAAATCATTTCTGCGAAAACAAGGTATTAAGAAACTGCCTTTTTAAAATATATTGTTGAGATTTTCATAAATGATAATTAATTAATAAATGTGTTGTTTATTACAAACAAAAGAGAGATGAAGGAATAATGCCGTGATAAGAAATCAGATGTTATTAATAAAGAATATTATGATAAAGCTTTTAGATAATAAAAGTATTTGAATAATCGATAAATGCAATCAACGAGATAAAAATCAAGCATACGGATTTAAAGAAATAAAACTGTCTGTATTGTTTTAATGAGACAAAAGTTTAAAAAAAATTTCACAAGTTTTAACAAAAGAAATTACAAGTGCAACTTCATGTTATAATTTTTGACATTTGTTAGTAATAACTTTAATACGAAGTGTTATGCAATTAAAACTACGCGTAACTTTCTAAGAGCTTGTCAGTTTTAAATTTCGTCTCGCATAAAAATCTAATTAATTAGTTTAAAAAATAAACTTCAAATATTAAAACTTTCCTTAATGAGGACTGTGCGTTAAAAATATGATTGACGGAGTTATTCTTGAAATTTATTTAAAATGTATTATCCACATTTTGTGAAGGAATTTAATTCATGAAGCATCCAAAATGTCAAAGTAAAAAATCTACCAAGTTAAATTTTAAATGTTCGGAATTTATGGTTACTCTCATTTTTTATAAACACAGCAAATATAGCTAAGTATTTATGTTTGTATGATTTTATTCTTAAAGAATGTACTAATTAAACATGAAATACAATTATTTCATTAATATCAATTGAGATATTAATTAATAAGAACAGTGAACTGTTGTTTTGTTCCCGGCTCATACAAATATATAAGTTTCATCTCCTGTAACAATGTTAGATACGGAATTTTTTTGCAGTATCCAACTTGAGTTTTTTAAGTGTTTCCTTACACCATTTGGCAAGAGAATCTTTTGTAGCATCTGTCAAATAGTGAGGGATCCATTTGGAACAAATATTTTTAACAGCTAAATGTTCGTGCAAAATCGAATGTATTGCTGTCTGTGATATGTCAACAGCTGCTTCTATTTCATTACACTAGGCCAGCCAATCTTCTTCAATCATCTTGTGCACAGCATCGATGTTGCTTAGAATAACTACAGATTTTGTCGAATTATCACTCATAGAAGCAATGCAACAAGGAAATTCTGCAAACCAGTATTAAAAGTCTTTTGTAATGGTGCTTCATTACCAAACGTTTCATGAGGCGATACTAAAAAATTTTGTCAGGTGATGACATTCTTAAAATCATAAAAAAACATCCAACAGATATCTTCACTTGTTATTTCCATTTTATTTTCTCATTTGCATTTTTTGGAAACACTCGCTGTAAACCAAATACACATATAATTTCTAAGATGCAAAAATGTGATTTTTACGAACAACTTAAAGACGAATTTCAGAAGCGTCGTTTTGATCGTTTATTAAAGCTTAAAAGGCAACCTACGTAGATAACATTTAACAATCTTTTATGTTATAACAATGGGAACTACAACCTCGCATACCATGGATATAACAAGATTTGTAAGTTGTGAAGATGAAATTATACATTGAAGACTACTGGTAAAAATGTGTTGCTGTTTAATAAAAGCTAAGTCACATACCACAGAAGTTATATAAAATGATTTAAAAATCTTAAGATGATAGATGATATTGTGCTACCAAATAAATTGCTGAAACTAAATATTATATAATTATTCTTTAGAAAATAATTATTTTTATTTGTTTTTCCTAATATATATATATATATATATATATATATATATATATATATATATATATATATATATATATATATATATACATATATATATATATATATATATATATATATATATATATATATATATATGTCATATTTTTATACACGACCAATACTTTAAGGTGGATTTAGTGGATTTCACAATCTTACAAACATGTTCTTCAGAGGAAAAAAACGGAGCCACAATCTGTTGAAGAGATGGTCTAAGCACTGACAGAGCAGCAACAAGTTGTACTTATAATATCACATAAATTAATACACATTTATAATTATGTAACTGTATTATACATATACTCTTAAGTTTATAGCTTATTGTACTAATTCACCATGTTTCATACATTATTAACTTATTACCAGATAAGAAAAATAAAAATCCCATAACCTCAAAAAAACTATTTCAATGGAAAACAAAATGCTTCTTTTGCACATAAATGTTTTTATACTAATTTTATTGAACATTGTAATTGTATGAATAATTTCGACCACATCTATACGCATAAAAATAAGGGACAAAAGTTAAAATAAAAAATAATTACCTTAAAATACACTATCTTATAATAAAAATTTTAAATATTAAACTGAAAGTGCTGGGCAGGAAGATTCAAAGAAAATTTCGCAATAGAAAATTCTACCACATCATTGAAGAAATTAAATGAAATTTTTTCTTAAACTATTTAATAGTTTTGTTAATAGATGTTAGCAAATTTTTTTCTCTTAAATCTTCTGATATTATGTATATCAATACAAATGTCAAGCAAAAATCAAGCAATGAACAACTTATAAGAAATTTAACTGCTAATCGAATAATCACAAAAAAATTTAAATCTGAGAAGATAAGACCGTTCAATAAAACCATCCAAACAAGATAAGAAATCAAAAGGATGTATAAAAGCTTTATTTACGTTCTAGTACACATGAACAAAAATTGGTAATAATATGATAGACACCTGGAAATAAATAACTAATCTTTAATTAATGTGTTATCATCACCACAGGCAGGAGTTATAATGGATTTAAAGTAAAAATATCTAGGAATTCATGAGGCATGAGCTTGTAAAATTTTTTTGTGACATCATCAATTACACATATGAAATTGTTGCTGGCAAATGATTTTTAAATGATGAAATTACTAATGATACTGAATGCAAATTGTCGTAGTATCAAATAGATTTTAGAAATATATTAAGTGTGTTAAATGCATTGTCATTAGCGTATTAATTGCAAGTATTTGTATAATTTTTACTCATCAATTGTTACAAGAGGGTTAAGTAAACTACAATGTGCAGCATATCGTCTTTGAAAATATATTTTAGACACAGATTATCTATAAACATGAATACTTGAGGTGGAAACAGTTCTATTACGAAGCATAATGCCGGCTTATAAAAGTTGCTTTACCTGCAAAATAGGAACATTTGATGATGTTGAAAGAGTAACTGTGCATCATTTTTTTCAGATGAGTGTGCATGCAGTGTTAAAGCCCATTAGTGTTGATTTGTTTGTATTTTACAAAAACAGAGAAATAGACGTTTAAATTGAGCTTTAGATCAATTAATGGCTCAGATGAAATTTAACCCACATCGTGTTATTCTTTTGGCTTCTTTCTGGTTTCCGAATTGGATTCAGTATAGAGAAGGTCATCTAAATGATATCTCCTGTTTTTCCATTTCATCATGTTAACTCACAACTGCAAATTGACATCACTGAATCAATGAGAACTACGGAATATCTTTCGTTATAATTACTGAGCGTACACTGCCTATGTATTGGTCTATAACTTGTTGAAACTACTAACCCCATCACACATTATGAACCATACTTGTGTATAACATACTGTATTAAAACCGAATCTTAACCGAATTAAAACCAAATCTCGGTCCTGACTTAAATTTTTATCTGTTTTGCCAGTTCTCATTTTACTTGTTACATTCCTTAGATTTCTTATAAAAGAAATTAAAAAAATTTTAATAATCTTTCAACCTACTTATATTTTAGTAAATGTTGTTTTAAATTAATTTCAATTTGTTAATAATGTTTGAAATTTATTTTGATTCGATTTTTACTCATACGAAATACAGGTTTATATAAGGACCTAGTGATATACTTATTGCAAATAAATTAATTTAATAAGCGTTCTTCGAGTACAGGAAAAAAACTTAAGATTTCTCTTGAATGTTTCATTGCATATATTTTTATTATTTAGTTTCTCTTTGCTTATAAAGACCCTTGTATAGAATCAGAAAACATTTTGCGGTAGTTAATTAGTATATATATATATAACTAAACTAAACTCCATGGCACGACAGCCCATGTGGGCCAAGGGCCCATAACTGTATACATGACCGAGGGCCCTGGGGTGCGAAGCATATGTCCCAGTTAGGTGGTCAGCCTAACGTAAGACCCCTAGTGTATAGTTCCCAAGCATACTTGGTACTCAGTTAATCGACCCTCTGAAGGAATGAAAGGCTGAGTCAACCTTGCCCAGCCCGAGGATCGAACCTCGGACTTGTGTCATTGGACCGTGAAACGCTGCCACTATGCCACCAGACTTCATATATATATAAATATATATACATACAGGGTGTCCCAAAACGACCGCATAAACTCTGCACAGCTGGATTCCTCGTTGGGAGTACATAAAAACTACCCAAAGAAGCGTTCCTGTACGATTCATAGTTTACGAGAAAAATGCGAAAAAACAAAGTATGACGTCACTGCCGGTGCAAGAAAAAACAATTTTTTGTTTTGGGACACCCTGTGTATATATATATATATATATATATATATATATATATATATATATATATATATATATATATATATATATATATATATATATATATATGTTAATAGTATATTTTATAAAATACAATGAATATAATGAAACAAAATACAATGAAAAATGCCAAATGTAGAATATTAAATGGAAAACAATATTGAAGATATTAAATGGAAAATAATACATTGAAAAAAATACTTGAAAGAAATTTCAAAGAAAGATAGATATAAATGGAATAAAGTACCAATATGGCCAGCTTCGTCAGGGGGTGTTGACCACATTGGCACAATTATGGCTTTTCTGCAATGGCCCAAGACATAGTCTTAAAGAAGCCAGTACACCCCAAAGCCATACCAAAAATTCAAACCAAAGTATCAAACCAGAATAAAAGAAGTAGAATTTAATCCAAAATATATAAGTAGAATTTAATCTAAAATATATAAGTCAAAATCCAATGTTGCCAAAATACATTTAATTTATAATAATCAAATTAAAATCATATCTAATTACAAATCCAAATCTGCAAGAACCTCACCAAATACATAAATTAGAAAAAAAATATTTTACATTAAATTCTACTTATATATTTTGGATTAAATTCTACTTCTTTTATTCTGGTTTGATAATTTGGTTTGAATTTTTAGTATGGCTTTGGGGTGTACTGGCTTCTTTAAGACTATGTCTTGGGCCGTTGCAGAAAAACCATAACTGTGCCAATGTGGTCAACACCCCCTGACGAAGCTGGCCATATTGGTACTTTATTCCATTTATATCTATCTTTCTTTGAAATTTCTTTCAAGTATTTTCAATGTAATTCTTTTTAATGTATTTCTTTCAAGTATTTTTTCAATGTATTATTTTCCATTTAATATTTTCAATATATTGTTTTCCATTTAATATTCTACATTTGGCATTTAATATTTTCAATGTACTTTTCTCCATTTGGCATTTTTCATTGTATTTTGTTTCATTATATTCATTGTATTTTATAAAATATACTATTAACTATATCTTAGTAATACTATTCTAGCTGCTTTTGCGCTAAATGTATTGCTAAACTTAAGTATTGTTAAACTTAAATATTTTATATATTCTTGTGCTTTTAGTTCTATATCTAACTTTGCATTTATATATATATATATATATATATATATATATATATATATATATATATATATATATATATATATATATATATATATACACCTGTTTTTAATCCTCTACACATTCTTTAAATTATCACTTAAGAAAAAGTATTACGCATAGTGCAAGCCAAAAATTTGTTGCGATAAAAAGAGAGTAAATGATCTATCTCCCAAGTTAAATTAAACATGAATAAACCAAGTCATTTACTAAAAATAGGAACATATAATGCAAATTAGATTCACATTTAATGTATAAAAACATTTCATAAATTTTAGCAACAGAAATTAAAATAATCATTAATCATAATTCCATTATTGGCAAAAAGAATAAACATTTTAAGTAAAAAATAGTATCTCTTCTTGGGTCAAAATAATTAAACAAAAATCTGTATAGTTTTTAATTAAAATAATCAAAGGAAATAAGGATATTATAAGTGAAGACAATTATATTACTTGGTTTCTTACGTTATAGAAAAACTTGAAGAGTGGTTAATATATTTTTATGCAGAGTATACAAATGTACTAAAATTTAGAGCAGCAAGCGTGTGGAATCTCCTACAATACGGATTCCCACATTGATTTCTCATAAAATTTTAATTTATAAAAATTCCAAATTGCTTACATATTTCAATTTTAACAGTTCAATCAATTTCTTTTGCCTGAAACAAATTATTTTCCATAATATCAAAAATTAGTTCAAATTCTGTATACTGCTCCTATAAAATTCAGAAGTGTACCGTGTATGCCATTTCCTTCACAAAAATTTAAAACAGGAAAATAATCATAAAAGAATATCTTCTTTGTTATATTACAATTTAAGATTAAACTAGAAATATATAATTGTAATTCAAATAAAAGTCTTTTGAAAGCTAGCAGGCTGAATAGTTTCAAGTTAAAAACATATACCTTCAAAGAGTGACATGTAAACTCAGATAAATGTCAATCTTGATTCCCCAGAACATAGTGAGTTTAAAAACATATACATTTTCTTTCTCACTGTCTTTTTTCGTTATGCTTGGGTAAATGTTTCAAGTTTTATATACCTTGTTACAATTCTAACTGTCAGAGCAGAAATTACTTCTTATTACTTGATGTTAGTGTTTTATTGATACATTTTTTTATCTACCGCATGTAGTGTAAGCTAACTGAATAAATTAGAAATTGCAATTGTATAACACAACTCATTATTTTCAAGGCAGAACCTTTTAGAAAAATATTCGTTTTTGATTCTTCAGTTAATTATTAATTTGCATCGAAGATTCAGATAAATTTTACTTACTTTTTGATGAAAGTTTGAATAAAAATAAATTACCTGTTAATCTTCTTTTTATTCTGAACATTTTCAGAAAACGGCCATGGGGCCTAGTTGGTTAGGGTTTCATTATCAGAAGGTAGTGTGTTCGAATCCCATCCAAACCGAATATCTGTAGAGTTCATTAATGGTACTGGGGCACGTAAAACATGTCGTGTTCACAATGCCCTTTATGGGAAACGTTACCTGTCGGAATAACAGGCTGTCTGGATGTCTTCTGCGTGGTACCTACTTCTAAATTATGAAGACCCACTTACTTTCGTGACCATGATGAAACATCCACTTGTTGTCCTATTATATAAGATACTCTTACTTACACCCCTTGTAGTGCTGAAAGTTTAAAATTCTAACATCCGAGCATTATATAACAGCAACATTTTCAGAAACTTAAATTTGAAAATTTCATAAATATTTATTAAACACTAAGTATTTATTAAATACTTATGAAACTAAGTGATCATGTCACACAGAAAAAAATATAGGACAGCGTTACAAGTTATGGCTTAAGACTCTAATCCTCTTAAAAGCTTACGTACCGAATAAAATTTTAAACTCACATTATATATATTTCTGTGGGCTATTTTAAAAATAAAATCCATAAAAATACCTTCTGAAAGCTTAAAATATTTGCTATTACCATAAAATGTATTAGACAGTACATGCAAATACTACTTTTACACTAGTTATTATAATATTTTACGGATGAACAGGACCCTATAGATATTAATATAATGATAAACATAATAAAATAACTATGTTAAAAAATGAAAGTCTCTCTTTTGACTGGTTTTCAAAAGTAGACTTGAAATATTGACATAATTATTTGTTAGTTTATTTTTTGAAATTTCTCTCGTTATTGAAATGTATTAAAATACATTTTTCATTAGGATTATCTATCTAGAAAATAAAATAGGATTTTACTTTATGAGGCAAAATTGCTTTTGTTACTATATATGATTCTCGAAAGCATTTGAAACAGAATTATTAGTGGATTAAACATTACTATTATTTTTTCACTCGTGCAAACTTAGCAACAATATCGTTTCTTTTCTGGAAATATATTTAAAATTTTAAATGCTGATGTAAAATAACAACATAGGTACATTCATTTCTTTCAATTTAAAGCTTTAAATTATTCAGTTTATAATATGGATTATAGAACTTTTTTAAATGATTCAGTCGAATTCTGCTCACTTTCTAGAACTCAATCTTTGGCATTTCTCTCTTCACAAATCCATAAAATACACGAGGAAACCTAAATTAAATAAAATAAGATTCAAGTATTATGTACAGACTTTTAATTAAGCATTAAGACAAAGATTTAACAACAATTAAAAATTGAAATTCTTTTGAAAGTATAATTTTTTATAAAATGGAAAATTAAATTTTGAATCACTCAAAAACTTTTTGGTATTATTCCTTAAGATTTATGAACATATAGTAAAACGATTAATGATTATGGTACTAAAGGGACTTCAGGATTTCTAATACCGAAATTTTAAATCCACCATTTTAAAAATAAAGATCCTGAAGAAAATGTCGGTTATAAAAACTAAGAGTATTTAATAAAATATGTTATCTTAGATTTTAAAAATATGGTTGCATCACATTCAAAATTTTTACTTTGTAAAATATGATATTAAATTTGTAAAACATGTTTGATCATAGTTTCATGTACAAAAGAATATATAAAACAGAAAAAAATGGTTGCTTTTTTTTAACAGTAAAAATTAAAATTACGTTAGTTATCTGCTGAAATCTTTACTTGTCAGTATCATTGTTACTCTAGAAGACAAAAAGAAAGTATGATTTCAGGATTCAAGAGGGTATTTGATCAATTTGTATTTTTAAGAAATAATATAATGATGGAGAAAATATTTTCTCCACTGAAAAGCATAAATGGTTTAGGAAGGAAGTTCTGTTACATCTCTTAAAATGGTGAAGCCCCAATATTCGACAGTTTCTGCAATTGATTATTTCATCAATACATCTAGCATGCCAGCTGAAATCTGCTTTCATCTCTTAGATGCCACGCTTGTTTTGAAAATATTCACAGCAAATTTCTAAGGTCCTTTTAATTACATAATCTGAAAACATGCAAAATGCTGCCTTCTTAACGATTGAGTTATTTTAACGTTTCTTGGCACGAAACTATGATTGACTGTTACATAACACATTTGTAAACTTTCAAATACGTCTTCAGCAAATTGCAAATATCCCAGTAAACATTTTACTTACTGTGCTTAACTTTTGAAAACGATTGTAAAATGAGAATTGTTAAGGAGAATACCTCACAAAGAAAAAAATAGTGTTGAAATCTCATTCCAATACATTTTATAAATACCTAATTATTAGGTCTACCGGAAAGTTCTGTCCGTTTTAGAATGAAACAAAGGAATACATTTTTTTCATCCTTTGGATAAACTTTATTGAATAATATAATTGCCATCATTATTTATGACTTCTTGCCAGCGTGATGGCAATTTGTATATCCCATTTTTAAAAAATGTCTTATCTCTAGAGGCCAAAAATTGAACCAGTGCTTGTCTGATAAATTCTTCGTTCATGAATTGTTTGCCCTGCAAGAAATTTTGTAAGGACAGAAACAAGTGATAATCAGATGGTGCTAGGTCCGGGGAGTATGGTAGATGCGACAGAATTTCCCAGCCTAGCTCTGCGACTTTCTGACCAGTCCCCAAAGCAGCATGTGGCCTGGCATTGTCATGAAGCAATATGATGTCCTTCCTATTGAACATCGCCGGCTTCTTTTCTTGGAGTGCTGTTTTTAATTTATCCAATTGCTAACAGTACCTCTCCGAATTCAGCCTTTCGTTTGGTTTCAATAGCTCAAAATGTATTGGTCCTCGAATTTCCCACCATATACACAACATTCTCTTGCTAAGGCTCAACTTCGGATTAGAGGTAGAGGGGGCAGGTTTTCCGGGTTCACAATATGCCCTTTTTCTTATGATGTTTTCATAGGTAATCCACTTTTCATCCCCAGTTATGATCCGGTCCAAGAAGGGTTCGATTTTTTTGTGTGCAAGCAGAGATGTGCATATGATGATCCGATCATTCAAATTCTTTTCCTTAACTTGTGTGGCACCCATCTCGAATACTTCCACACAAACCCTAGTTTCCGAATGTGGTCGGAAATGGTTTGTTGAGCTGAATCAAGACTTTCCGCAATCTCCGATGTTGTCCAAAAAGGATCTTGCTCTAACATGATCTTGACAGTATCGTCGTCGATCAAAGATGGTCGCCCAGAGCGTGGCTTATCAGAAAGGTCGAAATCACCTATATGAAATTTTTTGAACCATCTTCTGCATGTTCTATCAGAAACGTACCTTCACTAAACACTTTCAATGAATTTCTATACGCTTCTGTAGCATTTCTTCCTTGTTGGAATTCGTAAATGAACTTCGTTTTAGTTCATCTGCGACGAAAATGTGTATACATTGTTAGCGATCAAAAGAGAGAGCCAAATATGTGTCACAGGAATATGCGCATACCTGTTGAAACTGATTGTAACCGGAGCGGACAGAAGTTTCCGGTAGACCTAATATTAGCTTAAGAAAATTATTGATGAGATTAAACTTGTTGAAAATCAAATTCATTTTTCTCTTCTTTTGCTCAGCATAAGTCACAGAAAGAAAGAGTTAAAAAATTGTGCCATAACACTTCACTAAAAATTACAAGATTTGAAGCAAATAAATAAGAATATTAGAATCGTTGAGTGATATTGATAACAATTTTATTAATAATTGTAATGCCATTTAATAATGCATCTTTTCACCCCAATTATATCTAAAGAATACATTAAGAAAATTTTTCGAGTATTTACATTCAAGTGCGAAAGAAATCTTTTATAAAACATTTCAATCTTCATTAGCATTTAATTTCTTAACTGTAACGTCTTTTACATGACAATTGCTATTTCAATAACCGTCTTTTAAAATTTTTGTTAAAAACATTTATGGGACTTCCTCTTGTTTTCCGTGTACTCACTATTACTCATTGTTACAGCACTGTACAAACTATATGACAGATTAACACAATAATGTAGTAATAGATATATTCATGTAATTAATAATAAATCTTTTACTCAAATAGATGTAAGCAAATAAAAACACATTACGTCATTTAATAAATATATTATAAGAGATTCACAAATGTAACATGAAAGATGATATATTTCATCTTAAACATAAATATAGGTCTATGTTATTTAATAATTTATGTTATCGTTGTTTTTGCTAACGAGAGAGAAAATATGATCCCTCACACTATCCACGAAATCTTGAAAGGTGCTGCGTTCAAAATATTTAAGGCTTTGTCAAAGATTGTCTTCAAATGAACAGCAGAATCGTAATTCAAATTATGCGCAAGCATTTTGCAAATTTGAGGCCAAATGAGTATTTGTAAAACTTGCACTTTTTCAGCCGCTCTTTACTGTACTAATAAGAATTATTGATATGTTTTGTTTATAAATGAGGTGATTTCTTTCAATTCTTCGTTAATAAGGAAATAATTCTGTTTTAATATGCCATAATATGAAGCATATATAAATTATTTAACACAAAAGCCAAAGATACAGTTTCACGGTTACTAAAAGCTCCTCAAGTAATGCCGTTATCAGTGCCAAAATTCTTTTTGGTAAATGCAACAGTTTATTTCTCGTGTTATGTTAATATGTGTTATTTCCATCAGAAAATTCAAATTTGAATTACTTTTCTTTATTGATAACGATCTAAATGTAACTAATTTAAGAAAGAAATTTCAGATATGATAATAAAATAAGAAAACTATTCAATAAATACAAATGCTAAAATTACTAGCCTGTTCCAGTTTTTATATTTCATCAGAAAAATTCCCATCCTTAAGTTTGTTTATAGGTTTCAAATATTGTGCCATCTTGTTCGAACAATATAAAATTGCAACTTAGGTCTGTGTTAAATGTTACGCATGAATATTCACGTTTTTTTCGAGTAATAAGTTAGTAGGGACGTTTTGGAGGTTTAGATAATCCATAAGGTCCTTTATTTAGAAAATAATTTCCCTCTACCTTATGAAAATGTTTAGTCGGTGAAAATGTGCTTTGGGTCCCCTGCTTGGCGCATTTTCAAAAAGTCGCCAACTGGCGCGTTTTTGCGTGTTGTCTCGCGGAATTGAATGCTCCTAGAGACACCACGCAAAAACGTTGTTTCTATGTCGACGAACCGAAATCCGTGTTTTTAACGAATTTCACCGTTGGTATGGCAACGAAAACAAAAACAATGGGTTTTTTTACGAATTGTATAACAAAAAATACACTACAATATGGAGAAAATTATCATATTTTTAAAAATTAATGAATAAAAATAAGCAGAAACAAATAAATAACTCACGTACTACCTCCAAGGTAAATTCAACGGTAATAAAATATCGTGCATCAAATTGTAAATTCTACGGTTATTTCAAAATCAAAATAATTAGCGACCAATAGGAATACTGAAACAAAAGAGTTGTTAATGAGCATGCGCCACAAGGAGTGCATTAGGATGAAATAGCCAGGGTTACCACGCTTGGTGCGTTTATTGCCCATTTGGCAAGAAAGGGGTACCCAAACCACAGATTAACCGTTTAGTCTAATGTCCTCTTTACTTTCAATATATATTTCAGTTAAAAATTTCTTACTTTTAGTCAATTCCACCTACTATGTCATTATCTTTGTTCAAAATTATTACACACAAATCAAAATTAACTCAAAACAGATTTAAATGTGAAATGGGAAATGAACTATATGCATGTGGTAGGTTGTATTTCTTTGTAATGGTGACATTGATAACGATTTTAATGCTATTTATTTGTAATGATTTAAATGCTAATTATAATGCTATCAAATAGTGTATCTGTTTATACGCATGAATGTTTACCTATGACCTGAAAGAGGCTAATTTGCAAAAAGCTATGTTTTTAGCATTGAGATTTCTTATATATGCAGATAACTTTTATGAATAGTAGCCTTTACTTATATGAAAGCAATAAAAATTATTGGAACTATGTTAATATAAAAAACTTGTAGTTCATTCGACAGGTAATGCATCTTTCATAGAGTATTTTACCGCACACAAATATGGTACGCAAAAACTATTTTCATTTTTTTTCTTCTAAGAAATGTCTCAAAAAATTTCTCATAATCATTTTATATGGATTATACATTTTCTACCAAAATTATGTTTGGCACAATACCAGCTTTTAGAATTATAGAATTATATACCTTGATTTATTTTAAAATATTTATTTATAATTTTGAATACCAGAGAATAAATATATAGCCATCAGCTCAAATAAAAATAATTTATATTAAATTCTGCATGCCTTCATAAAACGTATTTTTTTAACTTGGATAAACGAAACAAGCGAAATATTTTCAAAATAAATGTCGCCATCTGAAAATTGTCCTTTTAAAATTCTTTTTTTTCCTTTCTTTATATTATAAAGTCCTTTTGTATTTCTTTAAATTCTCATAAATATATATAATTATAAATGTGCATATATCATATGTATTGGAGTGAATTTAAATTGGAGAGTATTATTTTTTAAAAAGGAGAATTAATTTATTTTCACTATTCATTTTTTTAAAACGATTAGCACTAAGAGGACAAAAATAAGACATAAATTTCTTTCTCTTGAACTATCTAATATTGTTGGTTTCTGAAAACAAAAAAAATGAGTCACTTTATATAGACTATAATTAACTTAAGCAAAGTATGTCAAGAATATTTTCTTACTCAGCGAAGATTAGAAAAGAAAATAATTAACACTGGAAAACATTATCTAAGAGAAATAGAATAAAAAGAAGAAATGTTACAAGAAAAGATAATTAAAGGAGCAGAAATCTCTTAAAAACATTAAAGTGTAATAGTAATTTCAGATTGTATGCATATATATAAGAAAAATCTTAGGACTTGAGAATTTGCATAATCACACATATATTATTAAAAATTAAATAAATATTCTAAAATAAGTATTCATTCACTCTAAGGTATCTGCCAAAAGGAAAAGAACTAATATTGATATTTTGATAATATTAAGTCAATACTGTAACGCAATTTTTAGACAGTATAAAGCTAATTGCACTGCCGAAAAAAACAATATTGCATTACATTCGAAAAAAAGTGTTTTTTTCCCCATTCTACTAATATTTGAATAAAACTAACTGTATATACTATAAAGTTTTTATAAAGATAAGCCAATATATTTTACGCTTCTACAATATTGTGTGGCCTATGCATAACCAAATAATACAACATTATTCTCAATATTTAATCAAATTATTTAACATTTTATAAATTCGGAGAGAAATATTAGTGTTCTAAAGAGTGACGAATCCTTTAAAGAGTGGATCAAAATTAAAAATATCTTGATGAAGAGTTTTGTGTTAACCGGGTTTAAAAGAATGTAGAACCGTGTAAAGAGAGTGTGGATCAAAATTAAAAATAACTTGATGAAGAGTGTGGTTCATTAAATACTAAGCTTTCTTTCTTCTTACTATGGAAGTTCTGAAATTGTAATAGAAATTGTAAAAAGTTGGCTTTCTCAGTTTTATTTCTAAAAGAATATTTTTAATTGAAAGAATTCTTATAAGTATCTATTACCTCATTTTATCTAAGTAACTTAAAGACAAATTATTGCAAAATAATTGGAGAAGAGAATTTTATAAATTCATACACAACTGGCCATTATAAGTCTGCTTAGTAAAGTTAATAATTTTCTCATTAATAGTATTTAACATATTATTTTATTGCTTTTTTAATTTGCTCAGCTTTATTATCTACATCAATATATTAGAAAATATACCCTATTTATAACGTTTCAGGAATTATTTTTAATAAACTGCACATTAATAGAATAAAATAAAAGTAACAAAAAGTACAAAAATTTTTAATGACATCCTTAATATAATATTTAAACAACAAGCTAACATATTGATAAAAACAAAATTGAAAACGTTACAAAAATCATTGATTTATACTTTTACGAGATAATGCCATTATTTAGCCTTTCAAATAAATGAAAATGTAAAAGATAATACGACTAAGAGATATTTCTCATTCTTAATCCTTTAAGAGAAAGCGAGGCATCGATTTAAATTTCTTTTGTTGTGTCTCACACAAAAATCTTTTTACTCGAAAGATCATACTCTCAGGTCTGAAATCTTTTTATTTTTTCAGTTAAAAAAGTGATTATTGCTTTAAGAGAATGTTATTTTTTCATTCATGGACTTCTTTTAAAACTAAAAACGTTGTTTGCGCTTTACCAAATTCTATTGCTTTGGACATCGGTTAATTGTATTCAAAGTACCAAATGAAATGTATCAAATCAATTTATTTGAATCTCGATGAAGTCAAATATTGTTGAGCATGAAATCTATAACTAAATAATTTTATTTATAAGCAATCGCAACGAAAAGGTTTCTACTTTTTTTAAATTAAGGTAAAAGTGAAAAAATTTCAATGAATTCTCAAAAAAATCCGAGAAAAAAATGTAGTTGTCATTATTGAATAAACTTTTTTATTTTGAATCAAAGTGATTTTATTACGGGAAATCTAAATATTTTCGCTAAATTCACTTTATGTCTTAACTTAAGACTCATAAAATTTATGTGTTGAATTTTATAAATTATGTTGTAGAGAGATTAAATTGAATTTTCAACTATGTGAGTTAGAAAACATTTTTGTTTTTACAACGTAAGAAAAATACATTCAAATACTTAAATTTTGTACAGCTTTATGTGGTTTGAAATTTTTTATTAAAGTTTAGGACACATGTTTGGTAATATGAAGAAACAAGGTGATAGATTTTAATCAAATATATTTCCCTGCTTTTTATTTTATTTCAAAATTTCTCAAGCAGGTAGGTATATTAATTGATAAATTAGTTTTAATTAATTTTGTATATTGTATCTTTCTTCTAAGTTATCTCATCTTGAAAATGATTTTTTATTGTTTAGCACTTTTTATTATGAGATATTTATTGAAAAGCACTTTTTATTGTGAGATAGTATTAGAAACATATGCACTCTATGTAGTTTTAAAAGAATTAGAATTTATCAATGTATTTTCAACCTTGATTGCAAATATATTTTAAAATGTAGAAAATGAAATTAATTGGTTGCTCTATTTTTATGATTAATTTCAAATCAAGAATTTATGAACTACAAAACATATAGTAAAATTGAATTTATGTATAAACGTATTCTATGCTTAAAATGTGCAAAATTGAAAAGTACATGTCTTGGGCAAACAAAATATAAGATAATAAGCACGTATTTTCAATGCTTATTTTTTATTGCTTTACATACTTATATGGTAAAAAATTCCAGTGACTTCCCAAATCCAATAATCCAGAAATTTCTTGCTAAAATTTAGTAGTTTAAAGAAATGTTATTTAAATTAATGAGATAAATAATAAATTACCGTTCAAATATTTGAAGGAAATATGTTATTTATAAAATGTATAAGAATTTATTATACAATGTTATTATTATATTATTAGAGTAAACAAACCATTCATATCGTAAATTTTTATTGATAATTGAAAAATCACAAAAAATATCAAATTAAAAATTAATTATGGTTTTAAAAAGTTTAAGCTATCATATTTTAAAAAACTCCTTGCAAATAAGTAAAAAATGTTCAAAATAGCAATTTTTGGTTTCTGTGATATTTCAGTTTATAATCTCCTTCGCTATAATATTATAATATTTATAATGATTTTTATATAATAATTATATGATAAATATTTTTATAATTGATAAAAAATACATTATCTATTCATACAAAACAATTAAGCATATTTCTGTAGAATAAAATCAAAAGCCACAGTCTCAAAAACTTTAATAATTCAGTTTAAATAAAAACAAGTGAAAATGCACATTTTAGGTAATTTTGTGTTCAAAGTTGAAGTTGTGTTACATATGTATATGAAATATATATATATATATATATATATATATATATATATATATATATATATATATATATATATATATATATGTGTGTGTGTGTGTGTGTGTGTGTGTGTGTGTGCGTGTGTGTGTGTGTGTGTGTGTGTGTGCGTGCGTGTGTGTGTGTGTGTGTGTGTGTGTGTGTATGTATATATATATGTGTATGTATTTAAGAGAGTGAAAGGAAAGTAGCATTTACTGTAACAATTATCATTTTAATCAGGATTTTTGAGCTTATTTTGCAATTATTTTACTTCATAGAATTCTCTAAGCATTTTCTATTTTTAGAGCATAAATTCCAGGCAATGAGTATTATTCATGCGCAAGTTTAAACTTATTAAAGTAGTAAAGAGGGTATTAAATAACTTACACTTCAATTATGATAATGAACTGCTATGTTAATAAGGAGTACTTAATTGAAAATCAAGATCATCCAAGAATATGAAATTTTCATAATAATCTTATTAACTGCTTTCTATTTAAAGAAGAACGTGTTGAAATAAAGTATGAACTTTATTCCAAGAACTGTAGGGATAAACTCGAAAGAAAAGCTAACTATTCAGGACATTTTAAAAGTAAAATTTCTAGAAAATATACTGTTCTTGATACAAAGAAATATGTATACCGGTATATGCAATTTTAATGATTCAAAAAAGAAACCCAGATGTTTGCCATTTGATTTTTCCCTTTTCGAAATTAAACTTTATAAATTTCAAAATTTAGGAATATTTTAATTTAGGCATTTTCTATCTTTCTTAGAATTGAATACTTCATACTAGTCGAAAGAAATTTCACCAGTCTTTACCAATTGAATTACAGGACCATATAAAAAGTTATAAGGATATATATCACGGGTTAAAAGTATGTAGTTTCTTGATGTAATATTATAATAGTGCAAAAGAATAAAAAAGGCATTGTTTCATGGAATATTTTTCTAAAATATTCAATCAAATTCATCACTTTAAATTTGGTTGAATAAGGAATACATTTTATTTTTAAGTTTTTAATTTACCTTCAAACTAACTTTATAATTAATTATGGAAATGAGAGAAACGTAGACATTTTAAAAATTTTCCATGCTTTAAAGTAATTGCATTTTATTTAATAATATGGAGTTATATGTAATAAAAGATGTTTTCAGCTTCGCTGGTGATTTTTATTATGGAACTTTTCCACAACCATAAATATGAATAATAACATTATACTCTTAAGCACTGCATTTTGTATCTGCTTTTAAGAGTAAACATTTGTAAAATATGATTCGAATACGAATTGACTTAAGTCAAACAGTTTTTATTTAATATTTTGAGTATATTCTAAAATGCTTAAAAACATTAGGAAAATACTTTTAGGACTGTGCTTCCCCGTTGAAAGTTTTCTCTAGAGCTTCAAACATTACCAGACAAAGTATTCGATCAATATTATCAATGACGAAGTAAAGAAGTTAAAAGTCTCTTTTTAGAAATACTATCTTCACTAGTCTGTCACACATTCGTATGTTTCCAAGAAGTTTTCGTTTTGAATACGTGATAACTTCCTTCAACTATTCAGATATCTGTGTTTCTAAAATATTTTTAGTAAAATAAATTCATCTAATACAAATATTTTTGAAAGCGTAAACATATTTTGTGACATTTATTCCTTATGAGATATTTGAATCGAGAACTACAAAATAACTGCGAAAACTGCCCTTTAAATTGATTTTCATAGGTCAAAATATTTTTTTTATCATATGAGACATTTATTTCAGCGTTTTATGGAATCTAATGAAAACTGAAGATTATGACACGGGAAATTTATAAATGTTGAAATTATGTTTACCAAGTAGTTAAATATTTCATCGATAGCTTGTAATGAAAATAAAACTCAAGAAGCAAAATTATTTATCTGATTAATAATAAATGGAAAGTTTACAAACTTGTTGTTTTAGAAATATTTCAATATAACCTATTGTTTATGATCTGAATATAATACGTAGAAATTTAAAAATAATAATTGTTCTCCGCATTTATATTTATTGCTAATTTATAATATTTTGCAATTACTTAGTGTTATATTAATTTTCAAAAAAATTATTACAATTCAGTATTTTATATCATGATTCGATCTTTGAAAACATATGCGATCTATTGAAACACTAAAATAAAACTACGAAAATCTTTGCGAACGTTTGCCTTATTTATCAACAAGTCTATAAATTTCATAATTTAAAATCTATTTATACAAGAACGAACTTTAAAAAACTGGAGCATAAAAAAACTGGTCTCAGACAGGAAAATTCACTTATAAAGAGATAACTTAGAATTGTTTATGTGAAATATATCTTAAATGATTTTTAGGATCTTATGTGCATGAATAGTTTTATAATAATAATTTTAATAAATAATAAAATAATTTTATAATGATATTTGTATAATACTGCAAAAATTTAAATGTTGTATTTATTATACAGAGTTCAATTATAATAGGAAACAAATTTTAAAGAATTATTTCCTGTAATTTTTAAAAAAGAAAGCTAATAATTAACTATTCTCAAATTTGATAAATAATAATTACTTGATACGGCCGATTTTAGTTCTGATTGAAAGAGATAGAAAATAGGAAGTTATTTGTAAAAGTGTATTATATAAATGAAAAAAAATCCATTTTAAACAAATTTTTCATGCTATAAGTCTGTGAGATGTTTGAGTACATAAGAATGAAAAAGGAAATATTTCAATAAAAATAATTTAATTGAATAAACAAAAAACTCAGTGTATGTTCAGATGAAACTAGGGACATTCAGAAATTATTAATTTCGAATTAATTATGAGATAAGACTACGGCGTCGTAAGCATCACTGTTTCTGTGACTAAGTTTGTGTGTGTAAATTAATCAGCTATTTCCTCATGAATACATGATTATATTTATATCTTTTTTTTTCCTTATCAAATGGTGAAATCTGACACAAATGTTGAAGAAATATTAATCTTTGATCTTAATGTTAGTTATTTTCTTTGTATTTTCTTGCGTTTCATTTTCCTTTAGTCATAATTAGTCTTCAAATTAAACTTTTTTTATCACCTTTAATCTTTAACATTATTAAAAATTTTCTTTTCTGGAGAATAAGGATGAATTCATTCTGATTTTTTTAGCGTTTTACATTGCAATTTTATATTAAATATACCATTTTAAACAAATGATATTTTATTATTGAATAATGCTTTGAATTAAAAGAAAAATGATGATAGTTCTCTTAAAATTATATAATTCTTGAATTCAGAGTATCGATGAATTAGTTTATTGTAAGTAGAGATTTATTTTAGTAATTTAAATTACTAACTTTCCCTCACACATTAAATGCATTAAAATTTAATGTCAATAACACTAACTAAACGTAAACACCTGTGTATTAATATTATTAATTTTTTCTTTTTCATTTCCCTACAGAGCTAAAATATCACAGTAGAATAAGTGCAATTTTGCATAAATATTTTAAGAGAAAATTATTGCAAATAATAAAATTATTCTTTTTATACTCATTATATAAAATCACATTATAGAAATAGATATGTATTGTACAAAAATATTATTGTGTATTGCACTGGTTTCAAAAGTATGAAACTTTCAACTGTTATCCATTTATGTGTCAAGAATTATCAAAAAGTATCGCATTTGCTCGGGATATAAGTAACTTGAAATACTTTACTAATAAATAACATGAAGTTGTTCATGTCACCATGGTAACCGGAAAAAAAATTGAAAAGTGGAGCTAGGCTACTTTCAAAATAAAGGGCTCAATTAAGAACATTAAAAAATATTCCATATCAATAAAATAATTAAAAATATTCTTAATAATATATGCCTTTAGTTGCTTAAGAAACCTTACTTTTAGCTTGAAAAGTTTTGCAGAGGCATAAAAGAGTTTAAAATCAATAGATTTCCATAATGTACTCTAAAGTATATTTTTCAAGCTTTATTGAAAACAATTACAGAAATATTGGTTAAAGTAACAAGAAATGCATAGGAAATCAGAGAATGGATTGCGAACTCATGATATTCCCAATAACAGTTAAAAATAAAATATACTGAATTTAGTAGGTAGTTAAAACTAATCAAATAAATCAGATGATAGTTAAACAATAAATATATTTTAATAGGATTTACTTTTGTGAAAGATCAAAGGTAAAAGATCAAAGAATTAGCTTTACCCAGAAATCATGCACAAATCCAAAGAACTTCCATTAACTGAATGATGCTTTTTGAATAAGAAATCTCTTGTTGACAATACCATGAATTCAATGATAAATAAAGGCATCTTATCACAGTAATATTAGTTAATTCACTTTAAGAAGAAAGCTTACACAACGAATGCACTGCAAGAATCTGTTTGATTTGCTATTGAATAATAGAAATTCACCGTATTCTTAATGATAAGCTTCAAAAACATGCAAGTAAAATATATATCTAAGATTATTTAAATACATTAATTAAGCAATGTTGAAGTATTTAATTAACAAAGTAATTAATTATCAGTATTTATAATCTTTATATATCAATATTAAAATAAGCTATTAATAACAAGAAAAATAATGAAATGTACATATATAACATTACAATTCGATAAAGAAAGATATAAATAAACATTTATAAAATTTTAGTATTTATCTGTATTTAATTCTGAAAAATAGATAAAAAATTACTTCATACATTTTACTCAAAAAGAACTAAAGTGATATAAAATTAAACTTTATGCAACTATTATTTAAGCATTATAATTTCAATCTTTAGAATATTTTAATCCCTTATGATCTTTTGTGTAAGGAAACATTGATAGTGTATCATTGTAGATAAAATAGCTACATCGTTGTAGCTAATACAGCATGATATTAGAAAAAATATGGCACGTTAGAACAGATTTGATTTGCATGTGTGAAATCTAAAATTCGTCGAAAAATTCAAGAAATTCGTCGATATGCGAATAAAGTTCATAGAAAACATCAAAGTAAAATAAAAATTATAAATTAAAAAATTTTAGTTTATAATTTTAGTTTTAATCAGAATCAATCATTCAAATATTTGCGAGATGATAAGTAACTAAAAATTTAAAATTACGAAAAAAGCGACATTTTTTCAGAATTCAAATATTAAATTTTCGTAGTGCATAAATAGCAGCGTTTTCTATTTTATCATTTGCAAACGTGACATAACCTTGTGTAGTTACTTTTCTCAAAAACAATTTTCCGATCCACTGTGAAGTTTATGCTAATTTAAAATTTTGAATTAGTTATATCAGTTAAATTCCCTTCAACATTTATTTTGAATATACGAATTTAAGGTGCTACTGGGCTTTTAATTAAATTATTAGGTGTTACCTTTCTAATGTGCAAATTAATTACATTAAGAAACTAGTTAAATTAATCAATTATAAGTGCAAACTAAGTGCACAACAAATGTAGGAGAAGTTTACGATATAGAAATTATTTTTTGTGTATAGTATTAAATTTTGTTACGTTAAAACTCTGTAGCACCTTGAAACTTGGCAAAAAGATTTGAGTTTTGAATGTGTCATTCATAGTGAAATGGATTATTTTTAAGCAATAAATACTAAATATGATTAGTGTTTTTATTTTAAAATCATAAATGTGTCCTTTATAAACATTTATTATATTGATCATGAATAAAATTATGATGTTATGCACAAGCATTTGATTTGAAAATTCTTTAATCTATTTATTCATTAAATTGGATTAAAATATTTGTGCTATCAAGGTTTTTTATAAAGTGCTTTAAAGTTTTAAATTATGTTTAGAAACTAAATGAAAATGTTAGGAAAAATCTTTAATTACATACTTATTATACATAAGTACAATAATATAATATTTATGCAGTACACTTTTTCATTAACATGGCATCAACTTAATACGAAATTCTTACTTGTTTGAACAAACTTTATTTTCCCTATTCGATAGATAAAAAATATCGATGTTAAGTGGTTCGTTTAATGCTTATCACACATCAGGTTATACGGATAAAACATTGTAAGCGAAACTTTGCAAAATGAGTTAGAAGAATAAATGTTTGTTTTCTCTGAAAGAAAAAGTGAGAGGGTGTTTTTTAAGCTTATTTCCGTTTTTGTAATTGATTTTATTAAACGTTTAAAAAAGCATTGGGAAATTTGCAGCTAACATGAAGACATTAACTTTTGAATACGTTTTTTCTTAATAATGCTTTAAGGTGTATATTTTGCATATTAATTTAAAGTTTTTTTTGGTATTTTACTTTATATTTTCTAATAATGTCTTCATTATTTTAGACACAATTTTGCATAATTGACAAAGTTTAACATGATGAATAAAAATATTCAAAAGGAATGTACAACTGTGTGGAAATGAATTTAAACATTTTGGTAGTCCATATTAACAGTTGTTTAATTGTAATGTAATAAAAAGTTGCACATATATAACTTTTCTTCACCAATGCATTCATAGCTAACTAGTTGTTTTAATTAAGTGCTTAAAAATTTAGTAGAAATCCTGAAATTGAAAAGATAATATAAAAGTATCATTATAATTTATGAGTAACATATGGAGATTTGAAAGTTATTAATTAGAGTTTCCTCAATTTTTTGCAAGTCCCAAGCCAATTTAAAAAAAAAACGCAAGGAAATTGTAGAAAAAAATGGTAAGCGAAATCAAAAGATATAGGGAAATGTATTAAAATTTATAAGGGGAAAAATAGTTCTGAATATTATTTTTATAATCTTCTAGTTTTCTCTCAGTAAAACTACTTAAAAATAATAATAAAAATAATACCATTTTTTCTATTCTCAATATAATGAGGTCTGAATGAAAACTCAAAATGAAGTGTTGTCAAAATACACCTTGAAATTAAAATAAATAAATTTCTCGAAGTAAAAATGAGAAGTCTGCAGTGCATTTAATGTTTTACTTTATTGCAGTTTAATGATTTAAAAGCGAAAACTTAGAAAAAACTTCTGATTTTTCTCTGTTTTTATAATTTTAGGTTGAAGTATAAACTCAGAAAATATGAAATCCTTATCCCATTAAAATTTCCTATAATATCTTGATATAAACAGAAATATATTTTTACTTTTTTCTTAATATCAAAGAGGAAATTATAAGGTCTTATTCATGCAGTTCAAGGACAGTTATTAAATATATACTTTTAATTTTTCAACTGAGATGTTTAGTAATTTTCTCTTAAAACATCTCGCATAAATATCGAATACTAATTTTAGTGATAGTATATTTACATAAACTAGTGAATTCCCTCAGGACATTTATTAAGTGTAATATTTATATAATAACGAGAATCTATTGACTAACATTTAAAATTACGTGTTTTTTTTTGATTAATTTCAGTTATTTAAGAATTCTTTAATGGTATTTTCTTTTGAAATAAACCCTGTTTATTTATACCATTAAAGAATAAAATTCGTTAAGAAAAATAATTGGGAGAATATTCATTAAAATCAGTCAAATGTTTTACTAATTGACGCCTGAAATTATCTATGAGATTACATTTCCCAAAAGATTTACTTTGATAATGATTTCATGGCGAGACTTTGGGACTATTTGCTGAAAAATTAAAACAGTTTTGTTTTTTAAACTATGCCTTTTATTCAACTATCTTCAATTAACATTTAAGTAAACATATCCTTATGAATGCACATTGTTTCTATTCATAAGCAAATTATATACATTCTCGGCAATATTATGAAAGAACATCTTCAATTAAAAACATTTAAAATAAATAAAATCCTTATCTGTAATCTCTATTTTTACCTTCCCTTTAGTTGTGTAAAAATTTTAATAAGAATTTAAGGGTTTCTGCCCTTGATTCTATTAAAATGTAACTGAGTTGAGGGGGAGGAAATAAAGTCCTTTCACAAAATTGGTTTAAAAACTACAATAATTTCAGCAAACAAATATCGGTAACTAGGCTTTTGCAATTCGTGTAAAAATCTTTCAGGTAGTTAAAAATTAAATTTGTACATGGCGTTATACTTTGAAAATATGTTATAATTATTGATAAAGTAATAAAAATTATTAAAAAATTATAATAATGAAAAACAAAGTAACTTATATTGTGAGAACTTATATTGTGAGTTTATATATATATATATATATATATATATATATATATATATATATATATATATATATATATATATATATATATATATATATATATATATATATATATAAAGCCCGATGACTTAGTGGCAGCGTTTCACGCTCCCATGACACAGGTCCGAGGTTCGATCCTCGGGCTGGGTAAGGTTGACTCAACCTTTCATGCCTTCAGTGGGTCGATTAACTGAGTACCAAGCATGCTTGGGAACTAAACACTGGGGGTCTTACGTTAAGCTGACCACCTAACTGGGATATATGCTTCGCACCCCAGGGCCCTTGGTCATGAAAACAGTTATGGGCACTGTAGGCATTAGCCCACATGGGCTGTCGTGCCATTGAGTTTATATATATATATATATATATATATATATATATATATATATATATATATATATATATATATATATATATATATATATATATATTAAATTTGCTACACCAGGAAAGCGGCACACCACACACGTGAAATTTGCATGACAGGTAGAACTTGCTGTGATATGCAAATGATTAGATTTTCAGCGCATTCATACAAAGCAGGTGACAGTAGCGACATCTACAATGTGTATAAAACCAGAGATTTGACAGCAGTTTTCTCATACTAATTTCCGTTTCAACGTTGTTTTCGGCAAAGAAAGTTGTTGTAATGCCTCGTGTAAGAAGAAGAAATGCCTATCAGCACGTGTCTGACTTGATCGAGGAAGGATTATAGCCTACCGGGATTGCGGTTTATCGTACCGCAGTATTGCTGCTCGCGTCGGTAGAGACCCCATGACTGTTAGCAGAATATGGAATCGATAGGTTCAGGACTATCATACGGAACGTCATGCAGGATCTCAGCGACCCCCAATCACTAACAGCAGAGAAGACAGACATCTTATTCGCATGGTCACATGGGATCTTACAGCCACGTCTAGAACCCTGAGTCGAGAAATGGAGTCATTTTCAAGGCAACAAGTTTCTGCTCGAACAGTTCGACGGCGTTCGCAGCAGCATGGATTGTCTCCACGGCGACCATGACTTCGGCTACCATTGACGCTGCGTCACAGACAGGAGCACCTTCAATGGTGTGATCAGCGACGAACCTGGACGCGGGAATGGCATCACGTCATCTTTACAGATGAATCTCGGTTCTGTATACAGGACCATGATGCCCGCATCCTTGTTTGGAGGCATCGTGGAGAACGCGCATTGCTAGCTTGCATTGGACATCGCCATACTGGCCCATCAGCTGGAGTGATGGTATGGGGTGCCATTGGATACACGTCTCGATCACCTCTTGTTCGCATTACCGGCATTTTGAACAGCAACCGTTACACTTCCGATGTGTTAAGGCCCGTGGCTCTGCCCTATCTTCGAGGCCTCCCTAATGCTTTGTTTCAACAGGATAATGCACGACCACATGTTGCCCGTACTGTTCTGAACTTCCTTGATACAGAACAGTTTCTATTGTTACCCTGGCCAGCACGTTCTCCTGATCTGTCACCAATTTAGAACGTGTGGTCAATGGTTGCCGAGCGATTGGCACGCCATCACTCACCATCCACTACTGTCGATGAACTGTGGGATAGTGTTGAAGCAGCATGGACTGAGATCCCCGTACATGCCATACAATCTCTGTTTGACTCCATGCCTAGGTGGATAAATACTGTTATTTCAAGTAGAGGTGGCTACTCTGGGCAATGATTTCTCAAGATCTATACATCTTAATTTCCTGTAAATCTAATCACTTGTTCTTTCCTCTATAATGTATGTGTCCAATAAATGTCGTTCTGTTATTCGCATTCCTTCTTGGTGTAGCAATTTTAATGTCCAATAGGGCATATATGGATTTAAAAGATCATAGAAATGTATAAAATATTAAAAGAGTTAATAATAATGGCGAAAATTGTATTATAAAGAAATTTTACAAATTTATTAAGGACTTCAGAGGATGAAATATTTTAAAAACGAATAATTCATTAGAAATCTTAATTTCACCTTAATTGATAGGGGTTTAAATATCTAAAGTAGCTTCCTTTCATTTCCCAAGAGAACATTAACATTACACAAATTTACTTACAATAATAATAAACTTTCTTTTAGTTGCTCTCTGTTTATTTTTATACTGATTTGAACCCACATAAATATAGCAGAGTAAGTCTAAAGATTTGATCTACGCTTATAGAAAAATTTTATCAGCACACAATGTTGAATCTTAACGATGTTAATATAACCTTTCTTCCCACTCATGATGTATATTTTACCAAAGAGCAATTCTTATAATTGCTTAATGCTTTTCAACTCCTCTGCTTACTACGTTCCGAAATAGAACGTAATTTGAAGAAACTGAAATGAGTAGTTTTTATTTTTGTTTATCAATAGGGAAATTAGTAAATAATAATAAAGAGAATTAAAATTTTCTTAGTTTCATTTCTTTATGAAAGTGCTGCGTTATGTTTTACTTTAATTAAAATAATCAAAAACATTTTCAATATGTGAGTACATCAAATATTGCTTAATATGCTATTTTTAGAGAAATGGTTTCCTTCGCAATTATGAAATGTGATTCCTTGATATTAAAATATTTTGTGTTCAAATTTCAAAATTGAAAACCATTTATATCCTACCAATGTCTTTGTCTTTTATGCTTCTTTATTTACATCATGTTATGAAAATAGATATGTGTGAGATGTATTCTATCGAAAAATGAGCATTGCAAAACTCTTTTCAAGATATTTCTGTAAAATGCTTAGAGCTAATATTAGTTCGGGGAATTCTAAAGAGCTACGTTTCTCATTTTTAATCATTTTAATTATTCTTTGAAATCTGTATAAAAATTATTTTTGAAGTTTCTAATGCTCTTCATAAGTTACTAGAATTAATTATTTTGCGAATGCTGAGAAATATTTATAAAGAGCCCATTATGTATTTTTATTATGAAAAAGATTCATCGGAAATGTAATCATGATATATGTGATAAACTGCAGATATTGATATTATTATAAACTTCCAACTTTCAATAAGTTATTAATTTAAGTAAATATTTGGCTTTTAAAAATATTCCAAGTTATTTTGATTAATTGGAATTAGAAGAGTACCCAATTTAAAAATCCAAATTAGAGGCATTTTCAAAAAATTGGGTTTATTAGTAAATAAAATAATAAAAAACTTCATCTATTTTTATTTCAAATTAAAAACTTTTTTACACAAATTACACCATTTTCTCGTTGGATTCTAAGAATATGAACTAGTTTCTTGTTTAACGCTTAAATAAACTATCTAATGTGTTGCAGAATGATTACAAACCAATTATGCCTTATCACACACACACACACATTTACAGAAGTTTAAACTTTTATTTTCAATCCATTTTCTAACAAGCCGCGTAAATATAAATCCGCCTTTTAAAAGTAACTTTTATCACTTGAAATTTAAAATTTCAATAACATTGCTCTTTATGTTTCTTTATTCATTTTATTGTTAAATATTTAGAGTCAGTCTTTGATTACACACAATATAAAAATTAATGTTTCTCATTTTATAGCAAACACAATGGAAGATTCAATGCATACATTTAATACGGAATTAAAGTTTAAATATATAATTATTGTCAAATTTTAAAATTCAATATAAATATAACTTTATGAATATAAGAGTTTTTTTATCTGATTGAAACTAATTTGGGAGATTGAGAATGTATCATTAATTGAATATAAATACAAAAATAAAATGAATTAAATGTTCCCCCCTGACATGAATTCCAGGAATAAAAGGAATTAAAATCTTTTATATTATTTAAATTTCAATTTTTGAGGGTTTCATTAAAAAATATAGAAGTGCGAGAAACGAACATGAAATGCAAAATTATTTTTGCATTATTTTCATATACTTACAATATAAATACTGGCACTCTTCTCGAAACACTACGTTTTAAATAATCATACATCGTTATAAAAATGTTTCTCTATACATTTTATCATACATCTTCCTCTCATTATATTCAGTAAATAACATTCTGGGGTTTTTCAGAAATTGATTAAATATATAAAAAAAAGGATTCTACGTATGATTTCTAATTATTGAAATATATTTCACTAATATTTTGCTTATTGTTTCAAGCATAGTTTACTTTAAAATTAAATATTATTTATAAAATATAAATTGGATAAAACATAACGCAAAAATAGTTGAAATTTCTTGTTGTTATACAAATAAATTGTTTATTATAGTTTTGTACTAAAAGTGAAATTTCTCTTAGCTTTCTCAAATATAAGTAACTAATGAGTTATGAGTTAATTTTCAAATTAAAAAGTAATATGAATGCTTATCTTTTAAAATAAATTATTATCTCTACAAATAGATTCTTTTTTAACAGGTAATGAGTTTTATTAATACTTATTATTAGCTGTAGTTTCTTCATAAATTAATATCTTAAAAGAAATCCTGACTAAATATACAAAATAAAACAAACATATCACAGGAAATAGAAACTTAATTAAAAAAATAGTCATATTGATTGTGTATGTATGAGCTTATTAGAATAGAAAAATAAAACATTTGGGTTTAAAGTAAAAGTAAAATATTTAAAAATACACTTTAGGCCCAAGCATTACTTAGATGTGGATAGGTTTTTATATCGTATTAAAAAATATTTATTTTTATAAAACGCAAATACTATGCATTTGAAAGAGAGTTTTGAACTGTTATACAATTAACCATGCCAAAATTATTTTGAGATACTTAAATACTATTTTACTTCGACAATTACGTAAAGAGTATTGGGTAATTTTTATATTTATGCTCATTTATACATCGGTATTGTTCATATGAAAGGCTTGAAAATGTAGTTATACATTTTCATATCAGTATGCTATGTCAACTTATGTTAAAACGTTATTTGAAAAACTGGAGAATTTTTCAGATTAAAAGTAAAATTGGCTTGATTTTCGTAAGATCTAATTCTGAAAAGTAAACAGATCACAATGATTTATAATTGGGAAAGTAATAATAACATTGTACTTTTCCAATTATAAGTCATTATGATCTGTTTATTTTTCAGAATTAAATATAATTTTCTGTAAGAGTGCATATTTAACTTAAATCTATTTTATACAACTTTCATTCGCAAACTAGAATTGATTTTTCTTTCAAGTAGAGATAATTCTTTTAATTTTTTTATGCGTGTCAAATGAGTCACGCATGTTTGAATATTTTAATCATTTTTAAAAAGAAAACTTTTTTTTTTCTTTTGTGTGCTTACTCCAACTTCATTGAAATAAGCATAAAAAACAGGCACAAAAATCACTTCCTAATGTAATTATTGGACTGTGGTCCTGAATTTGTGAATCATTAGCAAAAAGCTTCTGGTAATGAATGCAAATGAGATCCATTCCTAATGCTTAGATTTAAGTAAAACAGAAATGTGGTTAGCTGTAAACTACCGATGGTTTCATCCTAAATAAATTTTTTGTTCTTTAAAGAATTGGAAGAAGGGGGTATTTATTTTTAGACAATACAAAACTCATGAATTAAAAAAAATATGAGGCTAAAATCTAAAATTGTGATGTATGAATTTTTAATGCATTGAATTTGTATAGAACATTCATTTAATATAGTAATCCGGAAATAGAATTTAAAAAGTAAATAAACAAGTCAAATTTTGACACTTTCAATTTATGAACTAATAATATACAACTGGTAGTTTAAAATATGAGGTATTGGGGATGACCTCGTCAGAGAAATCTTCGCAAAACACAGAGACAATCCTACAAAAACGATTTGAGCAAATTCTTTTCAATTATTTTCACTCATGGAATACAAGTAGGAATCCACCAAATTGGAAAGTAATTTGCACTTCATTGTATTCCATGTTCGGCATTTCGAATCAAAGTATAAAAATGCACTAGTAAATAATATTTTATTATCAATTATATTTTCATATCTTATTCGAAACAATTTTGGTCAGATATATTTATATTTTTAAATCAATAAATTACAATGACTTATAATTAAATTTATAAATTAATTTATCTTGGACACATTATATAATAAAATAAATCAAGCAAAACATTTAATAATAATAATAATAAAATAATTGTTTCATCAAATTAAAACAGAATATTTACGTATTTTAATCATATTTATTGTTCCATATTTCTTAAGCATATAAGTTAGGATTTTTATATAGTTTTATATTTTTAAAATGTTTGTGTATCAGAATCTAATGGGACGATCTAATGCTTGTTTATTACTGGAAGTAGAGAACTAACCATTCTAATTTTAATTCTCCTTGTTAAGATAAAAATTTTAGAATTGTCCAAATATTAATTTATCTGATGATTTAAAAACCTTTATTTAATTTCTTCCATGAAAAAAATAGCAGAATCATAAAAGAGTTTATAAATAATGGTGGATGGAAAATTAAACTTTAATGTGAATATTGAAAAAAATATCTATATTTAGAGATTGATGTAGACATTTTTTTGTACACGAGTTTCACAGCATCTTTTTCAATTTTGTTTTGAAAATACAGGAGTATAATTTCAAAATTTGGATTTTTATTGAAATAAATGGACATAAGAATAAATCATAAATTCTTTATTATTCACCTAAACATTTTTTAAATTGAAAAATATGATTTACAAAACTATAATTAATCTCTTACTGAGATGAAAGTGTTCAAAATCTGTATTTCAATTCTCGTCGAAGTCTTTGGCCTATCACAATGAGAGAATAAGTATTCATTTCTATAAATCAGAAATATAGATAGAAGATAGGAGTAATTTTATTAAATGTTTGCTACATTATAATTATAATTTTTTTAATTTGAATATTTTATTTAAGTGTTAATGTGTTAAACTAATTGTATAATTACATATATTTTCTGAAGAAGAATGCTACTTATCGAGGTTAGAAGCAGATTTAAAAATCTGAAAGTCGGACGAAATTTTATCTTTTCTTAAACTGAGGACGCTGCATTGGGATTATTTGGTACAATATTGCTGTATAAGAAAACTAAATAAAATGTATGTGATAATCACAAAAAGAATTATTACCTGAATAAATAGGAGACTTTATTAATGTCTATCAAATATTTTTCTAAAATATTTTTATTTGTTGATATATTACTAAGCAATGACACAACAATAAGTCAGTAACAAATAAATTAAAAAATAACAGAACAATATAGCTTACTGCCACAGAAATGCACACGTGGAGCGTTGAATAAAATATTAAGGTATACAAATTGACTTATTTCATTATTTGCTAAAATTCAAATTACTTAGGATTTTAATTAAATTCAAAAAATATTTTATTTCCTTCTTAAATTTATTCATATATAACTTTTTAAATTATATGTATGATAAGAAGAAATAACTGTAAGGATTAAATACAATTTTTGATATTCAATTGATTAATTTCAAATTTAATTCAGAATTGAAAGATACCCCAAAAAATATAAAATTGATGTTATGGTGGTAATATATTTTCCACTGAAGTTTGTTTTTGAATGAAGAATATTAATTGACAATTTTATCTCAGTACTTAATATGTATAAAAATAATGAAGTATAAATTATAAATGATGCATGTTTACTTCAGCAAAATATGAAATATTTATTACGTTTTTTAGATATTCAACAAATATTTCTAAACACCAAAGATAAAAATATCTTTTGGAACTGAATTGTAATATTATGAAATAAAAATATATAAAACTCGTAAATTAGATTTCTATTCAATATATTTTAGTTTTTAAAGGGATATCTAAAGAAATATCACGCACCTGTGATATCCGCTGCAAGTAATAATTCAAACATTATGCTAAATAATACAGTTATGTTTTTATTTTGAAATATCTATTCAAATATCAAATATTTTTACCCATTATATTACATTCAAAAATAAATTATAATAGAGCTATTTTAGATATTTACAATAGTTGTTTTTGTAGAAGTTGTATACTTATTTATCAATAACTATTATTTTATTAAGTGAAGAACTACTTTCTTTAAAATCAAAATATTTGTAGATGGGTTGAACAATATGCAAATAGATCTCTAAGAAACTAGCTTATCTTTTAAAAATGGTCTTAAATTCTAATAAAAAATAACAAATAATTAAAATCTTTTACGAAAAAATTCCAGTATTAAACGTATTTTAAGTCATATTCAAAAACTATAGCATTAATTATATTATAATTTTTTGTGATTGAAAAACATAAAAATAATTTTATTCTGCAAAAAATACATACTTATGTAATATATTTATATCTATTTACCAAAAGAGCTCTGAATTTTGTTTATTCTGCATCTTATATTAGACTAGTTTATTTTTTTATACATTGCGCAAATTTTTTGCTTCTACTTAAGATCAAAACTTAAAAATCACAGTTTATTTTTGTTTCTTCTTTCAAAATAAAAATACATGCTCAAATGTGTTTCTGGAAATGGAAAATACCATCTCATACCTTTAAAAAATCGCTTTCTCAATATATATATATATATATATATATATATATATATATATATATATATATATATATATATATATATATATATATATGTGTGTGTGTGTGTGTGTGTGTGTGTGTGTGTGTGTGTGTGTGTGTGTGTGTGTGCGCGTGTGTGTGTCTGCTATTGTCTGTTATTCATTACATTTAATCCCTTCATTTATATAAATCTATATAATTAAATGTCTCTTTATTATTTATCTGTAAAATCACTGCATCTGCTTAATAACTGAATAATGTTGTGTCCTATAACCAAAAATATGCGGTTTTTAAAAATGACTTAAAATTTAAATCTAAATTGTATATTTTGCATAAGAAAGATAAAAAAAACCATAAGAATAACAATAAAAACAAACAAATAATTAAATGGCAAAATAATTAAATTTCATAAAATATAATTTTTATTTGCTAATAAATGCTGATGAAAATTATATTTTGCTATTTAATATTTTATCTCGCCTTGGTAAACTATGTGCAATTATTTTATATCTAGTAATGTTAAGCAAAACACTACGAATAAAATATCAAGGACTACGTTTCCAATAAAGAAAATTTCATTGCTCATGAGATTATTAATGCTCTTGAGATTTTCAATGTTTATTTGCACACATTCAGCTTAAAAATTATATAATTTATGTTTTTATTTTTATTGAGATAATAAAATATTTACAATGTTTATTTTAAAGTTTTCTAAATTTTTATAAATGTTTAATCTATAATTAAATAAAAATGAGTAAAATATTTGTTAAGGTTTAGACAGCAATTAAAGGAACTTAGTTCATATGTGATGAAGTAAAATTAGAAAGTATTCGACATTCTTTTAGAACTTCATATCTTTCTAAAGGTGTCTTTTTTTCGCTTTTAACAATGAAATCTCTTCATTCTTTTCATCTGACATGGGACATAAAAACTTCTTCTACAAACAATGAGACCACTTTTAAAGTCAGTCATTGTTTTGCTTGATGCTTCATTACTCAATAAGAGCAAACATTGTGTTTTGTATTTTAAATGTTCTAAAAATGAAAAGTGAAGCTTCATTTCTTCCAAATATTCAATTTTTTAAGAGATGAGTGATAAGTTTATAACCTCAGATTATAATAGACTGGTGAATATTTGGAATTAATTTTTTTTCGGGTTATAGATGAGTATCTGGTTGAATTTCAACATTATCTATAATTTAATTATTTGTCTCTTTAATAATATGGGCTACAAGTTTATACGTTAAATACGGGATTAAAATAGGAAGTTGTGAAATATGAAATAAATATTTTCTTAAATAAAATTATTAATAGTTTTCTAAGATTACAAAAAAGGATTTACTGCATAAAGTAGTCAAAAGAAATTTGCTTGAATGTATCTCAAAATGTTATGTATGAAAATGGGTTAACATCAAATATAAATAGTTTTCTCCATCTTCAATTTGAATTTTTTCAGAGTATTTTAGTACTAATTTAAATGTTTTGTCGCTCATTACAAGATATACTTTACTAGGAATACATAAAAATTTTAGTCATATAAAAACTACAATAGTAATAAACTAATTGAAAATATCAAATTATTATATATGTTTAATAATAAAATTTTCAAAAAAAATATTTTCTGCATTTATAAAAAATATTAAAAAATTATATATTATGCAATTAAAAGTGAAGAATATATGCACTCCAAATATATAGTTAGTTCCATTTGCAACTGACATTTTTTCAGAATACTTGGAAGATTTTTTATTACAACAAGACACACTTTAAAAATAAATAAATAAAAAGCAACGAAAAAAATAAGTGAAAATGTTTTTACTATTTTCAACTTTGCTTAAAATTTATCAGTATTTTATATTAAATAGTGTTTTTTGACTTGCTTATTTAAGCATCGAAAGGAAGTTATCTTTATGACTTTTCAAAATTAAAAATACCAATCGTACCCAAATAAAAACATTAATAACTTATGCTGTAATAACTTTCTAACATTTGAAGATTAAATACAGAAATAGTTTAGTTTAAATAAGTAAATTGTTTTGGAAAATAACAATATGAAACAATATTTTACCACAAAACAGCTTTTCAAGCAAAACTATTTTCAAACATAGAAAAATGTCACTGTTTCTTGTATAAACAAAATATATCACTTTGAAGAAATACATTCTAAAAAATTTACTTTTACTTAAATGTATGTTTAAGAAAACTTCCTCGAGGGAAACTTACTGATAAATATATTAAAATTTGTCATAAATATCTGATAGCAAGCAAAACTAATGTGAATTTTAGAATGGAATGAATAAGAATCAGAAAAAGTATAGTATAAAATAATATTATATTGTTATATACAATAGAATCCGCAAGTTAAAACATGAAAATCTACTTTATAAAGTTATAAATAATCAAGCATCTAAAAGCACAGGATTTGAAATGAAATTCGAGACTTGAATCTAATAGAACTCAGTATGCATAAAATATAATCCTATCAATGTGAGTGAAAGTATATCTTTTTCAACAAATTTTATCAAATTTTTTCTCTGAAAAAATATTTAAATTTAACTGATACCGAATATGTTTTCCTCTAAATATAAGAATGGAAAATATTTCATTTTATTTTAAATATATAGCAATATTTTAAAAAGTAAAGATTAATTGAGAAGAACTGGTTGAAAATCAATCACTCATATTAATTCTTTGAGCATATTAATTGTAATTTATTAATTCAGAAATAACGATCAATTTCTTTAAACAATTCTTTATTTAAGAAAAAAGATAAGAAGATTAATTTCTTTAAGCAATTCATATTGTAGTATATATACTATTATTTAATTTTGATTCAATAATAATATTTTATATTAATTCATTTGATTTATCGAATTTCTGATTGAAAAAAAACATGTTGTAAGTTGTCTCTGCTGTTATGCAAAGATATTATTGTTACACAGAATGAAATTTTAGTTTCTTCCATTTAAAAGATACACATGTAAACAAAATAAATGAAGAAGAATAAATAAAGTTACAATAAGAATTTTATATTTAATTATCAGTAATTTCTTAAGCATAATTCCAAAGTTTTAATTCCATTTTAAAATAATGTATTTCACATAATAGTACTTTTCTATCTGTAGATAATTAGGGAAACAAAAAATTTGCAATGTTTGCTTTTAATTTTTTAGATTAATTTTATCAATATAAATTCTCAAATAATTTAAATGATTTTCAAAAATCATTTTTAATCGAAGCTGATACTTTTCACATAGTACAGTAAAATTGCAACAAAAAAGAAAAACTATATAAGCTTTATCATGAAAGAATTTCAGTTTCTTGCAAATCTTACTTATCGCTGATATTTTATATGTTGGGTTGTTCGGAAAGTAATTTCGTTTTTCATGAAAATGAGAAACATGCAGCAAATAAATATTGTATTGCATTGCACATTGTTCATTCTATTCCAATAGCTTTTACAATCTTTCTGGTAGTAGTACGATTCCACAGTCATAAAGTGGTTGTTTTACCAGCAAAAAGCTGATCCATGAAGGAAAGACGAAATTACTTTCCGAACAACCCAATATGTTCAAATTTGTAGAATTAAGAAATATCACCATTTAGTTTTTTTTTCTTTCTGACAGAATACATATTTTTCATTTACTTGATCATCTAAAATAGGAATTTATAATTCTTCAAGAACTATTGCTTTAACTGACTTTTCTTTTATTCAGTTTCTTCCTTGGAATGTCATCACAAATGCTTAATGTAATTGCAGAAACAAGTTATTTTGTATCTCTATGATTTTGTAACCAGTATCGTTAAAATCTGGCTTTTTTATCCTACATGAAATAATCATCATAATTGTGTCCAAGATTAAATTAAGTCTTGTTAAAAATAAATTCGTTTCAAAGCCTAGTTGTCAAAAAAACCAGTGCATAAGTAGATCAAATTTTCTGTAAGCCATCGAGCTATAATTGTCCTTTATCATTTGACTTCATTTGCCAAAGCTAGGATCAAAATGATTTCAAATTTAATAAGGTGCTAAATACGCTTGCTTTTTCGCTAGTTCTGTATCTGTATTTTTCTTCCAATTACCTTTTGCCAGTCGTATTTCACAAAACACACAGAATTGAAAATATACAGTACTATGGATTTTATATAATTTCCTATTTAAGTGAATTTTTAACTTATAGTGTTTTGCCATAGGAATATAGTTTTGGTGATTATTTCATAGCGTGATTTTAATTTCACTTGAAACTATGATTGAGCTTTTTCAATCATTGTTATATTATTACTAAGTTACATATTATCAGATTATAAAAAAAGATTTTAAAATAAAAAAAGAAAAAAACATTAATGATTCAGAAAAATGATAACCATAATTATTTTTTATCTCATACAATTATTTCTTTTTTCTAATTTTTATTTTACCAACAATCATTTTGCTTTGTTTTTTATTTATCTTAAGCACAGTCTCTCTATCTCTTGTATCAACTGACTTAAAAAATAACCTTTTTTAAATAATAAATTTTCTTTAGGAAGATAAAGTTTGCATTCATTGGAAGAAATGACAATTCTCAATGGTAATAATGCTCCTTACAAACTAAATCACTTACGAATAACTAAATAAAAAAATTAAATTTAATCATTTACGAATAGGTAGTCATTTGATTTTAAGAGTTTTCTTTTCTAAGAGAGCAATTCCTTTTAATTTCTCTTTAATGCAGTAAATTCTAAAGAACTAAAATTTTAATAACATCATTTTTTTGAATTTTTGTTTTATGGATAACAGAGAGCATTATGGTTCAGGTAGAGACACTTGGAAAATTTTCCTCTTAAGAATTAGAAGGTATCAAAAATTGATCAGAACAACCCTAATGGTGTAAATTGGTACATTCTGAGCAATAGCAACTATGTCAGAAATAAAGAAACAAAATGAAAATAAAAATTACACGAAAATAAAATTGAAATATAAGAGTTTATATAAGAATAATAAAACATATTTGTTCCACACATACACACACATTAACACGTTAATAAACGTGATATTTTTAGGGATTACTTGATATTCAAGTAAGTTAACTTATATTCAAATTGATTTTTTATGTTATCTATAAGAACTGAATATTTAAAAAATGTTATAGTTAAAAAAATTCATTCATAAAAAATTTTATTATAATAAGAATTTCAACAAATTAAAATAATTTGCAGAAAATTTTGTGAAAAGAAAACTTACTTATTTTACAGAAAACATAAAAACAAAATAATTATATACATAAAAGGTATTTTAATTATTTCGCAAATTAATTTATTTTTAATAAATTAAAAAGATATTTACTTGTTCGTAACATTTTTCAATTTGAATTCTCAAATATGTATTAAATTTTTCTTTTAGATGAATAAAGAATTTACAATTCATTGATAACTACAGAATAAGTATTTTGAGACCTTTGTTTATGTGAGATTCTTTATAGCTCTATAAAATGCAGCAATATAAAATATTAATTAAAGATTAAAATCGAAAAAGATTATATGTTCTGATGAGCATATATTATACCTCATTTTGATTAAATTTAATAGAGCAGATTGATAGGATCTAATTTAACTTTAATTTTTTTCCAACGGCGGGAAATTGGATGACGAACCCTATGCCACAACAAGGCCAGAAACTGCTACTCATTTTTTAAACAGTAAAATAATATTATATTTATATTTAGTCACTAATAAGATTAAGAGCCATTTACTTTTATTTTGTCATTGATTCAAAAGTATGATATTATAAATTATCCAAGTTATTAAATGACATATTAGATGATTCATAAGGTGGAAAACAATTTTTATCGTCGATAAAATTAGTTTAGCGTTGTTATTTCCTTCGACACCTATGCAAATATTGCTATATATTTGAAGTGACTTTCTTTATGATAATTTTTCAACAGGGAAATACACTTGTTAGCAAAAAAGTTTTCTATTAACAGGATATCTCTAAAATAAATTAACGAAGTTAATTTTAATTTAATTTTTGATGATATTTTACTAATTAAATTAATTTTTGATGATATTTTACTAAAAAAAGAAATTTTATTTTTTAAGCTGAAAGAATACAAAGAATTAATCTTTTTCTAAAACTAAATAATAATCTAATACAAACTTTTAATTTTTTCTGATAAATAAAAATTTTCAATCAATTATATAAAGAGTATCAATATATGATGAGCGAATGAAACAATGTAAATTTCCTCAGTTATATATAATAAATTGTTTCGAAAGCAGACCAAAAAGAAAATTTAATTTAAAATAGAAGTGTTTGTGTCATGAAAAAATTAATTGTTAGTTAAAAGTAATGTAAAAAAAGAAACACAAATGTAAACAAAACGTTTTATTTTTAGAAAAATAACTGTCTTCTTTTTTAGTAGCCGAACCCTTAGAGATTAAATGAATCGTAAAACTCTTGCTTTCTTGAAGATTTAAAAGTAAATGTTTATCAGTTAGAAAACAGCTATAATGCTTTTTCCATAGCTTCAGAAATAACATTTTCAAACACTGAAAACATCTTTAAACATCCATATTTTTTTTTCATAATTTTTTTCAGCAAAAATATCCGTCTGGTGTTAACTTTCATTCACATTTTAAAAAGGATTATAGAAATACTAGCATGCTGAAATAAAAAAATTGGTCATATGAATAAATAAATTTTTCAACAAACTATTTTATTTAGTTTTCAGTAAAATTTAAGTTTTTGAAAAATCATTTTACTAAAACTTTGAAATTAATGAAAATTTTAATGTCACATACTATTGTTGCTTTTAAATATGGTTTATTACCGTAATTTTTTAAAAAGCCATATAAACGTAAACGTCAAGCAAATAATTAAATTGTGAGAATTATCTACTATTTATCCACAAGAAATGCATAAAATGGAAATATAACTTAGTAATAAATAATGTATAAGAATAGTTTAAAATATAATTATATTTACGAATGTACTAAAATGCATTTACTATTTATATAAATATATCAGGAAGGTAATAAGATACATATTTAATATATTACATAACAAATCCATATAAGTAATTTAATATCTCAATAATTAAATCTGAAAAATAATTTTTCCTGGAGTATAACTTGTATAACTTTTCTTCATCTCGGAATACAATTTTAACTGTTCTAATTTGTAAGATTATTAACGATGTTTTCATATATTTCCACACACTTCTTATCCATTTTGCAAACCGTGGAAGAATATTTTTACTTTTTAAATACTCACATAAATTATGCATCGGTAGAAATACTTCAGTGCTAAAAATTAACTTTAGAGCATTTAAATTTCACTGTATTTCTTCCAATTCACTGTATTTCTTCAAATTTCACTGTATTTCTTCAAATTAAAATTTTTAAAATTTGAAAGAATTGGGTTTTTGCTGAAAATTTCAATCAATACATACAAATTTCCAAAACTTTTCAAAATCAACTTTTATTTATTAAAAAGTTGAGACAGAATAAGTGCATGCATGGTGAATATTTTAAGCTACATGTTAAAAGTTACTTATACATTTTGAATAATGTATGTTAAGTTTATCTATTGAGAAAAGATAAATAATTTAAATAAAATCTATGTAAAAATTTATTGAGAAAAAATGCAAAATATTCAATTGGTATGTATGATAATATTATTTATTAAAAAACATGGATTTGAAATTAACAAATAATGTTTAAAATGTTATTAAAAATTATTGTTAATTTAATTTTGTTTCGTCTTTATCGTGTGCAAATGTTGATTATATTTATTTAAGTTTACTTTAAATTTGTTTTTTCTATTCAAATAGTTTCTTAAAAATTTAACATTAGGAAAAATTGTGCTTCTGTTTTTAATTTTCTGCAGTCAGCTCAAAATTGAAAACTAGATATATGAAATTAACATTTCACATGCAACTAATTTTCCATCCATTTATTTAAATTTAATAATGAAATCTCGTCTTGCAATTTAAAGCAAAATATTACTTTTTAGAGAATTTGGGCTCATTTTGATTTAAATAATAAAAATCTACTACTAATCATTATAGGAACTAGTAAGAATATATGATTAAAAATTTTTAGGATACTCAAAAAATGCTCACAAAAATAAAATCCTCGATAAATCATTTATAAATTCAACCCATCTAAACATATGTTGTTTTGAAAAAATAAAAAAATCTTTTCTCAGTTTAACGAGAAAATAATATTTTATTTTTATATTTTCAAAATTTGTGACAGACTTTTGCCTAAAGCTTCACAAAATGAAAGGGTGGGAATCAAGAAAAATTGGAACAATTCAAAAACATTTAAATAAAGAATAGAGTTTTCAGACTCATTTACGCTAGGGATTTTCTTTTATTATGAAATTTTCCTGTTTCACCTAACAATAAGAACATAATACTTTTAAAGGTATTTATTTTAAAATATTACAGTTCCTATTTTAAAATTTCAAATCATAGATTAAGATAATCAGACATGCTTAGATGTGCTTGATAATATTTTGAAAGAATATTATCGAAGTATCTTGGAAACATTTCGACATTTCTTTCTCCTCAGTATAACAATAACAAATAAGAAAATACCAAATATATTATTGAAAGATTCTGCCAATAAAATAATACAAAAATTCATAAATATAAAAATAATACAGTTATATTTCAAAAGATTTAAAAACTAAACTGAAATTTTGACTATTTTAGGATTTGTTAGAAATATGCCGTAAATTTAATTTGTAAAGCAAGTTTATTACAAAAAAATAAAGAATATTTTAAAGATTCGAACATGCAGAATATTTTATTTAGTAAGGAACAAATATGAAGCCCAGTGGCGTATAATGGGAGAGGTTCTCACTCTCAAGGCTCTAGGTCCGAGGCTCGATCCTCGGGCTGAGTAAGATCAACTCAACTTTTCATCCCTTAAGTGGGTAGATAAGTCTGAGTACCAATTTTGCTTGGGATCTAAACATTGGGGATTTCACGTTTAACTGACCACCTAACCGGGACATATGTTTCGGACCCCAGGGCCTTTCGGTTAAGAAGTGCTTAGATATGCCTTAAAAGCAAACTAAGAAAACAGATATGAACACTGCAGGCTGTAGACCTATGGGGGCTGTTGCGCCACTGTTTAGTTTAATGAACAAATATAGTTAAGCAATTACTTAAAAGGAAAATATGTTGCAGAATTAGATTATTTCAAAACTTCAGTTTGCATTGTTCCCACTATGAAAATCAATTTGTAAAGTTGAATAATCTTCATAAAATGTTTACAAAATCAATTGGTTCCTTTTTATTCCCAAGTTTAAAACTTCATGTCTAAAGAAATTAATATATTTCAGTAAATTTAACTTAGACACACAACAAAATATGGGAGCAAAGCAAAAATGTAAGGAATAGTAAACGTATTTTAAATATTGCGTAACTTGTGCTTCTGTATATAATGAAACAATACTTTGAGAACCCTGAATATCTTAAAGATATTTAATATTGAGAAATATGTCATAGGCAATCGGTAGCGAGGAAAAAGATATAGATTGCCATGAGTAGAAAGGGGAATTTACATACAGTAGTAAATGATCAAATTTTATATTTTAAACTGCTTTCAAAAACATTTCATGAATCCGTATAAATTTCTTGAACAAATTTGTTCAGTTTAAATCATTTTATCGATTGAGTGTATAGATGTGAATATCCGTAATAAATAAAGAATTATGAGAAAAAACATGGATAAATAGGAATTTTCCTTATATATACATATATTTATAATGTTGGAAAAATATTTCAAATTAGATAAAGTATTTTCTTAAAAGTAATTTCAAATGGAAACAAATTTTATGAGAAATAAATATGGAATCTAATATTCCAAAATATTTTTAGATCAATTTATATATTTTGTTAGATTTTATTCTCTTTTCTCAGTAAGCACTAAAAGCTAATGCAATAGTATACTTCCCATACCACTATTCTTAACTGTGTCTAAATTATGAAATGTGCTATGCTGTCACTGTAGAATCTCATTACATATGGACAATTTACATTTTTATTACAATAAACTGCTGATTTTTTTTTTGTATATACATTTTAAGAAATCAAATGTAAAATATTTTATATGCAAAAAGTTTATGACACGTATTTTTCTCTGAAACATTTTACAAATCCAAAATGCGTTTTAATATTGTTAGGTATTATGAATGCAAAGCAAACAGCAATTTTTTACTACTTTAATGGAGTAATGTTATAAAATTTATTATGATCGCGCGTGTCGTTGGAAAATAGGGTGTAGAATTTCAACTTAAATAAATGTCATGCTGAGAATCCATTACCATTTTTCATATAAGAGTAGGCTTTCAAGTATTGCCCTTCCAATATATGCCTCTCAAGAAATTTAAACTCTGTTTTAAACCCCAACATTAATTCTTCAGAATAAGAAGTGTTTAAATTTTTATTTTATTGGAATATGTCTTACTGATATCATGTTTTACATCATTTACAAATAACTTTTGAAACAATCCTTTTCTAATGCAGTATATATGAATGAAACTTATCGGAGTTTTAAATGCCATTCGAATTCAAGAGTGAAGCTTTTTGATATCTTGAATATCATTTCTATTCAATAAAGTGATTTACTATGCACATACTGATCAGATTTAAAACATGAAACATTTCTCTCTATTGGGATGAGGATTTCTGATTTTCATTTTATAGATTCAGTGGATGAAACTTTGGAATTTTAAACTTAATCATCTTTTAATCTATTTTTATAGATATTTTTATGAGACTACTGTTTAATATGTAATATTTTGAAGAAAACAGAAACATAATTGTCACATTAAATAAACGTATCATTATTTCATACCAAATTATTCATTGATATTAATATTGAAATGATTCTATTCTGCTATTGACTATTCAAACTAACGAAAAGTTATTTCAGCCTATTCTCACTGCTTTAAACAGTACTCTTTATTTAACGTAATTTTATATGAAATTCTTTAAACTATTTTATTTAATTTATAAATAGATATTTAAGTTTTTTTTTATATTGCTTGAATTCCTGCGTTTGTAAAGCTACTAGCATTTTATGTTTTCAGAAAAATATGAAATTTAATACATTTTTATTCCTTTGATCACATCTTCATAGATAACTTTTAAGTTTTTTGGTAAATCACTAGTCCAATATTCATTCATTTTACTTTAAAAAGCTTATTTTGCATTTTTAAATAATAATTCTTCCACAAAGTGCTTGATTTCATGTATAAGCTTTATTTCATTTTGATACAATTTCAAGACGACCATTGTGGACTATCATTTTTCTATACATTCTAAGCATTTTTCCATCATTAGTTTGATATAATGATGGAAGATTGTTCTGAAAAGCATTCCTTTTTTGAAAACTAAACATAGTGCTTCATCTATCCATCATTGGACTTAAATTGAGATAATGGAATTCCTTTTGAATAATAAACATGTTTCTTGAATCAATACTATAAAAAAATTAACATGTATAAAGAGATAAAAATTCCCAAGAAAAATCACAATGTTCTTATTTCTATTTCTATTAAATTAACCTCGCTGTAAAGTTTACGGAGAAAATTGCTGAAGTTGTAAATTTATATACTTAAATTATTGCAAAATTATTTTAAATAAAATATTTATTTTAATATAGAATGTAGTAACATTGTATGTCACTGAAGCTTATTTTAAGTTGAAGTAAAACATTTCTTCAACTTAAAATAAGTTTCAGTTTAAATTTCCTGAATTTCATGCGTTGAATTAGTTTTTTTTAAATCACTAAAATATAAATTTACTGCATTAAATACATTATAATAAACAAATAAATAAATTGTCGTTATATTTATGTATTTATTGTACTATTCAGCACAGATGTGTAGTGTTAAGCTCCATTGAAACTCAATTCCTTTTCTTAAAACCAGTAAAAAAGATGACGTTAAGAAAATGTGTTTTTCTTCTTTTCACGAATTAAGAAAATTGGTTTCTGGTTTCTCCCTTTAAATTACAAGGGAATGGAGAAGTCACAGTGCCGAAATATTTTGGAAAGGAAGGGTGTTAATAATAACAGGTGTGAGAAAGCTGATTGACAATGTTTATTGTAAACAAGTTTCTAATAATATTAAAAGATAATAAATAATTTTGTATTTCCAATCAATCTTTGCAAAATCCGTCATTGATCATTAATTTCAGAGTGCGAACCTGATTACTCCTTGATCTCAAATCGTTATCTTTGGAAACTCTGTGTGTGTGTATTAAAGTTTTAATATAATTCATATATTGTTTTAAACTATGTAGCCCCATGTTGGGGTAGGACTTTTTCAATTTTCTTTACTCTTATATTTTCTCTTTAAATAAATCTTTATTTATTTTTTTTAAATTTTCCTTTATTTAAGTAAGATTTATTTTCCTTACTTTTTCTTTCATTTAAGTAAATCTTTCTGCATTTTTTTCATATTTATATAAGTGTATTTCAATATTTTCTCATACATCAATAGACTCTATTCTTTTATATATTTGTCTTCGAATAGAACAATGAACCATCAGATATATCACAAACCAACTTTTCTATTTATATAAATGTATGCATACATTCATACATATATATGCATGCGCGTGTGTGACTGCCTTAAGCATAAAATACTTTAGAAACACATACGTTTAATAATTACCCTAACTTTATACTAAAATACATTTATTTTATACTGACTTTCATTTATTACCTCTATTAAAAAATTTCCATATGAAGACATGAAACGTTTGCAGACGTTCGGAAAAATAGACGTTTTTATTGAAATTCAAATAATTTTATTTTTGAATTTATTTAAGACTTCAACAAAATTCTGGTGTGAAATGCATAAGAAAAATCGTGATCCATTAATAAATTTTATGATTGCGTAAAAAATTTAATTAATTTTAAAAGTAACAACTTCAATTTTAACAAGAGAAACTGAATGCGTACGTGTTAAATCGGTACGACACAGTAACGACACACCAACAAGCTAGTACATACCCGTATAGATAAAAATATTATTATATTTCAAGGTTAACTGTCTACATGCATGCATTTTTCTACCAAAAATGATTCACTGAGAAAGAAGTTTTGTTTGTAAATTGAATTTTGTATATCCTTAGTGATAGGAAAATATGGAAATAACATTTTAAAATAAATAAAACTAGGAAGTTACTAAATATAGAAAAACAGCAACAGAGAACTTTACAATGTTTTATTTTTTAGTACAGGGTGCGGCAGAACCGACTAAGCAGTTTCTATCGATTACCGCTGGGCTCGTTGTGGGGGTAGGCAGTTGCATAAGCCCTGCCTTTGTTCAATCGGTGACCCCATTTCAGTAGCCAACATGATCTGGACCGGTGCACATCGTGGTTTTGCCGTTCGCGCTTATTATGAGAACAACAGATCTGTAATCGCTACGCAACGAGCTTTTCGGTGACACTTCAACATTCCACGAAACAATGCCATTCCTAATGCAAGCACAATTCGGTCCTGGGTTTTCATTTGGAGGAAACACTAAGAATAGATACACATATCCAATGCAGTTTCATTAGAACGCCAGAAAATGTTCAGCTCGGCGACATGCTGTTGAATTGGAGATTTCAGACCACAGTTTGTGAAGGGTTCTGGCTGCGATTTGAAGTTGTGTGACTACTTTCTTTATGGATATCTGAAGGAAAAGGTTTTCGAAAACCACCCTCACACCCTACCAGAATTAAAAGAGGGGAGTATTGACTAAGTAAATGTTATACCTCGCGATATGTGTGCAAGAGCTGCTCGAAACTTCTGGGATCGTCTACAACAATGTATTGATGCGAACAACCGCCATCTTGAGGAAATTATTTTCAAAATTAAAAAAATGAATGTAAAATGGTATATTATACTAATATAGAAAATAAAAACATTTTCTCTCTATACATCCAGGTTTAATTTTTAGTGCTCCTTAAAACTGCTTAGTCGGTTCTGCCGCACCCTTTATATTAATTTACGTTCAGAAATAAATACAATATATTTTTACTGAAGGGTCTCTTTTTTTCTATACAAACTTTGTGTCTCTGAAGACGACAGTTTCACTTTATAAAGGAGTTAAGCGAAGATATGATCATTAAAGTATCAACAAACAAGTGGCCATTTCATCGTATCTTCCTTAACTTAAACCTTAGGAGAATTCAAAGTAGATCACAAATGAAAGTTGGCTTATCACTTGATAGTCAACTTTAACTTGTGAAAACTAGTTAGTCTGGAAAATGCGTAAAGGGGACAATTTAGAGTTCACGATTACTAGGCTCTATAAGATTTTCATATAAAACGCATTGGCCAATTATCCTTTTTTACATTTGAAGTGACGTTACATATAGTAAGACTTAAATTCAAAAGTTTGTTAATGACTTAAAGCAGAATCACAACTATTTTAAGTCATGAATACACTTTTCATCCCAAATAATCAACAACCTTGCATATAAAAGATGCTATAGATTTCTTTTAAGCTTTCATTGTATATTTGCTCTTTCCGGGAGAACTTTCATAGATAATAAGCCGTATTCATGTGTCCCAAGTGAGGAAAATTGAAAAAATCCCAAGCAACTACCCCTTACAGATGTGCATGCAGAAGGAAAAAGTGTAACATTCTCCCGATATTCAACAGAAGCTGGAATCAAGCCCAGGATCTAAAAATTCAAAACATATGGTCCTATTATTGAGTATTTTGCCGGCCGATGGCTGAGTGATTAGTGTTCCTGACTCCTTGTCTGTTTGTCCCGGGTTCAAATCCTTGTTCGGGCATGGATGTTTCTTCTTCTTTCTATTTTTCTGCCCTTTTTCTTGAAATTATGAGTAAATATGGACCACCCTATAAACGGGCTTGGGGTGGTATGACGTAGGTGATGCTATTCGCCTCCCTGACATGGTTCACAGGTGCCCTCCGGGTAACGATAAATGTATAGCAGATTCAGGCCTTGTTGTGATGAAAGGGTAGTCAAAATTATTGAATCAAATAAGCATATGTATACAGCTGGGCTTAATAATAAATGATTATTATGTTTCTATTTCAGCCTCTATATAGTCAAAATATTTATCGCACATTTTTCATACATAATTCTTTGCCCTATTTGCTGCTGTACTAATGTCGGGTATCACTGAATTTGATCCTTAATGAACACTTTTACTAAGGTCAAGTAAAAGTGACCAGAGAAATTATAATTATTATCTATCTTATATAGCAGTATATCCTGTCTGGAAGGTATAATATAAGCGAAACTTTGTTATGCTTCGGTGTAAAAGAACCTTTCATTGTTCTACCTTTCAGTATAAAAAAATTAGCTATTTCCTTTGGCCATAGAGTCTTTTTGATGATCTTGTCCTTAATTTTTCTTGATAAATCTGGTATCCTGAAGAGCTTTATGTGAATGAAAACCATATTGGGCGTCACAACAAACTCTGACAAATATGAAATTAAGACTCATCTGCTTCTGCCTTATCGTGATTATCTCCCTCATTCCATAATTTAAGCGTTAGTGTTTACTACTTATTACTATTTGAATTTAGCAGATAACAGAAACAAATAAGGAAATCGAATAAGTTAAACAAACAAATGAAATGGTCATTTTGTCATATAAGCTTATGAAACTTGTTCCTCTCTTAATTCTGTCTACTTAAGTGTAGACGTTTATATGCTCAAAATACAAGATTCACATCTTCGTTTTGAAGCACTAGTTTCATATTTCATTCAATTATTTTCCTAAAAGTCAATAAATTGTGCAAATTCTCAAAATTTTAAACACTTATTTTTTTATAATTTTTGATATAATTAGGATGTATTCTGCTTCATAGAAAAATTAATTACTTTAATATGTAAAATTGAGAAATCATTGTGAAGTATAATATGCGTATGTAAATTCCTTCATCTTACTAGAATTCTCTTTCTTCCAACCAATTAACAATTTTCGCAGAATTATTTTCCTAAAATGCAGAAATCGATTTTCAAAGAACTATCGTAGATTTCGTTAACTATCGCTATCAGATTTCTAAATTTTGCTAACGATCTACATTATTCTTTATTTGAATTTTGGAGCGCAAACACACAACAGTGTCTAAAAATATATTAATTAAAAAAATTAAGCTTCTTGGAACAATGTTATATATGATGATAGATGAGGAGCGTAAAAATATATAAATATATATAAATTTTGATTTTTAAAACTGTACATGTATGTAGAACATTATGTTCTTAATATTTTATATAAAATTACTTTCATACTGAAACTAACAGAAACTTATACGAGTGCCAAAATATATGGTTTCTTTCCTGCATACATAAACAGCACATTATTTGTATGAAAAGAGCGAAACCTTATTTAGGTATAAAATTCAATATTAAAAAATATCCTGTTATCTTATTGCGAAGACTTAAAACTTAATTCACTAGAATATTTATATTTTAATAAAAGTTGTAAAACGTAATTTTACTTTCCTGTATGTGATTTCTTCTTACCTCAGATGTATCAATAAACAATATATTGGTTTATATCATGAAAGTTTTTGATTTAAATCTTATTTCATCGTGTAAAAGTTTTTATTAATTCAGAATTCTTAAAGTTTCTTTCAGAAATAAGAAACATTCATTTAAAGCAGATTCCAAGTTTTTTGTTTCCCATTTTAACCCAAACATGATTTATTTCTCTGGAAAAATTTTATTATAACCAAAGTCAAAATATAAAATTGCTATTTTCATATTTTTCTTTTATGGTACTTCAACGACGTTAATATTTTATTGTATATATAAGTGAAAAGAGATATTTTATTTTATACAAATGAAATCTTTAGTTATATTGAAATATTTTTTTAAAAATATTAATAATCAAACAATATTTATAAGAAAAAGGACATTTTCAAGTAAAACCAATTTTAAACTTTCTATCAGCAGCGTTATAAGAAATTTTTTTAATTATAGCCCCATCAAATATTTCATTTACTAAATATTTTTGTGTAGTAATTATTGCTCCAGTTTCAAAGATAGAAATTCTGATTTCATGTTATAGGAGAATCATAAATATTTAATGTCTCTTCATGATTTCTCAATCATGCCTAAATTCTATGTTCCTCAAATTACATACATTGTGGTCATTAAGATTTATGTGCAGCCTTCAGCCTTGATGTGACATAAATATAAGTTTTTAGATAAAAAGAATGACACTTAGAGCAAATTATATATATATATATATATATATATATATATATATATATATATATATATATATATATATATATATATATATATATATATATATATATATATATATATATATATATATATATATAGTGGAAATTTCTAGACACTGAATTTAAAATGATTATTAGAAAAATTAATAATTAACTTTTATGATTATAATTTATTGTTTCTATAAATCAATAAAAATGGATTACATCAAAGCTAGCAACCAATCAAAACTAGGGCTATCTGAAAAATGTTTGTTGAAGAACTTACTCGTGAAAATTTATGTATCAGAAGAAAGTTTATATAGATTAGTATTTAATTACTTTTTGTATTCTTCAAAAATAAATTAAATATATTTATACTTTCTTAATAATGAAATGTAACAGTTTTGAAACTCTAATGTTAAATTTATCTGGATTTTATCTCTAAATAAAGGTCTTATTGAGAGGAATAATATATGAATACTTACTCGAATAAGTCATTGGAAAATTTTTCAATATTTAATAAATATACCGATTCTTTCATACAAAATGAAAACTATTTTAATAAAAATACTTTTTAATAATATATTTCATCAATAATATTTTACTGGGTACATGTGTAAAATACCATTAACTAAAAAAATGGGTCCAAAGAACATATTTCATGAACAGTAAAAAACTATTTATTAAATACAATTGGCCACCAATAAAATAATATTCTTCTAAGGTTTTTCATTTAAATATTCTTTCCATTATTATTAAAGTAGGAAATTTAAAGTAACTTTATATTTAATTACTTTCGCTAATAAACTGTACCACAAACAATCATGTATTCAAAATGAATAATTTTGACATTATTTTAAAATTAATATTTTTTTAATTCTCATTAAACATGTACTGGGGATATATGCCCATAATGATGACAATTCTGCATTAATTTGCTACAACTTACCTGGTTGCTAGGATTTTACACGGGTACCCTTTCCTGTTTTGATGATAAAAAATTACGAATTTATTTTATAAATTTGAAGAAATTAAGAATAGCTTAGAAATGTTTAACAGGAAAAGTACATATTTTAATATTTTGAAACTTGACTGAAAAAAATACTCGAACAAAAATGAAAACATTGCTATTAAAATATTTTAATCTTGGTTTCAATCTTGCTTCGTATATTCATCAAGATTATAAATTATTTAATTATTTTTTAAACTTGGTTTTAAAGTTACTATACATTGTAGTACGGAAAATAAACTCAACTTTCTCAAACAATTTTTTTCTAAGTTCTACTTTTCTTATAATTCTCGTTTAATATTTTAGATATAGTTAGAACAATGATAACAAGAAATGTATTAGCATTTTAATTAGAAAAGAGCATTTTCATAAACTTTAAAATATTTCAGTTGCAAAAATGACCGAATACTAAATTATCGAAATTACAGTCTCTAAAATCGCTACACAAAGATGTTAAATGATATGTAAATTACACAGAATGAACAATTTAAATCAATATCGATATTACTCTTTAAAACTAAATTCTTTTATGCAACTTAGTTGTAAAACTCGTTCGTAAAACGTTCACTCCGTATGAAATATGACTTAACACCATCATTAATTCTAAGTCTAATAAAAAGCTCTCGTGAAGAATATTACGCGGTAGGTTTGATAATTTATCAAAATATCAAGAAACATATAATGATCTTATTAAGATAATTATTTGTCTTTTTTAGTTACAAGAATACTTCATAATGCTGAAAATTACTTTAATTTTTCAACAAAAGGCTCAGCGAAAGTTTTTATCTTTTTTTTTTAAATATTATGTTTTCTATGAAATTTTCGTGTTTTATTGATGCATTTGTGACAGAGGAACTTCAATTTAAAAATAATTTCTATAGGATTAAGTTATTTATGCTCTGTTTTTTATTTAATGATGAAACGTAAATAATGCATCAGAATAGTTAAATGGAACTGAATTTTTGCTAAATAAGTAGCTTTTATTCATTTCTGAGTTGCTTAATTGTTTAGGCATGAAATTATGTTTTATGTGACAAATGAAAAATTCACATATTCATTAACCTCGTGCAATAAAAATAAATATTGTGATTGCTTAGAAATGTTTTGTCAAATCTATGTTTTATTCAGTAATCCTAATGGGATTACTTATTAAATTTACAGAAAGGGTTATATAGAGACGCACATTCTTGCTATAAAATATGAAGTATGTTTGCATTAAAAATATGTTTGTATTGAAAACTTTTTTATTAAACAGGAAAAAACAGCTTTTATAACGTACGTCATGAATTTTTAACCAGATAAAACATAAAGAAATGCGAAGAAAATAACAAACACAAAATAATATATATTCTTCACACTTGCTTTTCAAATTTGCTGTGATGCTCTTGAACATTAACAAACTATTCATGGACTAAGAGTTCATGTTAGTTTTAGCTCTAAAAATGACGCTAATTTCAAAATTCATCAATTTTTGTTTTCTGTTTTTTTTGGGGGGGAGGTACATGTGCTTGTAATAAATTTAATAATTTACAAAACATCTTAGGATAAAGGAAGAAATTTCCTTATTACAGCCTTATCATTCAAATAAAAAGTAATAAAATATCAAGTTAAATTGTTCTACAAACTTTTATTTGTTCTTGCAATAAATTACAATAATTTTAATCACATAAAATTACTTTGAGATTGACTGAAGTTCTGAGATTCCGATATGCTTATACAATTGCTATGATTATTCAGATATCACAAGTCAGAACTTAGAAACAAAATATATTTCAATTATTAACTCGTAAATAATGTTAAAAAATATCTTCTTTACGAAACCTTTTACTTTTCTACGTCATTGCAATAAATGCAAATGAAATTTGCGCTTACTTTATTGGTGATAATGATTTGATTTCAAGGATATTTTCTACGATAATCTTCAGAATTTGCTTCCGAGAATCGCATTAGTGCATTTCAGAGAAATAAATATTTGAGACTGACATAATATAATCTGGATCAATAAATAACATTTTGCCTCCTTTTACATCGAAATAAATTTGATTTTCTCTACAGATAATTGTTGTCTAAATTTAACTGATGCAGTTTTTTATGCTAATCACGAAAGAGGAAACTTTCGTTTCAGTTCTTTTTCCTTTAAGTAAGGATTCATTGCTTTCAGTATATTAACATTTGAATGTGTATTTAAAAAAAAAACAATTGAATTTTAACTAAAAATTCTTGCAATCAATTAAATTACTCTAAATTATTAATCAAAAAAATAAATTATTAATAAATAATATTTTATTATTTTTAATTTTTTGGCAAATAAACAAGCTCACAAATGTTAAAAAATAAGTTCTTTAATATACATATATATATATATATATATATATATATATATATATATATATATATATATATATATATATATATATATATATATATATATATATATATATATATATATATATATATATATATATATATATATATATAAGATTCAGTCAGTGAAATTTCTCACAAGTTATCAAATGTGTTCTGACCCACAGTTAGTGGTGTCACTAATAAGTGCAAATATGTGACATGGGAATATCCAGGCTTCTTTGTCAGAAGTTGAAGAGAACTTCTGTCAGAGCTCACACAAATACACAATCCAATTACAGAACTATTCTCTGATAGGTGATAAACCTAGGTTTCGTTGGCTATGCTGATACGAATAAAAAAGTATTCTCACTTATCAAGATCGACGTTTGCAATGATGATATAATCAACACATGAATTGAATTCTAGAGCAATGAAAAAATGACATGTAGACTATATAATAGGGTGGAGCGAAAAAAAATTTTTTTTTCTTTTCGATTTGCTATAGTACGCAAATGTTGTCTAGGGTGGTGGTATAAAAGACATAAAAAAAGTTTGAAATCGGATAATAACTTCCGATCGCGCATGTACCATGAATATTCAAAAATTCAACAAAAATTGAAGATTTTCAAAAATTAAAAAATATTTATAAAAATTCATATTTTCACATGCTATACCCTGAAATAATAACATATGACAAATGAGAATGATAAAAAGAAATTAATGAAAACATGTAATATCTTCCGATCGCGCATGTACAGTAATTTTTTGAATATTTAAAAATTTTCAAGTCGTTTTTCCAAAAACAAAAGAAAAAAAAATGGATTGCTCAGGAGATATTCGAATGCAATTAAATGCTTCTCCCATTGAAGGAAATGACCTTGATTACAAATTACTTAGCTCATCGAAGAAGTCATCTCCGAGGCAAATGAAACTGAATTTAAAAGCAACAGCATTACACAGCGATCGTTACGGAATATCCGACAGGGCAACTGCTGCTATTGCTTCAAGCGTACTTGAAGACGTTCGATTAAAAACCGAAGAAGATTCTTCCCAAGTTATAGACAGATCTAAAATTCGGAGAGAAAAATTCGCAGCAGAAATGAACTTCAAAACGAAAATTTAAAGAGATTAGTAGAGCCGTTTCGTGATATTTATTTTGATGGGAGAAATGATGAAACTTTGGTTTTAGAAAAGATAGGTTCAAAACAGTTTAGAAGAACAAAAAAGAAGAACATTATTCTTTTATTAAAGAACCTGGTTCTATTTATATTGGCCATGTGTCTTCATGCTCTAGCAAGGCAAGGGACATCGCTCGCAGCATACTATCGTTTTTGAATGAAAACGAATTTTGCCTAGAAGACCTTGACTTTATTGGATGTGACGGTACTAATATTAATACTGGCAGTAAAAATGGCGACATTTGTTAAATAGAAACCTACATTAGACGTCCATTGCAATGGGCTATTTGCTTACTACATTTTATTGAATTGCCATTACGTAACATATTTAAACATTTAGATGGAGAATCAAAGGGGCCGAATTCTTTTTGTGGACCCATTGGGCAGCAACTTATCAAGTGTGAAATGCTGCCAATTGTAGCATTTGATCCTCAAGAAATTATAATCCCCGAAATTGATCGACGTATATTAAGCAGCGATCAAAAGTACTTGTTGGATATTTCCCTTGCTATCGAACAGGCAACTGTTTCACTGATTTGTCTCACCGTGACCCTGTACCTATTTCTCACTCAAGATGGCTTACAACTGCCAATGGAGTCATTAGACTGTATGTAAGTACAGCATGTCCCTCAGAGGAGTTAAACATTTTTGTCTACTTTCTTACCAAATCTTATATAGCAGTCTGGTTTCAAATTAAATCAAGTAATAAATTTACAGATGGACCTATTCACATTTATAAAGCTATAGAAACATCACGTTATCTACCAAATTATCTAAAAAAGGTGGTGGATCCCGTAATCGAACGGAATGCATTCTTTGCCCACCATGAAAATATATTAGTTGCTATGATTTTTGACAAAAGATCACATATACGGGAACTTGGTTTAAGAAGAGTTTTAAAATCCATGGAATGTGTTTCAAAAGAAAAAGTAATTAGAAATTTTGTTACACCAAAGATTAATTTCAATGCTACTGATTATACTGAACTGATTAATTGGGAATCAGTAAAATTATCTCCACCTATAGTACTTCGAAACATAACAGAAGACGAAATTAAATCTCTCATACAATCTGCTGAAATACCGATATGGAATCTCGCAGATTTCCCCTGTGATTCTCAAGCAGTTGAAAGATGTGTCAAGCTTGTATCAGAGGCATCACTGAAAGCATATGGCCCAGAAACTAGAGATGGTTACATTCGAGATCAATCATACCAAAGTTTTCTAAGAAGTCAGAATACAGTGTTGCCCTTCATGAGAAATAAAATTTAAAATGTCAAATCTGGTAAGAAAACTTTTTTGTATATATTGTACATTGTTAGTAAACAGTAAACACTCTTCCTGGCTGGATAGTTGGGAAGGGTGTGGGTGGAATTCGAAGTGCATCCACCTCCACGTGGTGAGGTCTGGGTTGTTTTGATAAAACCGAAAACGCTACATAATTTTTGTGTATCAAAACAAGCTGAGAGCTGCACAATTTGCGTTGCAAATGCAGTGTTGAGGGTCTGTAAACAAATTAAATAATTCAGATAAAAATGTAATGCATTTGCACCAAGTAAAAAACATCAAAAATATCTCATATTTTCTTTAAATTTCAAGCGCATGCACGATCGGAAGATATTGTTTGGTTTCATTAATATTTTTTACTCATTTTTAACAATGTCTTAAGTTATCATTTCAAAGAATAGCGAGTGAAAAAAGAAAAAAAAATTCTTTAATTTTTCAAATTTTGTTTATTTTTTCAAATTTTAAGACGCTTGGGCGATCGGAAGATTTTATAGAATGTCAAATTTTTTTTACGTTTTTTATACCACCAACCTATTCATTTTTTGCGCACTATAGCAAATCAAACAGAAAAAAAAGTATTTTTCGCTCCACCCTACTATATAAGCACTCGAGATACATGAACTAGCACGCTGATGGAAGTGTATGGGCATTAAAATACTTGAAAAATGATATTAGTGAAATTAACTTTATCACCCGGGAGATAATATGATAGTATAGTCATGTTTTGATACTGTTTCTCCTGGTTTAGCTTTGTTTCTTAGTTTAAGCTGACAGGTTAATTATTTCTTGTGTATACGAAAACATTTTAGACGATATCGTGCTTCTGGCATAAACTGTACACAGAAGGTTCTTTTCCGTATCAACATGGTAATATTTTGTTTATGTATGATGCTCTATTGCGTAGTGGCTAGCTGGATCAAAATTTCGACTTCATAGAAAATATTTGCTATTAATTGGAGCATTGGTTGCCAGCCAGACTATACGAAGAGACCAAAATTAAAATGAGTTACTGTGCAACATGAAGAGTAGACCATAATTCCATTAACATTTTACCAGTTCTGTATGAGTAGAAGACTCCAAGGTTGTTGTTGCACCAGCATGCTTCCCTGTACCTAGCCCTGAGATGAACTCTACCAGATAGATGGAAGTAGCCGGGTGGAGACTTTGTGATTTTAAAGTAGTGACCAAACTGAAGATGTCAATACTTATCTGACACCCCAGAGATATCATTTCACTTGGAGGATATTGCAACCACAGCCAGTTTTAACGTGCTCGAGCCGCCTTTAACGAACACTTTGGATCTTCAGCTAAGCACAGATTTGAACTCAATACTTCGTGATAATGAATACTCTGAAGTGTAAGTTCTATCATTAAAAGAAAAAGACTTCTAACATTCAATTATTTATGCCTTTCGAACCAATGTTATGCCTCTCGTATTCACGACACGATATGAGCCTAACGTTACATGGATGATGTGCTGTGGCTGTTGAGATTCTCCTATCTTCAGAGGTGTCCAATGTAATTTATCAGCAGGATAATGCCCCATCTCACATTGCTCGTAGCAGCCAAGGTGCACAGCTGCTTCCCTGGCCACAATATTCCCCAGATTTCTCACCAATCGAACACGTTTGGGATATGTTTGGAAACCATTTGCAGATCTTGGCAAGTCCCTTTTAGAAAACGCACTTGCATAAATGGTTGACTGAGAATGGAATGTCATTCCTCAGGACGCCATATGTACTCTCATTGACTTTATGCCAATACGTGTTGCTTCATCTATCACCATCCACGGGGGTCCTACAACCTGCTGAACCGACCCTGTTCTCGATCCGTATTATGCATATCATTTTGAAATACAATTCACCTATTGTTTATCGCTGTATCTATCTATTTGCAGAGTTTCGTCACTTTCTGGCACTTCCTTCTTGGCGTTGGATTTTCAATGTCGGGCAGTGTGTATTAAATATAGTTAAGAAAAATTTAGTTCGATTGCCATGCATGGTATCTTTTTTTAGCATAATAGAAAGACTCATAGATATAAGAGAAGATCCCCAGAATTGTTGACCAAGTTTACAGGGCCAATTTGATAACCTGGTGAGGCAGTCAAGCTAGTTGCAAAATGTCATCAAAATATATGCGACGCTTATCATTCAGCAGCCAGATAAACATATCAGTGAGTTCTTCAACTACCTTACAACACATTTAAAAATGATTTTCGGTCCCAGCAAATACTCCAAGCCTGCATTAGATTTTATATTTGTATGCTGTTTAACAATAAAGACAAGTTTATGCAGCTAATTCTACATTCCCTGTGTGCGTAATCAGTGGCCTTCAACAATGAAAGAAAAACATCGTAGTGAAATGTTACATTATTTTAACCACAAATTCCAACTTGCACCAGATCAACATCAATCATGACAAAATTGCCTATGTATAGAAGATTGCAGAAAATATCTTAAGTGAACATCAAAGCAACAAGATCGTCACCGAATAAGATGCCTTGATATTACTATACCCATACAATCTAGTAAATGATGAAGGATTCAATTAAGAAAGATCAAGATCTAAGCAGTCTGGACAACATAGATATGATTGCTTAATGCCTGTTGAATATTTTTATATAAGGGTAAAATGTACTCCGGGAAACATAAGAAGAACAGGTTATCTTGTGCTTTATTAGAATCTAATTGATTTTATTAATTGCTTGTTTGTAGGGTAATGAAGCATTTCCTTTTAAGAATTTCATTTTGTGAATAAAATTTGAAATTGAAATACTTAAGACGCTGAACTAATTACGTGTCATTAACAAGAGAAAGCGTTATTTAAAAATTAAGTCGTCTCAAAATATTCAGATATAATGAAATCTTTCACATTAACTTGAGAGCTTATTTCTGTATTGAGCAATAATTTTTTTGATTTAAATGAATATTGCATTCCAAAAAATATTACATCATTATTTAAATATTTTTCAATGATAAAACATCTTACAATATTAAATATTTAATATATGAAAAAATAAAATCTAAAAAGGGCAGAATAAAATTATTCTCTTAATAATAATACACAGTAATTGATGCTTCATAGTGATATCGATTAAATAGCGCTACATATTTTTAAATTTCTTTTTAGATTATCATTTTAGCTATGTGTGCATGTTATTTTACTTTTGAATTTGTTAACATTGTGCATTGTAAACATATTTAATGTTTAAGAAAATCTTAAGCAGTGAAAAGAATACTTTGAATATAGTTTCCATTTAATTATTCTTAGCATTAAATTTATTCGTGAAAAATAATCTACAAATATTGAAAAACTTTCTTTTAAGTTTAAATACGTGTTGATAGATTGCAGTGTGCCTGGAGAAATTTGCGATAAAAAAATTAATCTAATATAAATTTTATAGTGTTGAATTTTGTAATATAATTAGTTATATGCAGTTTTGAAATTGAAAATCAGATTTTAAAATAAAAGTTTATAAAAACTTTTACTAATTATTCCCTTTTAAAGTATTTTTGACTTAAGTTTTAAAATACTTGATAAAATATATACAGATTATTTTAAATATATTATATTTCGTTTTTTAATTACCTTTTAACACAACATTTTCTTTTCTAATACCCGGCTGCCCTTAAGCCTTTGCCTTATTCAGCTGTATAGTGGGCGACATAATGGTATCTCATACAATGGAGCACCCACTTGGTATGCCTGCTTCCTCTCCCCGAAAGTGAAGTGATAAAGAAAGACAAAGAAGAAAAGAAAGATCCACACCCGAGCCAGGATTCGAACACTAGCCCTACTGCTTCGTAGTCAAGGACGCTAACCTCTCTGCCATTGGTCTGCGTTTTAAGATAACAACGCAACAAAGAAAATGTATCTTGATTGATTCATCCTCCATTCTTTAATTATGATTGTCCCCAAAATAGGGCAAATACTTATACTTTTTTATAATACCAAGGATAATATTCTGAAGGATTTAAAATTACCAAATTATCCGAGAGCTGATAATAAACGGATTAAAAAAATCAGATTCAACTACCATAAGTTAATTATAAATTTAGAGCTTATTTTAATATTCAAAATTTATGTTACAGAAAAGGCTAATAATATTAGTATAGAAAACACCTAATTTAGTTTGAAAATCGTTCATTTAATTTTCATCATTTAAAAAATAAAAAATATATAAGCCCTCTTAATTGTTATTTCATAAAATAATTTCTATATTCTTTTGTCTTTTTTGTGATAAATTTAGGCAACATTTCTTTTCTAACTGCAATTTTTTTCTGGTCGTATTATAAATAGAATGAATGAAAGTCATATAGAAAAGGCTTGAAGTTTCAATTTCTTAAATAAATTATAGAAATCTAAAAAATGTAATGACCTTTGTCTGAACCTTCTTTGGAGAAAACCATCAGGCTACATTTCAACATTATTTTTATAAGGAATGGACATTTCCGGAAGCATATTCACTTTCGCTTCGAGGGTTTTCACCGCTTAGTGATTGGCTTGACGTGAGTAGTCATATTTCACTTTTTTTCAATTTATGAACAAGGAAAGAATTCGAAATAAAATATGTATTTTTAGAATTGTGAAATATTTTTATGCTTGTGGAATAAGTTCTCCATGGAATGAAATATTGAATTATCCGTAAGTGTGTAAAATTAAGTGTTAAAAACTATTTGCTTTTACTGTAAAATTATGATACCGAATTTTTGAAGAAAAATTGCTTATTAGAATTCATTTTCAGATGTTTTTTATTTTATTTTTATAGTATTAAAACACCTGGAACTCTTAATTGGAACTCTCACTTTTCTGTAGATTTGCTTAGGAACCTGTCTGTATTCAGTTTTCAATAAATACTATGCAGTTTACATTCAAATTTATTCAAGACTTTAGCAATAATGAAAAAATTAATTTCTCATTTTAAGGAAACAATATTTAATTTTTGTGATAATCATTATAAAAATATGTTATTTAATATCAAAATTTAATTAAATGTAGGATTACTAAAGTTTTCTAACAAAATATTAAAATCATAAATTTCAATTTCATATTTATAAGAACACATATATAGTAAATGTAGAATTCAAACAATGTAATGCAAATAATGCAATTCAAATATTGATATTACTTGACACACAGCTACTGCATTTCAGATAACTTTTATATGTATATCATGATAATTATATATATATATATATATATATATATATATTATAAATCGAATAGTTGTTAACATAAATATTTTAAAAATTTAAAAGTTTTGTCAATTATTTATTTCATTTATTAAAAAGTATTTAATTTAATGTTATATTTAGTTTAAAATGTACTATTAAAGTTATTCAAACAAGAATTCCTAAAAAGTTCCTTTTCAATAGGAATATATACCTGGGTAAGAAATCTTATTTTCTTTTTTATATTCAAAGTTAAAATTACCAAAAAATTAAATTGTCAGAATAAACATTTCTACCACTCACAATGCAAAAAATTTTATCAGCGAACTTCATTATCAAATATTAATCTAAACTTGAAAGAGGAATAGAAAATGCTCTAAGTTCTGAACGTCAAATTTTTATAGTAATTTATCGTAACCGTATTTCGTATATTTGAAGGATAATTTTATAAATACATCATTCATACTCTGACAATTTGTAATCAAACATTAAATTATTCAGTATGATAGCTGTATTTCATGTACCAATCTAACGCATTCTAGTCAAAATGTTTAGAAAATGATATTAAACATTTTTAATATTTCTTGAGCTTTTAATATTTTGCATGACATCCAATGATAAAAACTAATATCAATAATTAATTACATTAGGAATTTTAGTAACTTATTATTTATTAATCACTTATGAAAATAACTTATCAAAATATATTCCAAAATGCCTTCTTTATCAGTATAACGTAAGGCATAAATTAAAATTGTAGCATTAAATAGTTTTTCCTGTTACAGAAGCACAATAGTATTATTCAAATTTATAAACTTTAACTGTAAATCATACATAAATTCAAACAAATATCAGTTGGTACGAATTCGGCGTAGAATAAATACTTTATTATTTATAAACAGTTTTATATAGATACAAATATATATAGTTCACTATACATTTTTCATATCATAAATACTTATACAAATTTAACATTTCTTTACGTATAATTCTTCAAAATTGACATTTATGAACATGAAAATACATTTTATTTAAATTTATAACTATGATATTAATTATATTTCTATATTTTAAGAACTTTATTTTATTAAATATTTGTTTTTGCTTGAATTTTGGAAAATAAACAATTTGAAATTAAATATATTAATTAACAAATTACTTTAATATCATACAAACGCTTCAAACTCAATATCATGTAATTATGAGCTAAGTTAAAACTTTCCCTGTTTTAAAATTTTAAAATTTTTACTTTTGTGTCTTCATAACTTTATTAAATCATATTTTCTGTAAAATTGTTTATCTAGTAGTTAAAGACAAGAACGAATACAAAATATTAAACAAGTATAAATTTTATCAAAAGACTTTTTATTAGTTATATAATAAAATTATTTCGTTTTAATGTACGAATTTAAACAGTAATTTAAGTGAAAATTTTACTAACGTTTTCTAGTAAATATAATATGAAATGAGAGAGAGAGAGATAATTAATTTTTAAAACAAAAAACAATCGAAATAACATACGTTTTGAACTTACTCTCTTAATTTTTAAGTAAAAGAAATTTAATTAAAGACTTTGCTTTTTATTAGGTTATAACTTTCCATTTTTTTATATAAAACTCATTATATTTATTCTGATAAAATTAAACAATAAGCAGTTTCTTTCTATAAATGTTATGTAATTGCTTGCGGAAACTTTAATTTCAAAAGAAATTTTTAAAAATTAACGTAATTATATAAATGTTTATTATTTACTTATTACTTATTTTGTATCAAATTAAATAAGAGGGAATTGCTAAATTTATAACATAAAACATATTTTATTTAAACTTAAACATATTCAATCTGAAAGGCTTAGACGAATGAAGTGTTTAAAAAACAATGTTAAACATTTTATTAAAAACGGAAAGCAAAGCTGATTTTATTAGCTTTAATTACAAGTAAGAAAGTTTTTATTTTACAGTTATTTTTAAAAAAAATTACCGGATCAAAAATGTTTTACTTAAATTATAGAGATATTTTTGAAAGCGGGGGAATGTATTACGAAATTACCTTGATTAAATTTGAAGAATAAGAACTTTTCAGAAAATTTTAATATTATTAATTTTTCAAACAATTAAAATATATATTAATTTTATCTCTATAAAAAGTTTAATCATTGTTACCAGAAAAAATCACCCCTCCAAAAGCTCCTCCTAAGAGAAAGTAAGACGAGGAAGAGAAGTCGGAAGAGTCTCTAAAGCTGGCGCGCTCCTGAAAAGTCGGCTTTTCTTAAAACGTCCGGACTTGTAGCTCTCTTTCGCGGGCAAGGAAGAGTTTTAGTACCCACAAAAGACAGAGGAGCGCCCCCCAGCGGAATATCCCTAAATATCGTCGGGAAAGATAAGCAAAATGTTGGGTGCTATGGGGAAATGATTTTGTCGGTCGATTTACAGACCACCCCGAGTGAAGAAAAACAAAAGAGACCCCAGATTATAGGACGTTTTGTTATTAACTTTCTTTTCCCAGAATTCCAGCAGTTGGATTTATAAATAGATTCCTGACTCTTTTTGTACAAAATACTTGTTCCGTCCCTTCCAGAATCCGGGAAAGTCCTTCATTTACAGATATATTAATTGCCTGTAGTGCAGCTCATTTTGTCACCATAATGTCTGCGATAAATAATGATGTTGCTTAAGAAGCCGTGAAATGATCCAGAGTGGCTTCATGTTAGCTGTCAGAATTAAGACATACGCTTGAATTTACCACTTCTCTAACTTATAATGCAGCACAAATATTTCAAAAATATAACTTATTGTAAAAATCTTTCAAATTAATAAAATTAATAATTGTTTAAAATCTTTCAAATTAATTTAAGTAATAGTTTCTCGTATCTAAGAGCTAATTTAAAAAATTATTAAAGATATTTTTCTGTACTTAAATAATAGGAATAATATTCTAGAAATAACATGAATAACAAAAACTTTCCTGCTCAAATCAAGCCAAATTTTAAAATCAAAGCATTGAATAAATTCGTATAGTATAAAACCCCTATTTAAATGTGGAAAATTAAATTATTTTACATGTATAATAAAATAAATTAGCGACATTTGTATACATACATACATACATATATATATATATATATATATATATATATATATATATATATATATATATATATATATATATATATATATATATATATATATATATATATATATATATATATATATATATATATATATATATATATATATATATATATATATATATATATATATATATATATATATATTTAACGGATTCATAAGAATTTTTTTCTAACAATACTATAATTCAATGAAAAATGTACATTTTCCAAAAATAAATTTTCGGCATTAAATACAACTGTTCCAAATAAAATTAATAATTTACCTCTGAAGTCTAAAAAAATATTTAGTATAAAAATGAAAGAATATAAAATACACGAATCAAATAGATGACTTTAACTGAAGCAATAGATAAACTGTTATTGTATAGCTACAGTTATTCAATTCAAATACTGTAGTATTTATAAAATGTATACACAATATAAATATAATGGGAAAAGTTAAATGTAAACTATACTTGAATGTCAAGAATGTTTAAAAAAAGAATACTTACAGTGTGATTGAGAACTGTGTGTTATACTTATTTATTCATTTTAAACCTAGATAGCTCTTAAGCAAGTAATATATATATATATATATATATATATATATATATATATATATATATATATATATATATATATATATATATATATATATATATATATATATATATATATACATATATATATATATATATATATATATATATTGTGTCACGTTAATTCAAAGTGATGTTCGAACACAGTAAAGAGGCTTCTATAACAAGCAATAACGTTTATTAGTCAGGACTAACTAGCTGTAACGCTTACTTACAGTAAATAACTGCCTCTCGCAGTTTCAACACAAGCTTTTAAATGGTAGAGAACTTTCTGAAAGTATCCAAATAATACAGAAATTTGAATATTTTACAGAATTCTCAGATATTTAAGAAAGCGAACATAAAAGGAACGAAAAAACACTTTTAGCTTCGCACAGGCTCGAACCGATGACCTTCCCGTTCGGAGCCACTGACTTTTTCCACTGTGCCATGACGTACGGTGAATTTTTAATCCAAAATGCGGCATTCTATTCATCCCTAAGAAGACAGCACCCCTCTGTCTTTCAAGTGTTTGTATTGATCTTAGTTCTAGACCGAGTCACAGGTCCAGTATGTGTTGGCTTTGAGGATTTCGATGTATCTCTTTCGAGTATCACTGATTCGGCAGATTCGGTTTCTAGTTGATGAGGATCATTGGTAAAGGTAGTGTCAACGTCTTGATTGTCGGGATCACAGTAAGGTTTCATACGCAGGGCATGAACGGTATCCTTAGACTTTCTACGCTTCGACGTAGGATCAAAATCTTCTACTTCGTATGTTACGTCAGACAGTCGTTTGAGAACCTTATACCAGCCGAAATAACGCTTTAGGAATTTTTCGGAAAGACCCACTTTACGTACAGATGTAAAATTCCATATTAGATCACCTGGTTGATACGATACTGTCCTATGCCTGGCATCCTAACGTCCTCTCTCCTTCTTCTGTGCAATTAATGTTCGTAGGCGAGCTAATTGTCTTGAATCCTTGGCTGTCGTGACTAAGAGCTCAAGGTTATCGTCCACTTGATCATCGAGCTGGTGCGGAAATAAGATGTCCATCGTCGTCTCGGCTTCACACCCGTGGAGCAGAAAGAACGGCGTAAATCCTCTAACGTCCTGCTTTGCTGTATTATATGCGAATGTTACAAAAGGCGGGACCGAATCCCAGTCTCTTTGTTCCACATCAACATAAATAGACATCATATCTGTCAATAACTTGTAAAAGCGTTCACTTTGTCGATTAGTTTGCGGATGGTAAGCAGTCGTCATACTGTACTTTACCTGACAACATCTGAGGACTTCGGATACCAACCTTGATTGGAAGACTTTCCCACGATCGGTGATTAGAACCCTAGGAGCTTCATACTTTAATAAAATTTCAACTACTAGAAATCCAGCTATCTCGCGGGCATTGACTGTAGGTAGAGCTTTAATTATAGCATACCACGTTAAATAATCAGTACATACTTTTTCCGCTGTGGCATTTAGGAAATGAACTAAGCAAGTCTATACCAATTCGGTGAAAAGGGGCTATTGATGGAGGAATGGAGACAAGGCGACCGGGTGGTTTCCGAGGTACATGTTTTCTCCTTTGGCATTCTAGACAATGGGAAACATAGTGTCTTACGGTGCGATACACACACACACAGCCTAGACCAAAAGAATCGTTTTTTGATTCTGTCATAAGTTTTAGCGAACTCTGAGTGACCTGCAGTAGATTCGTCGTGGAAATGCCAAAGAACATCCAGAGAACATCCAGGTGTCTAGGGATTACGGGTAACCACTTTTTCTCAGATGGTTTGTAATTTCTCTTACAAAGGACATTATTTATGAACTCAAATTTGCCCTTGACTGGCTCAGATTTCTCTAGGGTCTGAATTAATTATGCTAACTTCGGAGCATTCCTTTGATCGGTAGCGATAGCCATAAATGCAGCAATTATTCCGACCTCCACCGAAAAGTCAGGATCTATGGTATTTCTCGAAAGACAGTATGCGTCCTTATGTTTCCTTCCGCTTTTATAGAATATGGAGACGTCATACTCTTGCAGGCTTAATCCCCACCTCACAAGCCCTCTCGATGGATCACTCAACCCTGCTAACCAGCACAATGCATGATGATCAGTTACTACAACTAATGGTCTGCCGATTAAATAAGGACGGAATTTGTGGATTGCCCATATCACAGCAAGATTATCTTTCCGTGGTTAAATAGTTTTTCTCCGACTTATTGAGCGTTCGTGATGCGTAAATTATTATTTTTTCTCAGCCGTCTTGAATTTGGACCAAAAGAGCTCCAATTCCATAACCACTAGCGTCTGTGTGAAGTTCTGTTGGGTGTCATCGTACAATGCTAGTACTGGGTCTGATGTAAGCGCTTCCTTTAAGTTGACAAAAGAGTTAGCCTGTAATTGACCCCAAGTGAACGCTGATTCTTTATTTAGTGACTTCTGTAATGTTTGGGCTAGAAAGCTGAATTTTTTAACTAAGCGACGATAATAGGAACATTGACTTAGGAAGCTTTTTACTTCGTGTACATTGCTCGGAGTTGGGAAATCAGTAACTGTTCGTAATTTATCAGAATCGGGTCGCACTCCATCTTCCACTATTAGGTGTCCAAAAATCTTTATCTGATTAACACCAAACAGACATTTCTTTGGGTTCAGTTTGAGACCTGCGTCAGGTATACACGTAAAATTGCTCCCGGTCTGGATACAGGTTCTTCCAAAGTTTCGGAAAATACAACTTTTTCATCGAGGTAACAAAGACACATAGCCTACTTCAGATGGCACAGTAAATTATCCATCATTCCTTCAAATGTAGCGGGCGCATTACATAAGCCGAAGGGCATGACCTTAAATTCATATAACCCTTCTGGTGTGATTTGAAAGTAGTTTTCTCCCTATTCGCTTCATTTACCTCGACTTGCCAATATCATCACTACAGAATGTGGAGGGAGCGAAAGATCTTCTAAAGCACATAACCGGAAAGGCTCACTTAAATTATCAGTCTTTTTCTGTAATTTTGTGAGGCTTCTATCAAGAGTAGAGTAGAGCGACCGCAATCTATCACAGCCCGAGAGGCTTCCAGAAAATCCCAACACAGAATAATACTGTGGCTGCAATGCTGCAATACTGCAAACTCAAAAACTGGTGCTGGCCATTTATGCTAACTCAAACTACACATGTTCCAACCGGTTGCACGTAGTTGTCGTCTGCCACTTTAAGTATAGCATCTTCGATATTGTTATTATCAACAAACATAATTTTTCGCAATTAGCGGTGATATACATCATAGATTACTGAGAAAGAGACACCAGAGTCGACAAGAGCACGTACGGGTTGGTTATCTATACTTGCTTCCACGTAATTTCTCGACATCTTGCTGATCGTCGTCGAAGGAGGGTTTTCTACATAAGCGGCCTTATCTCCGATGAAGCTCAGTTTTTCTCACTCCTAATACTCAACAACAGACTGGCTCTTCGATATTGCGACGGCAATCTGACGCGGTGGTTAGGCGAACATCCTCGATTCGGACTTAGCAACTGGGGTGTAACGACTGATCGGCTGTTTCCTCCATTCGGGTGGCTGTTATTGAAATCCCTAAAGGCTTCACGTCCTATAATTTGGCGATAATAAGCGTCCTGATCTCGACAGTAACTCACAACACGTCCAGGTAAACCACAATGGAAGTAAACTGGTCGATTATCTGTGGTACGCCATAGGTTGGTCTTCCTAAGTTTTTCATATGTTACGTGTGCGAAACTGATCCCGTGCAGTCTCTGACCTCCTACATGACGGTTGGATACGACGCTTGGGTTCCGGAACGGACCTCTAGAAGCTTGTATCAGAAATTGGATTTATGGATCTTTCTACTTCTTGAACAATGGTTTCAAAGGAGTGTAGTCCTATTTCAGGTTCCTCCATTGGCACTAAATTAAGTGTTTGTATTTCCTCAAGCTTCTGGTTCCATAAACTATCAGATCTTCAAGTTCCTTGTAAACTTCTGGTGCCCAATCCGTTTACGATTTAGTTCTTCAATATATAATGACACCATTTACAAAAATCTGTCACAGTCGTTATCTCCTTTGTTAGTAGTGCCTGATAGATATCATCGGCTACTCCTTTTATAAGGTGAGAGTTCTTATCATCTTCTGCCATGCTAGGGTTTGCCTGTTGGCAAAGTCCCAGAACGTTTTGAATGTATGATTGGGTAGATTCTCCAGGTTTCTGGGCATGACTTTTGAGTCTCTCGTTGGCTGGCCTTATATACAATTGTGCGTTACCGAAAGTATTTTTCAGTTCGTCTTCAAATTTCGTCCATGTTGACAACATGTTCTCATTATTCTCGAACCATTTCTTCCCAGTTAGTCTAAGAAGAAATACGCTTTTACTAAACTGAGAGTATCGTTCCATTGATTGAATTTTGATACCCTAAGATATTCCTTTAACCACTCTGTTGGGTTCTGTCCTAGCTCGCCTTTAAAGATGGTCGTCTTTCTTGGCTCCTTAATTAGAACCGGAATAGATGATAGCTTCAACATCCGACTCCTTCATTTCCATCGACTTTACTTGACTTACTTTGCCTTTGTAAAGTCCGTGCTCCGGGAAAAGCTATTGAAGTCGACGACTTCAACGAAATTCAGTTTCTTCCAGACTTAATGCAACACGGAGAAATCTACAGGGTGCCTCCACCAAAATGTCACGTTTATTCAAAGTGCTGCTCGAACACAGTAAAGAGGCTTCTATAACAAGCAATAACGTTTATTAGTCAGGACTAACTAGCTGTAAGGCTTACAGTCAAGAACTGCCTCTAGCAGTTCCAATACAAGCTTTTAAATGTGTAGAGAACATACTAGAAGTATTCAAATAATACAGAAATTTACATATTTTACAGATTTCTCAAATATTTAAGAAAGCGAACATAAACGAGACGAAAAATCATTTTCAGCTTCGAGCAGGCTCGAACTGACGACCTTCCCGTTCGAAGCCGTTGGCTTTATCCATTGTACCAGGGCCTATATACATAGTGTATCTATATGTATATATATATATATATATATATATACATATATATATGTAGTGCATATATATATATATATATATATATATATATATATATATATATATATATATATATATATATATATATATATATATATATATACGTGTGTGAGAGTACATAAGTTCTACAAAACTATCTTATGACTTTAATACTTGTTTCATATCAAAGAAACTTCTACCGGTTTTATATTGTAAGCTTCTTATGGTATTTTACTTGTGTGTATTTTTATGTTTCTTGCAGTAACTTGATTTCTGTTTTTTTTTTTAATCTTCATTCTTTTAAGGTTAAAAATTCAGTTTCATCAAAGTTGTAATCGTGAGTTTGCGCTTAAATTTTAAATGGTTGCATCAGTTTTGCTCCTTTAAGCACATCTTATTTTGTTTCTAATGTGAATCTACAAAAACGCTCTTTATTTGTAGATAGAATGTGAACCTTAGAATTAAGGTTTTTTCCATTAATATACTGCCTATATATATATATATATATATATATATATATATATATATATATATATATATATATATATATATATATATATATATATATATTCCTTTTAACTAGAATGGAATCTTTTTAATTTGTATTAAAAAGACTTCAAATTCTTATTAGCCTATGTATTCACAGACTGCAAATACAAAATACATAAAATTCTTCCAAATTATGTGCGAAATCGAAATTTTCGTTATTAAATTTATCAGTAAACTCTAAATTACGCTATTGAAAGAACATTGCAATAATACTTGTCTCATATTTATAAATCATTTCATATGTAGTCCTAGGATTTGAAATGGTAATATATAGTTTAAATTTTTATTTTGTTGTAGTATTTTGAATTTATCAGAAAGAGAAATCCTATAAGTAGCGTGACAATTACTCTCAACTTAAGGCTGAAAAGGAGAACATTGTTTTAAACCAATAATTTCGTTTATCAAATATAAAGCAATAAATGAACTTTTTAATATTATTGTAATACATGAAAGTCAAATTATAAATAATAGCAAATTTTGTAAACAATCATGATAATTCCTGACAGCTATTTTATCATTTATAAAAATTGGTGGAAATATTTTTACAAATCAATAAAGTTGTCCTGAATTATTCATAAATATTAAATATTAGAAAGTTGAATTGAAGTAAGAATGGAATTTATGGGTGAAAGAAAATATATATATGTATATAATATTACATTTTTTTATAAATAATTTTGTTATAAATTGTCGATTAAATTTTGTTGATTTAAAATGGAATGAGTTATAAGGTAAACGAGAAAGTTCTTGCCGTTTTTGCATTGCTATTGAATGAAGTGAAAAAAGTATGCAAATTAACGTATGATATGATTGAGGCATCGATCACAGTCTAGGGTAGGAATATCAATCTAATAAAGCAGGTCCACTGCGCACATTTATCAATCGTAATTCGTACAGTAGCAAAAAATGGACATGTTGAAGAATTTATTCGATAGTTCTTGCTTTACGTCTTCAAAGTGGGCTTATCAGTTACTGTATGAAGTTCACAAATATATAAAGCGTTTGGAAGTCCTGCTTGAATGAGCGTACAGCAAAGCATTCGTTTATCAAATTCAGATGTCCCTCTGTGATGAAGGTTGTGTCTGGTGGACTAATCATCAAGTGGTTCCCTATGAGGAGATACCAACGCGCTAAACGGTCACAGTGAACCCGTACTCACAGCAATTAAAACGTGTGCAACAGGCATTGCAACAGAAGCAACATTGGTTAATCGCAAGGTTGTGCTGTTCTTGGCTGTTAACGCGAGCCCGCATATCACGCGGGTGGCCAGGAATATTATAAAGCGACTTGGTTGGGAGACTTTGTGCCATCTTCCTTACTCACCTGACCTTGCAACTTCAGATTACTACTTCTTTCATTTCCTGAACAACCATTTTGGTGAAAAATCCTTCACCAATAAAGCAGATTTGCACCAGACACTCATGGGTTTCTTTACATCCAAAATCCCCGAGTTTTACCACAAGATTGCACAACTGGAGATAAGTTGCTGGATGCCGATGGTGCCAATCGGATAAACAATAGGCTACACTTTCTGTATGTCATGTTCTTTTGGATTATTAACAATGGCAAGAACTATCTTGTTTACCTTGTAATACCTCTTAAAGCACAGTTTTTATAAACAATCCTTTTAAAAAATTGAATTTTCAATATTTAATCAATATTCAAAGAAATTTTATTTTCTGTCAAATAATTATATTAAAAATTCAAACATAACAAATAAAATATTATTAAATTTACATTTAGATATATTTCATCTAAGTGCCGACCGTTGGATGAGTGATTAGCGCTCATGACTCCTGACCTGTGGGTCCCGAGTTCGAATCCCGGTTCGGGCATGGATGTTACTTTCCTTCTCGGTTCTCTCTCTGTCCTTTCTTCTGTGATGATGTATGAATGTGGCCCACCCTATAAACCGGTTTGTGGTGGTATGGCGTGGGTAACACTACTCGTCTCCGTGACTTGGCTCACAGGTGCCCGCTGGGTAACGACAAATGAGTAGCAGTCTCTGGCCTTGTTGTGGCATAGGGTTCAACCCTGTTTTGCATGCCATTGGAAAAAAACTTTCCTCCATGAAAAGGACTCCAAATGTGTAAAGACCTGGCTGTCCACCAACAGGAATCTTATAACTCAGAAGCAGAGTCAACAGATCTCGAAAATTAGCTAAATTCTTCAATTCAAGTAACAAACAAACTAAATACAAATGAATAGCAGTTTCTAGCCTTGTTGTGGCATAGGGTTCGTCACATAAGTTCCCGACGTTGGAAAAAATATTTCATTTAAGACATTATTCCAGTTGATTACATTATTTTTATTGATTTATTACATAATAGAATTTATACAAACAATATGCTTTAAATATACGATAATTTTTCCTAGGAGATCAATTTCAGAAAAAATATAATATACTATTCAAAACACGCAAAATTTAAATATTAAAGCTAGCGTCAATCATTGTTTGTCAACTACCAATGTTTCAAATAATAGAAACCTAAAAAAATGACTTTTTTATATTAATAAAATCCCTATTGTTGTAAGAAAAATGTTTCCTAATAGAATTGCTAATAAAAAATATATTTACTCACAATATATATGGAGTGTTGTATAAATAATAAATCAATGACAAAAAAATTTAAAAATATGAAACAGTTTTAATTAATGTAAAAATATTTTATTATAAAGTTTTTTTTAAAAAATAAAGGAAATTTTCTCAAAGAAAATAAAATAATCCTTTCTTTCTAAAATTAACTTTATTCTTCCAATGTAATTTGAGTCAAAATTTCAAACATTTTGAGATATAGTTACGAAATGTATTGTCTTACATTCTCTAGTATGGTAATTAAAGTCATTTTTTATTCTAATATTTTGTATGTTTTTTTGTTAATGTTTTTTTTTTAAATACAATACCAAACTGTAAAATCAAAAAACTATTTCATATTATTTATAAATTTAATATATTTTTCTTGAAGTATTCTTTATTGTAAAATAATCGTCATAAGATTTAATTAAATTCTTCTAGTTATTTGATTAAATCATCATAATTGTGATATTTATTTTAAAAGATTGGGTAGATTTAAACTTAAAAGTACAATCAAAGATTTTAATAAAAAAGAAATTGGTTTAATGGTACGCGAATGAAAGTAATTTGACACCAACAAATTAGTATTTTTTATATTTTTCTCAAAAAAGATTTATTCCTCAGTTTTTTTTTTTTCAAATATAACCATATTATTTAAAAAAAATGTTTATATGTATATTCATGACTGGGGACAAGAAGAAATAAAAATGATATAAAATGAGATTTATCAAATAAATATATTATACTGGGGAAAACAATGCATCAAATTTTAAAAAAAATTGGAAATAAGGATTCCGAGATATTAGTATTCATATCTACCACCTCTGGCAGCAAGAAACAGCACTTATACAGTTTAGAAAGATTGGATGGCATGTACGAGTGCAGCTGCCCATACATGCCATCAACATAGATGCCACTTCAATTATTCAGCAGCTTCAAATAGTCATCATTCTTAATAACTAGCGTATTTTGATATCGCTAAATGAACAGTCTAATTTCCTGAGGCTTGTTGTAAATAAATATCCACAGCGTGAATTGCCTTCAAAGAGGACTTTTCATTGACTATGGATCATATTCATCTGTTCCTATAGAAAAACACAGAAAACTCAAGCATCCATCCGGACAGTCACAATACAAAAGACAGAAGCAAAACATCCACCTTCCATTGTGAACAAAGACAGGTAAAATCTGAGGCATTTTCACTCTGAAAATGGCTCTCTTACTACCAACCCGCTATTAGCCATCTTGCAGTGACGAAACAACAGCTCTGTTACCAATGCTCAGATGTTTTCCAATGGTGTGGTATCTAGGAAACTTGCCGAGAGTAACTGCTGAGCATTTTCACAGAAAATCAAGAAACGGTAGTACAATGCCTGCAGCATAAGTCGTGAATTATCCTGCTGATACACAAGGAATAAATAACAAATAAACTCATAGGCTTTAACAAAAAAGAAATATCAGATGCTTTTTTGAAATTACCATTTATATGAACAAGAAGCGCAAAGTAATTCAGAGCAAATTTCTCAAGACTACCTTTAAGACAGCATAATACTTTTGAAATGAAGCTACCATGCGTGATCCCTGTATTACTGATATTTTCAGTTACTTTTTCCAGATAAGCCAGAAGTTTTACAGCAATTTCCCAGGTATATTGATAACTGAGAAATAAGATACCTATCTATAAAATCTTTAATGCAGCAAATAGAAATAATCCAAGACAAGTATTAAGACTAAAGTCCCACACCTAGAGGAACAACACGAACCAAGCAAGTAAGTAATAGTGGAAATGAGTGGGATAACAAGACAACAAACTATATATATTAGTCTTTTTATCTTTATTTTAAAATTTCTTTTGAATTCTCTGTAAAAGAGAAAAAACTTTCATTTAGTATTTCGACATTTTATTGACACTACTTTCTCATTTTTATATATTTAGGTTTTACAGTTTCTTATTTTAACACCGACTGAGAGGTATTTTTATTTCTATTTACTTATTTTTCTGGTAACTATAATGATAGTATTCTAGTTTAATAATGTAATAATTTTTTTAAAAAATTATTAAATTAAACAGAAATCACATAATATTTTTAATTATTCTACAATAGCAAACTTTAATAAATTAGTAATAAATATTAGTTTTATATAAAATTGTAAAGCATTTTTGTCTAATAAAAGAACATTACAGTTATTACATTTTAAATTAATATTAGATCCATATTTGAATTAATTTTGAAATATTCATGAACTATAATAATATAATAAAACCATGAATAATAATAAAACTACTGTAAATTAATAAAAAAATCTAACGTAAAGAACTACATACATACAAACATTATATATATATATTTCATTACCACTTCATTAATTCTTTATCTAATTGAACTCTCCTTATCTTGCGTAAAAGAATTCAGCACCATAAAACAAATAATTTAGATACATGCTTATCAATTGGGATATAATAGAAAAAAATAAATTTACTTGTGTTACTTTATATTTACATTGAATAACAGTTAAAATAATAAGTTTTTTCTTTGAAACCTTCCTTTCAAGATATGTACTCCTTTCAAGAACCTCCCTTTCAAGAAAAACAAAATTGAATTTATGATATTTTACATTAAAACATTGAATTTACACGTTTTTATTTGAATTAATAGAATAATATATTTTAATATCTGAAATTCAAAGAAAGTTTTCTATGTGTACTCTTATGAATAATGAATGCAAATTTTATCTAAGTAATAGATACTAGTAATCTAATTTTTATTTATTAAAGAGAAAACAAATGAGTGAAAATATTATAAGGGAAATAGAAAAAAAATTTTTCTCTATTTTATATATACATAAAAAATTATCCTTTTTCACTTTTTTCAATTGTTCATTTTTTTTAAAATACAAATTAGATACAAACACACACACACACACACACACACACACACACACATATATATATATATATATATATATATATATATATTTCCTCAATTTCCTCAATTTATTACAATAATAAAATTTCCTCAATATCTTAAAAAATGGCCAATAGATATAGAAATAAATGGTTCAATTTTATAGTAAATAATATTTCTAGACTAACTGTGGTATTCATTTTATTATAAAATATATATTTTAGGAGAAAAATGAGTTTTTGTATGGTGCGCCCAATTGTATATATATATATATATATCCTAATTTGGAACTAAAAGAAATTAGAAAAGCAAAAAATACTTACATTAAAATACATTTTTTCAGCATTTAGTTTATCACTTGTAAAAAGGGCTAAATATTTCTTTTTTATCATTTATCAGCATTCTATTTTAAAAATATTTATCATAACAATATTCTTTTTGTTTAATTTGCACAGAGGTGTGTAAGCAGTAATCTTCGTCAGTGATAAATTTGCCAAAAATGTTTGTTTTAATATTTCCCTCTGAATTTCGGTTGCGTCGTTCTTTCATAAACTAAAGCAACTAGATTCCTAACCTTTGACAAATTAAGTGGTATAGAAATTGTGTAATTCAAAGGGCATTTGATTAGATGTATTCGATTTTGTCTAATTTTTTACACCTATACGAGATTACTTTTAATTTACTAACTTAATTACTTTTATTTGATTAATAATCTGGTCATTAAGTGTTTATTTATAATTCACTTATATGTAAAAATTATTATCATATGTATCCTCTTTGAGTAGAATAAAGTTCTGCTCTTTTCAGTTTTATTCTGTTATAAAATGTAATTTATTAACATATTCTTAGGATCAAGGAAAAATTAAATCAACAGTTAAACTGGTTTTGTACGAAATAAATTATACTATTAACTAAGAACGAAAAATATTTTTTAGCAAGTTTACATGCTTAAATCAATAACTACAATTTATACTTCTTATTGTTATTTGATTAAAGTACCGATAGGTGAAATCTAATGATATATAAAAAAGAAAATGTGTACGTTGCGTACATTAAAATATCAATACTCCATTAAATACTTATAAAGTCAAAGCATTTTAAATATTACATGATTAGAAACATTCGTATCAATAGCCCACTGATGCCAGAGTGGCTAGCATTTGTAAGCTGTAGGTTCCGGGAGCGAATCCCGGTTCTGACATGAATATCTCTTTCCCTCTGTGCTTCTTAATTCTTTCTTCTGAGATGATGAATGAATATGGCCTACTGTAAACGGGTATATGGTGGGTAATACTACTCGACTCCATTACCTGACTCACAGGTGACCACGGGGTAACGATAAATGAGTATCCTTTTTTCGAAATTGTTTTGGCGAGGAGTTAGTCACCCAGTGCCTGTCTTTGTTTAAAAAAAGTTATAATTAATCAGTGCTAAAAACAAAATAATTAGTAGGGAGTTAAATTATAATTTGATAATGATAATAATTGTAGAAAAACTCGTAGGATAAAAAGCTCATAAACATCACTTTTAATAATATATGTGATCATTTTGAGCAACATTATATAATATTGGTCAAACTGATAATTACTGAACACAGTAATTATCAGTTTATATGAAGAAAACTATGTTACACATACTTTTTGACAGATAATAGACATTCTAACAATTAATTGTCTTAAAAAAAAAGGACTTGAAAACTTGTTTCTATAATAAATAAAATCTTTTCAGTTAGTTTTTACATCTAGAAGCAACAAAAAGTAGAGAAAATGCTTACATTTCGTTTAGGTTGAGTCATTATTGATTTTAATATCAATTTGATTGATTTAATTTTAATCATTAATTACTATTCATAATCTCAAATTATTACCAAAGATAAATACATATTTAAAATCAATAAAAATATGCTTATAAGTTTTTTAATTAACTGCGTCATTTGATTCAAATTTTAAATGTTGATATGCTAGAATTCTATTAAATGAATTTAATCCAATAATTCCCTATAACCTTTACAACTTTTATTTTCCAGATCTCGATTTCAACATACGGTGGTCATATGATATAATCTATTTATCTACAATGGCCCTTATTATATAAACTATTTAGATCAAATAAAATTTCTAAATTCCATTTTTCCTAGATAATTCTGAAATGTATGTCGATGGGACTTAGGAGGAAGTTTCAAGGAGAAACGAAAGGTACATTTTGTCAGAAATATTATATTTGTGAAAACATTACAGAGATAATATATTTGGTAAAATATTACAGAAATAATAAATGGTAATATTTATCAGTTTATCAGAAAGAATAAAAAGAGAGTAAATTTTATACAAGTGCTTATATATATATATATATATATATATATATATATATATATATATATATATATATATATATATATATATATATATATATATATATATATATATATATATATATATATATATATATATATATATATATATATATATATATATATATATATATATATATATATATATATATATATATATATATATATATATATATATATATATATATATATATATATATATATATATATATATATAATATTGCAATATTGAAACACATATTATTGCGACAATATTAAATGTGATGCAATACAATGAAGTAAATTTTAAATTCTATTCAATAAGACAAAATTATTATTCCACTTTTTTACAAAACATCTTAAACCTGTAACATCATAAATTTCAAATCAACCTTTTTAGAGTTTGAAATTTAAATTTCATTTTTGCAAATAATAACACATTTGCAAGTTTTTTTAATTCAAAATAATTCACCGAAATAATTTAGTTGTACACCAATAAAAATGACTCTATGTTGCCACAGAAAAAATTCCATCACTAGAATTAAGTATCATTTGTATAGTGTGTGTGATAAAACAAATTAGTAATTAACAATATTACTAAATATATTACAGATTATTATAGCTATTGAAATTTCAACTTTTAAAACAGTAATAATTATTATAAAATTAAAATTTAAGTTATATTTTCCAGTCCCTTAAATAGTTTTGCAATATTTCTCATATTGTGCTGCCACATATATGTAGATATATAGACATATGTATATATATAATATGTTATTGATTGTTCCCTTCTGTTTAGTAAAGGAAACTGATTGTTATTATAGATTTAACCAGTTTCTCTTTACCATTAATTGTTTGCTACATTTGTACATTGAAAACACAAATGATAGATTCGATTTCTATGGGACATGTACCCATTTAAGTTAACATGATATAATTTAATAGCTTACAAAACTATCAACTAAACTCGGTATAGATACCAGAATTTAAATTAGCAAGCATTAAATATTATTATCAATAGTAAAGGCACCCATATAACTATCTTCACATACCAGATTGGTAGTAAGTGTCCTGAAAAATAGATTCTCGAAGAAAACATCTTCAAAATAACTGAAAAGATTGCAAAGTAGCACCGAAAGATTAGAAGTATCACAAAAGCAAAATAAATTTCAATAATGAAATCTTCAGTATAAACCAGTGACTATTATGTTTAATATCTGATAGTTTATGGAAAGAGATGTGTGATTTAAATGAGTTTATGATAGATTTTTACTCAAGCATTTCGCATTAAATAACACATAAACAAACCATTTGAGATTAATGCTATTCACCAGTCTCAGCTAATCTTGTTGCCAGATTACAAAAAATTGATGATTAAAAAATTGTTTTAGTTTCACTGTAGTTTACTTGAAGGAAATTAGTTTAAAAGAATTATGAATGATATGATTGAAAGAATTGAGATTTGACTGTTTCATGCAGCTCAACAAAATTTATTTTAGAAAAATATTTTATAGACATGGCATATACGAAATGTTTTTCCTTACCTTTGCAGCAGATTGAAACATTAGCCTATGGTTCTAATTTAATATTCTTTCTAAGTTAATTAGTACCCAACTAAATTCGCGTTATACCAAGCTGCTCAAGGACATTTTACCATTTTATTCAAATTATTGCACGAATTTATTTTAAAATTACACGTATGGTATAATGAATTCATTCAGCTGGGTTAAACATTTCCTTATAAGCCATATGATCCAATATTTACTGAGCAGTAACAAACGTATCAATAATTTGAACTTCACATGAGTTTTAAGGTCCTTTTAACAATTTTTTCATGTTTAAGAAACTTGTAACTATATGAGAACAGATGAGAAATAATTATATTTCATAATAGGAACTCATTGTCACCGTTTGTGTTCGATTTATTTTATAAACCCTAACTTATAGATTGGGTATTTCCTTATTTTCTTCATCAGTACCTCATCAAATTTGTTTCATGTGTTTATTTTTAATTTTATTTAAAAAATATACACTACTGGACATTAAAATTGCTACACCAGGAAGGCGGCACACCACACACGTGAAATTTGCATGACTAGGTAGAACTTGCTGTGATATGCAAATGATTAGATTTTCAGCGCATTCATACAAAGCAGGCGACAGTATAGCGACATCTACAATGTGTATAAAACCAGAGATTTGACAGCAGTTTTCTCATACCCAATTTCCGTTTCAACGTTGTTTTCGGCAAAGAAAGTTGTTGTAATGCCTCGTGTAAGAAGAAGAAATGCCTATCAGCACATGTCTGACTTTGATCGAGGAAGGATTATAGCCTACCGGGATTGCGGTTTATCGTACCGCAATATTGCTGCTCGCGTCTGTCGAGACCCCATGACTGTTAGCAGAATATGGAATCGATGGGTTCAGGACAATCATACGGAACGGCATGCAGGATCTCAGCAACCCCCATCCCTAACAGCAGAGAAGACAGACATCTTATCCGCATGGTCACAAGGGACCGTACAGCCACGTCACGAACCCTGAGTCGAGAAATGGAGTCATTTGCAAGGCAACCAGTTTCTACTCGAACAGTTCGACGACGTTCGCAGCAGCATGGATTGTCTGCACGGCGACCATGGATTCGGCTACCATTGACGCTGCGTCACAGACAGGAGCGCCTTCAATGGTGTGATCAGCGACGAACCTAGACGCGGGAATGGCATCACGTCATCTTTACAGATGAATCTCGGTTCTTTATACAGCACCATGATGGCCGCATCCGTGTTTGGAGGCATCGTGGTGAACGCGCATTGCCAGCCTGCATTGGATATCGCCATACTTCCCCATCTGCTGAAGTGATGGTATGGGGTGCCATTGGATACACGTCTCGATCACCTCTTGTTCGTATTACCGGCACTTTGAACAACAACTCTTACATTTCCGATGTGTTAAGGCCCGTGGCTCTGCCATATCTTCGAGACCTCCCTAATGCTTTGTTTCAACAGGATAAAGCATACAGAACAGGTTCCACTGTTACCCTGGCCAGCACGTTCTCCTCATCTGTCATCAATTGAGAACATGTGGCCAATGGTTGCCGAGCGATTGGCACGCCATCAATCACCATCCACTACTGTCAATGAACTGTGGCATAGTGTTGAAGCTGCATGGACTGAGATTCTCGTACATGCCATACAATCTCTGTTTGACTCCATGCCTAGGCGGATAAATGCTGTTATTGCAGCCAGAGTTGGCTGCTCTGGGTACTGATTTCTCAAGATCTATACATTCTAATTTCCTGTAAATCTAATCACTCGTTCTTTCCACTATAATGTATGTGTCCAATGAATATCGTTCTGTTATTTGCATTCCTTCTTGGTGTAGCAATTTTAATGGCCAGTAGTATATATTGCAATTACTCTTTAAAGTCAAGTGTGTGAAAATCAGTATGATTAGTTGGAAAGTAATTTGATGCAAGTAACAAATACTTTTAATTACTTTCTCTCAATTTAAATTGAGTGATATTTTTTCAAAGTTGAAACGATATTTTTAGCTTAAAAGAAAACAATTATTTTTTAGTATTCAACTCTTTTTAACAATTTGCATGCAAAATATTACATTTATGAATTCATTTTAGTATTTCATAAAGGAAATTGAGTTCAATGAAAATGAGGTAAGGAAAATGAAATACATGAAACGAATTTAAGAAAAAAAAACTATTCAATTTGTCTATTTTCCTTTCCGGGAAATCTACCGCAAACATTTGGAAATCAAGTATATCCCGAAGCTAACAGAGGAAGGATGGTTTCTTTTCTTACATGGCAGTAAAATAAGCCATACTGGTAAAATAGCGCACTTCTTTTCTTACTTTCACTATCCGAACAATGATTACCTAGCGAGTGGTTAATTCAAAGAAGAAAATCCTATTTTCAAGTTATCATGTTTTATTGATTCTATACAAAACATTTTTTGAGCAAAGAAGTATTAAGTTTAATCGTATGCCTATTTTTAAAAGAAAAGAACAGATACTGGTCCCTAATAATTACGTTCACAATTTCTGGTTTATTTCAACATCCAATAATCAGAATAGCATATTCTTTTGATTTAAAAGAAGGACTAAAAAGAACAAAATGGTGGTTTTTCAGTATTACCCTTATGCATTTGTGTTCAAATAAAATTATTTTTAATAAAAATAAAATAATTAGAAAGAGCAAAGAGAATGTATGTTATTTAGTTGCAGATATATTAAAAGTATATTTTGTAATAAATTTCATATATCATTGGTTGTAATTTCGATTCTTCGACAAAAGGATTTATTATGAATTAAATAAAAATTTAAAATGCATTCATTTTTGATATATCATTTATATCTATATTTTTAAGCAAATGTGTATTGGATATCTTTACAGTAAAACACTTTTTCGTCATAAGTAAGCAATTTTTCTTTTGGTAAGTTAATAATCATTTGCTTTCATCTCATTAGATATTAACTTGGTTAATTATATACTTGAGATTTCCAATAAATTTACATATTTATACAAATTCATAAAATATTATGAGTAATGGCATTATTGCTCTAACGTTATTTTTTTACTACCAATTTTTAATTATTTTACGATGCTTTTTTTATATTTTTAATAAAAGAAATACAGCTATCTGATCTTAACAGAATTACAGTTTTTTAAACACGTGAAACTTTAAACAATATTTATGAAACATTTTATCAATAAATTAGCATGTTATTCATAAGCACTTTTGAACAATTACAAATGCATAAATGAATTTGATGCCTCTAGTATTTTAAGCAGAAAGTATTTTTACTGCATTTTATTTACTTTCAAAGCAACAAGTATTTTGTCAATATATTTTTTAAAAATTATAAAAGGGTGGTAACAATTCTTATGTGACATAACTTGTTCATCAATATTTATAAAAAGTAAGGACATTAATATGTCTTTATGTATGTGCCTTATAATTAAGTTTTCATTCCATTAATTTAAATGGAAAATACGATTATATAGTTTCACTTTATGCAACAATTTTATAGTAATTATAATAGTAATTTATTTTCTATATCTCATTAACAATTTAACTAATAATTCAAACTTTTTAGTCAAGAGCTTTATTCAGTTCTTGACTAAAAATTTGAATTATTAATTAAATTATAGAGTGTGTATATTCTTTATGAATGACAAAAATCTTAATATATTATTTGAATTTATTATTTGTGTTTACAGTGTAACAATGTTAAAAAAAACCATTAATAATAATTTGTGTGTAACATGTCTGCATAGTGGCCTATTAATGATGTATGGGATTTTAAGATTTTAATTTCTTTAATGAATTTGACTCATATAAAAGAAATTTGAAGCTTTGTAAAACGATTCCTATATAATAAAAATCTAAATCAGTTTTTTATATATATTTAATTAGTTAAAGTATTTCTTGACACTTCAAACTTTTTCAGGCTCATTTTGTTTTCAAAACAAAATTCAAATACATAACTTTATTTGCAATTTTTAGGTAAACTAATGTATTTTAATGGTTATATTCTTAATACATTTTCACACTAATACCATATATATGCCGGCAATGCATTCCTAATGGACAACATTCAATTCCTTCAGAAATTAATTGGATAATAAACTACTTTTATCTGTAAGAGCTTAAAAATATAAGAAAGTTAGTGCGTTAGAATGAAACAAGTAAGTTTAAATATGAAATCAAGTGCGTTTGAACACTTCTATTTTTATGTTATTTAAGCTTAAATATTAAAAGTTAAATGCGCATATTCACTGAAACATGCAATATAGAAATGTCAGAATTTCATTAAAGTCTTTATCTGGTGTACACATACGTATTCTGGTGGGAATTCAATAGAAATATAAAAATCAATGCTATCTAAATTTATGAAAAAATAAATGCATATACATTTACAACCTAATATTTAATATTTTACACTCCCAAACACGGGGATATATGTACATTATTTAGAAAAAAATATATATGCATAACTTTTTTATCCTTATTATTTGTCTAGAATAAAAGAATTAAATGTTAGGAAGTGTTTTATACAAATGATCAATAAGAAGTTGCAGAAGCATGCTTGAATCAGAGATGAAACTTTAGCAACAATAAACAGTCCAAAACATTACGAAATAAGCTTTGTACTAATTATAAGCTAATAGCTGGTATTTTATTAAAATTTCACTATAAAATAAGGATTTTATTATGTCATTTCATAATCTAAACTATATATTTGTGGATCCTCATATTTGGTGACTGCCTAGCTAACCCAATTGGGAAACTCAAGTTTCCAAAGTATTCATTGTGTCTCTTAATTCGCATAAAGATAATTCCTTGAAAATATCAGACTGGGCATCAAAGTTTCAAAATTTAGAAAATATTTCATGTGTAATATTTCATTTCAAAAATTATTATATCTGTTTTAAAATTTAATTCGTTATATATATATATATATATATATATATATATATATATATATATATATATATATATATATATATATATATATATATATATATATATATATATACATACATATATATATATATATATAATTATGTTAGAACCATTTACAATTTCTCTTAAGTTTTTGGTATTTGTAAATAAATTAATCAATGGTTTTTATTCTAAGTATTAAACAAGTAGGTATAAGCTTATCTCAGATGAATCCTGAAAGAATTTCTCTGAGAAGTGGTTTTGAAGTCAGTCATTTACCGTATAATTTTAAGCTTTTTCACTCAACAGGGCAGTTGTTATCTGCAGGATTTCGTAGAATCAGCTATAGAGATCATGGAGACACAATAAAACTTTTACAGAAAAAATACGGAGACAGACTTAAGAACCCCTGAAGCGGATTATAGGAAAGACATATAAAAGCAGCTCGTTTGAAGCATTTTGTAAAATTTATAAGACATAGAGCAACTCCATTTCTTGAGTAAGAGCATTTTGAGCTATAAACAATTCAATGTAATTTAATTAAACTAATTTAAATCACAGATAAATTTAGACTCTTATTAGCTTAACCGTAAAAGCTCATTTTTATGAATAAGAAATATTTCTTGAAAATATTATAATAAAAGTAGTTTCACTTAAAATATAGAATTTTCATCAAATATCAAAGACATCCTTAATACTTGGAAATTCTTATAAATAAATATTTCATGGAATATTACAAATTTAAACTTTTACATCAAATAAATATTTCGTGCTTCATAAAATAATTCTTCGGAATTATTCCACGAAACACGTAATCACTCATTTCATTCCACTGTCATCATTAGAATTAGTTTATTTTCAACATAATTTTAGGGATTGATTTTGCAATAAAATGAATTATTAGCATCTATATAAGTTAACTTTATCTTATTTTTACCATTTAAAGGAAAATTGTAAAAGGTATGGCATTTACAGATTCATATTTGTGCTTTGTAATCTTTTGAAATTTAGATAAAATATGATGCCCAAGTTTGAAAACAATTTCTAGAAATTAGGAATAAAAATTTGCAATTTCAAATCCAACTATGTTAAGCTTTTCAATGCTTTAAATGATTGAAATCTCAGAATTCTTGAATATTGAGTAAATATATTGATTTTTTTAAGACACGTGTTTATGATGTTAACAAAAAAGTAACCTTTCATAATTGATAAACATTGATATTTAATTGGGAGTCATTTATCCATGCTGTTTTGCAATTTTATTTACTTTCAGTTATTAAATCTTCTATAAGTACTAAAAGCCTCAATAATTTATTGCATTTGATTTTTTTTAAAAATAATATAACATTTGTTATGCTTTAACAAGAAGTCAAGGGAATTCAAATTAACACTTATTAATTCGTGAGATACGGATTAAAATTCGTAAGGGAATGTATGCAAGCCTATAGAAATAACTGTAAAAGTGAAAAGTTACAAAAAATTCTTTTTTTTCATCGTCACTTCGTCATTCTCCTAACTAATTTACTAAGATTCAATGTGTATTTGTCTCAAAAGTTAAGAACAAACTTATAAAAGCATGTTAAGTTTAATTTACGTCATTTTTGTAAATTAATTAAATCGTAATTAAATCATATATAATTTCTTAATCTAATTATTCTTGACTAATATTCTTATTCCCCATTTCCTTGTGAAATATATATATGGCTTTTAAAAATCTTAATAAAGCCACAGACTTACAAGCAAGTTACCAAAGAAACTAAATATGCATTTCCTGATAATATTAACAAAAACTTCTATTCACCTTTTAAACAATATAAGCAATAATAAAATTCAGTAAATGATTTGCCTAAACAAAATAACATGTTAAAGAGTCATTAGATTACTTAATATTTTAATTATATCTGGAAAATTTAATGACTTTTAAACCATTCATTTTGTGATTAAATTTCCAATATTATACTTGAAAATTGTTAATAATTTGAGCGTAAGATCCATCGACAGTTTTCAGATCTTATAAAAAAAAAAGTCTGTTTATAATCCCCAAAAACTCAAAACCAAACAATCTGATTAAAAATTTTAAATATTATCCAACAAATGAGTGTGGGGCACATAAATTAAATTTTTCGTTGATAATTAAAATTTGTGCTGATTTCACTGCCAAACTGGCCTGTAAAATATTATTTTAAATTAACATAAATGATATTTTTTATTAGATCAAAAGGAAAGCCATAACAATTAAAGTTTAAATGGGTTTAATTTAACTGTTTTAAAAACAAAATTTAATATAAAATAAGAATGAAGAATAGCATATAAAATGTAATATTTTATATGCCTGTGTGCATAATTTATATCAAGATGATTTTTAACAAAACGTCTTCCTGTTGACAGTATAACGTTTTCCTCAATTTAATCATATATCAGTGCATCAATATATCATCATATATAAAGTGCATCAAAGTTTTTGATTTACTTCTCATATTAATAGAAAATTCAAGAACAATTCTTATCTTACATATAAGATATTAAAAAAATAATGCGTCATTTTTCAAGATAAAGTAAATCCATTCAAAGCGCTTTGAGAATATTTTACATAAGTTTATATTTCAAGTTTATTTCCTACAATTATTTTATAAGAAATGTTTACATTAATAGAGCAAAATATCATTACTTAAACAATTCAAAATAATTGGCTATACTCTTTCTATTAATTAATTCAACATCACTTTTTAAATAAATTACAAGTTTAAAAGCAAAAGTTCATAAAAAATACCAAGCCTTACCAATATTTCTTAGAAGATTAAATTTATGCTTGTTAATGTGCTTATAAATAAGTTACATTTCTTGTCTATTAAAATAAGTCACACAACCTTTAAAAATTATGATCATAATAAAATGTTAGTTTAATATTTTTTTCTATTTTCTCCTGATGGAAACGTAATCTTTCTTTAATTTAAAGTTTTATTTGCATTGTCAAATTAAGAAAGATCTTTTTAATGCAAAAATAATAGTATTTTATACAGTTTAAGAGTATCCTTAAAGCCATTTTTTCACATAAAATTTGATGTTAAAAGGAAAATATTTCATGTTGATCTTCTGATGATAATATTTGAAAAAAGAATTTACTAACCTTTTTATTTAATGGGCATTAATTTTATAACAATTCTTATTTTAATAAAAATATTTTTGAGTTTTTAGAATTTACACAAGTATAATAATTGTTACAATATTTATAAAATGTATTTTATAAATATTGTATTTATATATAAAAATGTAATGAAAAAATGTATTTTATTTTCATTATAATCACGCATGCACAAATGATACATAGTTTACATTAATATTATGATTCATTCATGCATAATTTTTGCAATGATTAAAATTAATTTACAATATAATGTTTAGGAACTAAAATAGTTACTAAGTATTATTAAAGATTATTTCATTTTAGAATGATTACCTGAAAACATGAAATTTATAAAATATTAAAATTATTTGAATGAGAATTTATCCATGCGTATAAACAAAACCAAATGAAAGAAATTTAAAATCCTGTGATTTCGAAAATAGTAAAAAATTCTATCATGATTTCGAAAATAGTAAAAAATTTTATCATGATTTCGAAAATAGTAAAAAATTTTATCATGATTTAGAAAATAATTATAAATAAGGTAAAATAAAAACTATGAATGTAAAGAATAATTGCAAAATAGTCATCATGTTTTATTTGGTAAAACTTCATTTGGTAACAAACTTTATTTGATAATCAGTAAGTTATATAATATTTCTTAATTCCTTCTCTCAGTTTTTGTATAAGCATTGATTAATTCTTACAGTGATTTCCCATAAAAACTTATTAAACTTTTCAATGTACAAAACAGTTCGAATTGAAAGTATTTATAAAGTGTAATTGAATAAATTATTAGAGAAATCATTTGAAACTACAACATAAATACGTATGAATCATTAAAACAGTTCACTTAATACTTTAAAAGTGTGTATAGATATAATTAAAATTTAAAAAACTTAATAATATGATATCAAGGTAATTTTAAAAAAATAAATGAAAATCTCTGTAAATGTGAAAGATAACAATCTATAAATTTTAAATATTACTTAGTTTTATTTAGTATATAAAATCATTTATATTAGTAATTGAAAAAAGCAAACCTAATTTCGTATTAAAATTTTTAAAATGCTTCATTACCAGTAAAAGTAGCTAACTCATTATAAATGAAGCCTATACTTTGTGGATATATTATAACCTTTTTGTTAACTTTGCTATTATATATTGAATCTAATTTATTAAAACTAATTAATTCTTACTTTTCAATAATCTTTATTAAAAAATTATCTTCTGTACAAAATGCGTTACACTTTTACATAAATCTTAGTTTTTCAAATAATAAATATATCAATATAAATTAATAAATACATCATTTCTTAATGAAAATCAAATTTACATATACCTTCTAAATGATTTTAAAATGCATTATTTATGGCAGAGATGAAATAGTTTTAGTTAAAAAAGAAAATAGTTGTTTTTATTAAATTTAGTTTGCTTTTTCCCAGAAAATCAAGAAAATATAATTATTGCAGATTTAATCTCTAAAAGATTTTTATGATGTTGCAATGGAAAATATTCAAATCAAGGATTAATTGGCGGATTTTTCTTATATTTCTTATATTGTTTTGTTACTAACTTTTCTAAAGATAATTCATCAAATCATAAATTTTCATGAAAATCCTCGGTATAAAGATTAAGGTCATGTGTTTTATAGGTGATATTCACCGTTACAAGAAGAATACTTCAAACTAAAGAAAATCTGAAAGTAAATGATGGATTCAATTTATTACTCCTTTTAAGAAATTTATTAATGAAAGAAAAATCTTCCAGCAATGAAAGCAATACTGTCATCAAAGTGTCTACAGTTTTTCAGTTTTAACAACATAATATGGTAATTTATTTTTAATTTTTGAGGGCCACCTTCCTACTAAATTATATGTAGAATATATTATATTAAGGGTTAATAAAAAGTCTAAAACGACAATGGCAATAATGAAACGATTTTTCAGCTTAATTTTATTAGCGAAATTAATCATTCGTAAGCTTTTCAAAATATTTAAATACCTTAAAGAATAGTTTTTAAGAACAAGAAACAGAACAAATGCCAATTTTTCCTACGTTATTCAAATATTTCTGCACATTGATGAAGAGTAATAATAACAATTAAAAATTATATTTCTCTTCACAGATCAATATATAAGAATATGTTTATTTACAGGAAAAAAAAATACTGAGAATTAGAAGTTAATTTTAAATGTGATATTACACACACACACACATTTATTTAACAATTTTTAATATATTATTCCATTCTCGAAATAGTTGAAGAAAAAAAAATTAATTATTTTTATTTTAAAAGTTTCTTCAACTTTAATATATTATTATTCATGACTAAATAAATTTATCTACACATTTATATGCGCACACATATTGGTTGCCTAAAACGATGCTTACACTTTTTTCATATCTCACTAGAAACAGCTAGGAATTATTTTGATTGACGCATTTATAAAAGTTTTCCTTCCTTAAATCTTCGCAGACTTCCGTTTCTTGGAATGTCAAGAAACTCAAGTTGCTGTGACTTAAATCATATTCAAACAAATTGAAAAAAATTCCTAAATAAATTCAAAAATATTTTTTTAAAAAATTGCAAAACCTTTTATTGCACATAAAATGTATTTTATCGAATGAGTTATCTTTAAAGGTGAGAGCATAAATTCAAAACTTAATTTTATTTTCAGAAATACATTGTAAATTAAAACGTGAGTATATTTTCAATATATACTATTCTTAAATCAAAATATGAATAGAAACTTATTTATAATTATGAAAATCTAAATAATCACTGGAGTATATTTTTGTATTTGAAATAATTGCAACTTACATTGCAAAGACAAAATGCGGTCATAAAAATCCGTAATACTTCGTTTAATAAAATTTCCATACATTTTAACTTACTGAATTGTCTTGAGAAACAAGATTAAGGCTTTAATTAAAGCACGGTAAGGTCGGCTTCAAATTAATCAGCCCTGATATAATGATAAGACTTACTTCACTCTAATAAAGATTAAACATTTTATTTAATTATAATTGAATTAATATTATTTTATTGAATTATGATGTTTACAAAGCCAACTAATATCCTACCATCCAAATATTATTCAGGTAAGAAATTCCAATTTAATTTCCTAAAACATTTCCAATAAATTTATATATACCTTTTATTTATAAGCAACATTATTAAATATTTCATAAATCCTGTAATTGAAATAGATAATAGAGGTTAAGTAAAAATAATTCCTTTTTTAATATTATATATTGTTTTCGAAAATTTTGCGTTTTTATCAGCATTTACAATAATTTACTCAGTTCTTAAGCATTCATAGCTTTCTCTGTAAGATTTAATTATGCTCCACTTAAGAAAGTGAAAGTATAAATAAATTAAAGTTATGCATATAAAATTTTTGTGCACTTATTTTTATCAGTTTTAATTAAAAATTGTGCCGATAAGAGTGAATAAACTGAAGCAATGAGTAAACACTGATATAAGCCACTCAAAACATTAAATATGGAAAATAATCAAGCTTGATAAATATATAACTTCAAATTTAATAACTTTACTGATAAAAATCTATGAATAAAGTTTCTATTTTCATTACTTGTTTTAAGGAAAACGGGTATATTTTGTTTTTTCTTAATTGAGCGTATTTAAATATCAATATTAGCAAGAAAATTAGGGTTATTAAGAATAAAATTAGAAAATTGAATTTTAGAATCCAAAATAAATGAATGACAGTAAAAAGGTATAGCAAAATGTAATTAAAATATATCTTTATAAAAATAGATTCTTAAAAGATACGTGAATGAGAAAAAGAAATTCGAGAATTTAACCTTTAATATTAAAAATGTATTAATTTGACAACTTATCCGAAAAACATTTCAGGGTAATATTCAAAAAGACTTAAAATAAATATTCCTGTTCGATAATTTTTTATTTTCTGCGTAAATTCGAATCTTTACAAGTAATTTAAAACTTTAAAGAGTTCCATTTTTAATCAGTCAGCAAAGATTATTAATTTTCGGAATGAACGGAAAATAATAGAATTGTAAAATTTAAATCATTATTTGATAAGCACGGATGAATTTATACTTTTGATTTTAATATGCTTTTCATTTTATCAGTCAGTGTTATCAGAACATTGGTGAGATTTAGGAATAAACATCTAAAATATATAGGGTTATATTAAGTACCCAGCTCTGTTTATTCGCAATATTTATGATATTTGTTTTACTATGGCAACTCAGAGCTTATTTAAATATTTAGTCCAAATTAATATTTTATGTCATTTGAAGAAAAGACATAAGAGAAAAGGTTAGTCAATATAGCTTAAAAGTCTATTATTTTATTTACAAAGTATGTAGATGTTGATGTGCGCAACTTTTAAAGTATATAGAAATGTCACTCACAGAAATGATTGGGTGTCGAAAACCAGTGTATACAATTAAACTTTAACAGTATTAATTAACTAATATTAAATTAGCAACAATTCCACGAACCTTGATCATTAAAATTATTACATTAAGAAAATGACGTACTATGTACGTAAAATTTATACAAGACAACAAGAATAAGAAGATGTAATATGCAAAGAATAACCTTTCTCTATAATTCGTGTAAAATAGATGGTGATCCTACACATACAATTAAAAAATTTAACAGCAAGTTCTCATACACAAACTGCATTTGAACGTTGCTCCCCTGGGAAGAAGTGTCTTGATGTCTCGTGTGAGAAGAAGGAATACTTACATCAAATTTCTGACTTTGATAGCTGTTAAAATATAGTTCATCTAGATTGCAATTTAACGAATTGCTGTTCACATCAATCAAGATCCCGTAGCTAACTGTAAAATCAGGAATCTATGGGCATAGGATAGTATAATGGAAGGACTTGCTGTATCACAGGAGCCCGTTATCTCTAATAGCCTGAAAAACAGACCTGCATGGCTTTACTGATTTCTACAATCATGTTATGAACCTCAAGTCAAAAAATGAGCTGCTTTGAAAGATAACAAGTTACCATACGTGAAGTTCGAGGACAACTGCCGCGACATGAATGGTCGTTTCGTCAATAATTGCTGCGGCTTTACTGATATTGCATCACTAAAAAAAGATCCTTCAATGTTGGGAAAAATGATGAGCTTGAAAATAGTAATGACATAAACACTGAGTTTTCTAATGTATTTCGATTTTTTTATGGCATAAACGTAAACGCATCTGTGTTTGACGGTATAGATGAGATGCATCTATCACCATTGTGCTGATCCATTTCATGAGTGATGATACGGGGTATTTTTGCAAACATTTCTCGGTCAACTTATGTTCGTATAAACGACATTTTGAATAATGTACTTTACATTTATGTTGTGTTAAACCCCATGGCTCTAGTATTTTATCCAGTCTTTTTCAAAGCTTTGTTACCGCAAAATAATGCCCAACAGCTTGCTATAGGAATTATATGAACCTTCTAAACAGAAAATGTTCAGTTGCAACTGTGCATAGCATGTTCTTCAGGTCTCTTACATCTAAAAAATATGTGTTCATTGTTTGCGAGAGACTAATGAGTTACCATTCCTTAGTCACAATGGTTGAGGAATTGTGGCATCTTATGCATGGGCAGCTGTAAAAAAACATGACTTCCAATCTCTGAATGACTTGATTAGGATTTTAATTGCTGCTACTGTTGCTAGGTTGGTTTGGTTTGGTTTGTTTGTCGCTCAACGGTCATTTTTTGCACACGAGGGCTAATTAGACCGGGACTATTGGTTTAAAGTGGATTCCGAACCACTACAAACATCCATGCCCAAAGTGGGATTCGAACCCACGAACTGTTGAACCGAAGGCAAGAGCGCTAACCATTCGGCTGCCAGCTCGGCGCTACTATTGCTAGAGATGGGTGTTCCAGGTATTTATTTCACAGATATATATTCTTGAAAATTTAATCTCTTTTTTTTTGGTATAATATTTTTGTTCAATAAATTCTATTTTCTTGTTAGTGCTTTTTACTAGTGTAATATTTTAATACCCATTAGAGTAATATAACATTTCATAATCAAATGAAGCGTAACAGAACATTGCTTCTGTACTATTATTATTTTTTGACAATAGTAAAAAATGAAAAAGATGTCCAATTAAAAGCATGTGGATGATGGAATAAGAGTTATGTAAACTAATATTATTAAGACTGAAAACTGAAAAAAAATGAATAGTATTAGAAATATACCCTAAACTGCAATTTAAAAAAATCGGATCCCTTTTTTATTCATCTTTTCAGCACTTCAAATGTTGGAAGTGATGGCACATTTTCTAGTGGGACACCCAGCGGGTTTGCCATCTTGAACTCCGAAAGTGGGTGGGTGTTCGAGATTTAGAAGCAGGTATCAAGTAGAAGACCCCAAGACTTGGCCCACAGAGGTATCATTTCACGTGAAAAACACAGCAACATGAACGAATCTTCGGTTGGGTTAGGATTCGATACCTACCTTCCGATAACAAAAAAGAATGCCTTACCAACCAGGTCACCGCTGCCTTTTTGCAATAAAACCATATCCGTTACAAAATTAAGTTTTTTAAAGATGCGTGAATGAAACAAAGATACGATATATTTTAATCTTAAGTATTAAAATATACAAACAGAGAATTTCCTTTCACAGAAAATTCCAGAAAAATATTCTTATAGAATTTTAAGTATCTATTCCTTTTTAATAATAAATTGCCTCTTAAATTTATTATTTAAATTATCTTAATAATTTTAATATAAAATTGTCTTAATAATTTTAATATAAAATTACCTTAATAATTTTCCTCTGAAATTCAAATTCTTACGAGCAGTATAAGATGTTAAATAATTTTAATTTCTTTATCAGAAAGCAAGATTTGAGAAGCAGAATATGTGTGCAAAATGTGATGATCAAATATCTATAGAATGCATTGCATTTATAAATTATTGCGCTGTAAATAGTGAATAAATTTTTGATTTAATGTTCAGTCTACAAACAGCATTGAAACGATATATTGCGAAATTATTAGTCCATTGTAGTTAAAATATTAAAGAATTGGAATAAATACATAAAAAAATTGTCTTTAAATATTAATATTAATATAAATATCTTAACTTCAAAATTGAAACACCAAGGGAAAAATACCAAAATTGATTTATACACTGGTAAGACAATATATGTTTATTCAGATCATTTTAAATAAATTGAAAATTTTAACTGTTGGTTCTAGCAAACAGGAACAATATTATTACTTTTATGATGTAAACTCACCTATAATGCATATTTTAAGAAACTTGCTTTCAAACATTATTTATTTAAATATCGTACGTAGCTTTCGAAAATTTTATTTCATGGCACAAAAGCAAATGTATTGAAAAACATAAATCATTTTGCTCCAATAACGATTTATTTTAAGTGATAAATTTAAAGGAAGCTATTTTTTTAAACTAAAGAACTATTATGTTAAATTATTAAAGCAAGCTATAACACAAAATCAAATTCATTTAAATATAAAGACAGACTATTTTCTCGTGTCAATAAATTATTCAATAATTTCATTAAAAGTATACAATTTTATCATTTTATAAATATGATTATCACACATAATGACATAATATCCTTAACTCATTCAAACATAAGCTTCTAGAATCTGTTTTAAAAATAAATATGAAAGTAAAATACCATGCTTTATATATTTTTCCAGTACTCTACTGAAACTAATACTAAATAAAATTTAGTTGACAGCCAAGATAATGTCTTCGATCAGGATTAAATTCTGTTGCAACGAGATTGATTGTATTAAAGAATAGAATCATATGAAATCCATATAATTTTAAATTATAAATCTATTTTTTAAATATATTTTACTTTTATTTATATATTAAAATGGTTACAAAATAATCTTCCATTTATTTAAGCAAATGAATTTAATAAACATTACAAAATGCCTTATAAAAATTCTGAAAATTGTGTTTCTTAAAATCTTGCATATTTAAGAAACAGACTGCATATTTAATAAATTAAAATTTTAGATATTCTTGACTGTTTAAAATGAGGTCAGAGAGTTTTATTTTCTATCAGAAAATCAAGGATTCATGAGAAAATGGGAACTTTTATGAATAAACTACAAACATTGGAAGACATGGATAACAAAGCTCATAAGCTGAAATTGACTGTAAATTTTGGTATATTGGATTCAAAATTATCGTTAAAATCTTATAACGTTCTGCAGAATTATAATCCATTATTTAATTTCTTAACTTCAAATTATTTAGATTCAAATTTTCAAATCTTTGTTTGCATATAGAAGTACAATCAAGTATGGTAGAAAAATCCTTTTAAAAATTATCTTTTATGTATAAAAATTCGTAGACAGAGGTATGGTAAAAATAAATAACTAAAAAACATGAATAAATATCCAAATCTAGATTTTTATACATCAGAATTTTGTATGTAATTCAATATTTCATTTGCACATTTTCAGGAACTTCCATCAACTGGAACCTAATATACATCTAAAACGCAACAATACCTAAAAAATTTTTGCAATTTTCTTTGTATCAAAATCTGTATATCACGCTTTAAATCACTGCATGAAGAGCAACTTTATTTGCTCCAAATAATCCAGTTTGTCTAGAAAAATGTCCGTAAGTTCCCTTGAATAAAAAAAGATTTGTGAAATTGTGACAACTGTGAGTCGATAATATTTTAAAATAGAAGATTTGACTCTTTTTACGTAAGAGAGTCAATACGAATCCAAGAACTTCTGAATCATGATTATTGTAATAAGTATCTGAGATTAGAAAACTGTATATGAAGTATTTTTCCTTTATTTGATATTTTATTTCTTCGTTTCATTAGAATCATTTTTAGAAAACTGTATTTTTGATACCAAAAACACAATTATTCAATGAAAATATAAATTAATACTTATAATTAATATAAAGTTTATTAAATGTAACTTCGAACTAATGACTGCATTTTAACATTTTCTATTGTTTAATTTAGAATACAATCTAAATTCTTATTTGCATACAGACTTTTTGGTCTTTCATACGAAATAACAATAATGCATGTTGTGTATATTTATAAATAATTTTTTAAATAAAATGTTTTTGTAAATTTAAACGTTGGGGTGAAATTCATTTGCTCTGTATACAATAATTTGAATACAAATAAATTAATACAATTAAAGATTTAAAGTATCGTATTTTTCTCTATATTTTTATTTACAGCTAAAATGCTTCTTTAAGGAAACTAAAACTTTTTTTTTATCAAGATTTAAGTTTGTTTTCAAACTTATATTTTATATTCTTTAAAAAATTTATGTGATATTCTTTAAAACAACATTTTTATCTATACATTTTTAATTATGCTAATATTTTAATTCAAACGTATTAAAAGAAAATTTAATATTAAGTACGTACGATCATGTATTTTCCAAATTTTAATGTAAATTTTCACACCTAGAAAAGGAAATAACGGTACTTTCAAATTTTTTTATTCCATAATTTAAAATAATAATAATTTTAACGCTTCATTCACTTGTAACATGAAATTAGTTATTTTATCGATTTCTATAGTTTTAATTTTCTTTATATCCCACACTCACGTATTCGATATTTATGCCATAAATCAATGCGTCCCCCAATACAATGAAGATGAAGCATAAAGGGAGAATAAAAGTTATAGCCCATGCAGTTGTCCCTAATATGTTTGCATAAAATGTCTCTAAAATGTCAATGCATATTAATCACCTAAAAAACTAGTTTATTATTTTTGAATAATAGGACAGTTCTTTAGGTGATCACTCATCCATATGAGTTTGGTGGCAAAAAAGCAAACAAGCTGAATTTGATTTTTGTAAGTACTCATGTCCTGAAACTAAGCGTGAACAACACCAACAAACCAAGCCTGGAAGGAACTTGGAATTTTATTATTTTTGTTGAGCAGGATATTCCCTTCTTATCTTATAATAGTACTTTCATTTTTCACCTTATAAAAATTTCCAGATGAGAACCAGATTGGACCTTAATAATTCAGCCTTAGTCTATTCACCAGATCATTACCCAAAATGTCCCGATGGCTCAGTATCCACAAATGAGCAATGCTTATCTTCGATTTCTGAAGTTCGAAAAGCATAATTTTACAAGAATAAACTTGTGCATTTTGATTATATTTTAAATTGGTAAGACAGAAATAGCAGTGTGGAAATCATTAAGAAACACAATGTTTCGATTGAGACTCCTTTTTAATTTTCAATTGATAGTGATACAGCCGCTATATCTGCATCAAAATTTTCTCAGTATTTTACCACAGAAGAAATAATACTGATGGTACTTGAATTGCTTCCAGCACCGGTATCTTTTACAGTATTGGGCTTTTTCTTAAAATTGATGATTGTATTTATGTAGAAGTTATTATTTTCATTGATTAATACAGTTTTTATATTACTTTTTCCAAAACATGGACTTGATACCATGTAAAAATTTCTCTTTTGCTCACATAGGCACTTTTAACTTAGGAAAGTCAGAACGAACATAATTTCTACACAAGAAAAAGTTTCTTTCCATTATAAAATAATTATGATCAAAAGAAACGCCTCTACTTTTTTCCATAATTTTACTCTTTAATTTTATATATAGGAATTTTTTAATTTTATTGATTAATGTTTTTTATATTTTTTTCAAAATATTTATTTTATGTACAAAATTTCTTCTTTTGCTCAGAAAAGTCAGAATGTCTTTTAGGTACATTTAACTCCGAAAATTCAGAAAGCTTAAAATAATAAATATATCATCCAAAAAACGAAAAAGTTTCTTTTGATTAATTAATAAAATTTGAATTGAAGATTTATAAATGTTAAAAAGTTTATATATTCTCTGGGTTTGCTTAATCTAATAATTAAAAAGATTTCATACATTTTTACGGATTGTTTTTTGGATTTAAGTTGAAAAGATTCTTTATATTTATTTCAATACAACATTTTTATTAAGAAAAACAAGTTACAAAAGTTATTTATTAGAATATTCAACTTGTAATAGAAAGACATTCTTAATTTATTTTATTCCATCTACATAGTTTTAAAAACTGGTAACTTCATTGTAGATTTTTTCTAAAACTAACGTTTTTATTTAATATGAAAAAAGTAGTTATGTTATTAGATTAGTTTCTTTTCAATTTTTCTTGCCAGACTTTTCCTCTTTCACACAGCTAGACGCATCTATCTCAAAAATATAAGAAAAATCTTTCTAACATATAAGGACAAATGTCTACTTCTTAATTAATTAATAGAATTGGCATAAAAGATTTATAATTATGAACTAAAAGTTAAGATTAATTAATTAGTACAGAGAAGTTTTATATGTATAATTAAATAGACATTGCTATAACTGATAAACTATGATACAATGCTTATTTTCAAAGCAAAACAATAATTAAAAAGCAATATTAGTACTTTTTTTCTAATTCACTAAATATTCTTTTAAATAAAGTGATGAAAAATCCGATAATCTTCTAGAAAAATTATTTATATATGAATTTTTAACACTACATAATATACTAACGAATCAAAAACTAGTGACAAAAAATGTAATAAAAAATATATGGGAAAAATATTTTTTTGTTTATAAAATTTACCAAAAATTAAAGATAATTTTGTAATTCCTTCTTAAATTCCTATTGTAAATACTAATTGAGCTAGGTGCTGAATGATCACACGCTGGTCTTCAATTTAACATTTCATGAGTTCAGTTCCCTCTTCGAGGGTGAATGTAAATTTTATTAATCATTGTATGCAATAATATTTATTTGACATACAATGATTTGTAGCACAGTAAATCTTTTCCACTTGAAAATTTAGTTCTCATATAAGCATATTAATCCTGAGTAGTTCATTACTTTAACGATTTACAAAATGATATACCTGAGTCTTTGAAATGTTTTCCCGTAATTTCCTTTTTCCTTATAGAATACTTTGACGTTTATCACGATATATTTGTATTAAAAATAAGACTTGCATAATTAAAATTAAATTATATAAACCTTATCTATAATGCAATATGTAATTTAAATTTTCAATCATGCAAACTTTACAGTAAATATTTTAATCGATATCAATTTCATTTATGTTTATTTTTTACAAATCGAATATTCATTTAAGAGCCTCATTTTTTGAAAAATGTTGAGAAAAAAATAAAAATATACCAGACAATTTTACTCTTTAAGTGCAAAACACGAAAAACATTACTAAATGAAGCTCTATTTCATTTTACAGTTTAGGAATGACAAAACAGCAATACAATCTTTTTGTATAAGCTAGCAAACAGAAATATTTCGATAAACAAGAAATTATCTTATCTTAAATCGCTTTCTCGTGTGGGTCCGTTTGAAAACTAAAGAAATTATCTTATTTCATTAAAATTGGAAATTAATTAAATAATTCCAAATCTACAAAACTATTTTCAAATAATAAATGTGAATAAGGATAATTCCCTATATATCTGAAATATTAAAAACTCTGATATTTATGGATTATACATAAATGTATTTTTCATGCTTATTTTGAGACATGTGTGCAGAAATGATTCCCAGAAAATGTTCAGCTTATGAATTTTGTGTTTTAAAACTGGACAGTAGTCAACTGTCAAGATCTAAATTTCTTACATTGCAAGCAAATTTTCTGTTTCTAATGACTCATTGTGTTTCCTCATAAATCATAAATACTGGTCTATTTGTAAGCATCTCATAAATTAATATTTTGGGATTTATACTTCGGTCAAATAACGTTATTGTTTGCTTATCAACATTTTCCAATATTTTTGAAAAAAAAAAAAACTGTGTCAATAATAACAACAGTAAACATTCAATCTGCATCTTAATAAATTCCTCATACATTGGTAAATGATTGTAAAATATTCACAACTTTTAAACTTCTAACTTTTAATTGTATTGATTAAATGCATACTAAACAATAGCTAAAGTATAACTTTATTTACTTATAAAATTTCCATTTAAATTTTATAAGTAAATAACATATAAACTTGAAAATAAAGTTTTACATGCGACATAAATAATAAAGTAATAAAATAAACAACAAAAAATTATACTTAACATAATATTTTTAAATTATAAATACTTAGATATGTTTGCATTTTCGTAGAAAATAGTTCAAGAAATATATTTTTTAATGGCTTTTATCTGTCTTAAATTTAATATTTATTGTTATTAATTCTTAATTATAATATTATATATAAAAATTTTTAACAAGCTAAATTACAAATATATATATATATATATATGTGTGTGTGTGTGTGTGTGTGTGTGTGTGTGTGTGTGTGTGTGTGTGTGTGTGTGTGTGTGTGTTTGTGTGTGTGTTACTATTTAGCGTGTTAAGAAATTTTTAAATAATGGTTTATACATTTTGCTGTTACAAGATATTTAACTAAAATACATTAAGAGAAAAGTGCATTTTCCTAAAAAAATACTAACTATAGTGAGATATGAAATCTGTTTATAATATAAAAATCTTTTTTTAAGCTCATCTGTTAGCCGCAGATTATTAACACATTCGTCCACATTATAATTATACTCCACATACTTTTATTAAATAATATGTATCACCTGACTGAGTTTTTAAAAAAATAATAAATCATTTGTGTTAATATATCCATTAATTTATTCTATTTATATTTTATTAATGTATTAACAAAATGATATTAAATATAAGGTAATGATACCTTTAGTGTCATTAAAAAGCTTTCAGATTTTAAATATATATTTTTTTAGTTAAAAAGTAAATAGAAAGCCTGAACTAAATTATTATTGTAACTTAATAAATTATTTTATATGAAACATAAGGTGGGCTTATGTTTTCTTATAAGACCCATTAAAATGCTTTCTCTATACTTAAAATTTTTCTGCCAGTTTGTGTAGCAATAGTCATCAAATTTCAAGATCAACATTTCTCACGTCATTACTTTCCAGATTAAATTTCTTATGTTGTAGCCATCGAGCTCGCTTGATATTAATTCTTCTGCAAGTTTTTTTATATTAATATATATATATATACATATACACTGGTTCTCACAAAAGTTAAGAAAAAAACTAAAAGTTGACGATAACTGAAAAAATAAACAAGTAAATTAGACGAAACTGAGGGAAAATTTTTATTATATCACATGTAATTCACAGAATTACAAGAAAAAGTTAACGTAAAATTTGCCTTTAGTGGTATCACACCAGGAATATAAAATGTCTTGAATTCAAGCATGCAAATCATATGTATGGAAAAACTTTCCATATGATCAGTCTATCCGATGGTGTGATCACTCCGAGCAGCAACACAAGCTTGACATCTTTGTAGCATAATTTTTATCATGCTTTCTGTATTACCTGTATGGGTAGAAATGGTTACATTGTTGACAAAAAACAGTTATTTGCTCGTGACGGATTTGGGAAGTGGAGTGGAGGCAAGAAATATGCTTCTCAAGAGTGTACCATACTTGCTAAAATGGATTAAGCTCTAAAGAGCTAATCCATGTGAACTAAGATTCTGCTTCGAAATACTCTCGTATGAGACGAACAGTGTCATGTCGGAAATTGTCTGCTTAAAAAGATATAGGTAATTGCAACAGCATATATATATATATAAACTGCTGTCCATTATGTCGTCTCTCTACTTTTGAACAAATAAGAGTTCCACTTGTCAGCACGTAAAGGTCTATGCATCCAAAAATATTCCTCCCCTTTCAAGAACACTATCTCCTGAATAAGTATTCTTTTCCTTTATGTTGCAAGAAGGATATTGAATGTTTGCTTCTCTCCATACGTAACATTTCGGTTTGAATCACTCTGTAAAATAAAATAGAACTCATCTGTAAACAGCATGGAGTTTTACTGATTTTCAGTCCAGTTTATATGATTATGTACCCAAAGAAACTTCTCTTCTATGGTGGGGGGAAACGGGGACAATACCGTTCTCCTAGCTTACAAACCTCCTTCATGAAGCTTTCTGCATACTGTCGCTCCTGATATGGTCCGTTCTACATCAGAAATAAAAGAAGATATAAGGTGAAATGAAGTTCCTATCCTGTTGCAACATGCATTAAGTCGCGAGGGTGTGTCACCTGCTGAAACTGTACGAGACAATGAACCAGTACTGAGAAATTAATTCCACAACCAGCTTTCCATAAAGCTGTCAACATTTAGCTACTTGCAGCGTCAGACTATCATTGACCTATTTCGAGTCCACCCTTATTTCTATGCAGAAATTCATCTGATAAATGTCTCCTTGAACATGTTACTCTTTGGTCCCGATATAATTGTTTAACCTATTCAACATTCATTAAACGGTCATTCTCTTCGATACGGCCATTTTAATCTCTATTGTTTTTACTTAAAGCGATTGCAGTGCTACTCTTTTGCATATTGCAACTTGATGTAGTTTGTTTTTATTTGTAGAATATCGAAATTTCATGATTTTCAAACTACTTTTAGCCGATTTATTGCATATTTTTCAATTTGTTGCTTAACTTTTGAAAACCAATATATATATATTATATATTATAAATAATTTTTTAAAAAATCACATTTTTATTAGTTGATTGTAAAAAGTGACTAAGATTAAAATTAAGTTGTGGTACTCTTTTTTGCACATTAAGTATTCTCAAATATTATTCCAGAATAATTTAAACTAATTTTTTGTTTTGAAATTGTATATGCAGTTGTTTTATATTCAATTATTAATGAATATGCTTTCGACCATGTTTTTTTAAACTTTTAAGTATAATTTTTGGCAATGATTTAAATAAGCATTTTTTTAGATATTACCTAAAATAATAAGCAACTCAAAAAATCAAGGAACTTAAAAACTCCTAAAAAACTATGAAACTAATAAATTGCATAGAAATATATATTGTCTAATAGAATAGTATAAGGTAAATTAACTGTTCACATCATATTGTATTGCATTATTTAAGAAAAGCTAGAAGGAAATTAATGGAAAAAATTCTCCACGTATATTCACAAATCTTAATGTAGTCCCGAAAAAAATATTTCATATAAGTTGAATTGTGTTACTGAAATATACAAGTATTATATAAATAAAATACTTTTTGGAAACTAATATCATGAAATTTATGCAGTATATTTTATTCAAAGAAAAATTCTCTCAGGGAGTTAAGAAAACATCTCCTTAAATTCGATGGATATGCTTATTAGGAAAATTTGTGTTCATCAAGAGATAACCTTCAAAAAATATAATGAGTTTTTTTGTAGCTAGAAAAAAGTCTAATATGGATCCTCCAGTTCGATGGAATTCGAAGTAAGCAAAGTGGAAGTGGTATAATAGTTTGCAAAAATTTTAATAAAAATGGAAAACCGGAAACATTTTTAATGGGATACTAGGAAATAGAAAAAAAAAGTATCAGGAAATATTTTATTGAATCTTTTGCTACCTTTTACATGTAAAAGAAATAAAAATTATTCCTGTTACACTGTAAATTTAACTTGAACGATATTGCTGGGCTTTGAAATTCTTGTAATGGATTCACCAAAGTTCCCGGCTTTAATATTACGTACAAACATATATGAAACAATAATTAAAAAATTTATATCCAGATGAACCTCAGTCGGATAATACGATTAAAATTAAAATTGAAATTTTTCTATGACATGGATGAATACTCATTAGAAACATCGAAAATTATTATTTAAATTTTATGCAGAAATAAAAATGTTCGAGGAATTTATTTCACGTTGCACCGGTACTTCAACGAAATTTTAAATTATGATAAGGTTTTACCCAATCGTCTAAATATTTTATATTTTAACATTGCATATAAGATGTTTTCAGATTAAAAGGGCCGTATTAGTCTAGTGGTAAGGGCATCGGCCTTCCATCCGGAAGGGCAGGGTTCGATTCCCAATGCTGCCAAAGACCCACCGAGTACATGGTGCTCATTAAATCTGTAGAATCGAAAGTCCTGTGGTCGGTTATTGAGCACAGTTACCATGGGTACAATGGTTTGGGGAAATTTATTTCCCCCTTCAGATCAATGTCAAAATTGAGGGAATGGATCCTCTGGTGGTGCCATCTATCGGAGGATTTAAAGAGCCAAGACGTACTTTCACCTTCGTGGTGCTCTGATTTAAACGAAAGATGCTCCCTATTGATTTAAATTCGCATAGCCAAGGCATAGCGAGCTTGGCTTGTCCAAGTGTTATAAGTAACAATAACAAAATGTTTTCATTTTATCCTATCAACTGAAACAAGTATAAACATTGTAAATCAGGACTAATTACATTTTGAGATTTTTATATGAATTTTTCTTGACTTCTATTCCATATATGCCACTTTAAATTCGTTTTTATACATATTCTTATAACTCATACATTAGAGCTTGATTATTTTGAATATTTAACCGTTCTTGAAAAAAAGATTTTATCAATTTTAATCAATATTTTCCCTCTTCTGCATGAAAAACCAATAAAGTGAAATTATTTTTTTCAAATTTTTAATACATCTACTCATTCATATTTCAGAATTTGAACTAATGTTCAATATTCTTAATCTGAAGAAAAATTATTCTTATATTTCCCATGAAACTTAATTTAAATGTCTCAGAATTTTAAATTCAATTTAATTATTAAAACTTAAAGAATGTAAAATAAAAAGTCTTTTTTAAATATTTTGCTGGACATTTTTATTTTTTACCTTCGTTTATGTTTCAGATTCAATCCTTAAAAAAGAATTATCTTCTCCCTCTTCCCCGATGTCATTAAAAAAAAACTGTTTTATATACTTCCCTCTCGTACCAAAAATAATATTCAATATATTTTCTTAAAGCTTTTGTTATTGGGTTTTTTTTATCAATGAAAGATACTTAAAAGTCTGTTTACTATGCAATTAAAGAGTATCTTTGACTAATTAAAACATAAAAAATAATAAAAATGTATAAACTCTAGTTTGATTTAATTTAAATTTTTAGTTTTTTTTGTAATTATCAGATTGCTTTCTTTTTCATTATGAGCTGATATGTAATTAATTATATATAAGGAAGAAAATGGGTCTTAAAATGTTGATTTATTTTTTAAAGTGCGTTGTCTTACAAATCACATGAAATAAAATGATTTTTATGAATGATCACTAATTTATACATACACACACATACACACATAAATGTACATTAAATATGTATAGGTAATGTACTATTCACTACTAATATAACATAAAAACAATATTAAGAGGGGTCACCATGGCCTAGTGGTAGTATAGCGTATAGCGCTCTTTAGAGCAAGAGGTCACGCGTTCGATTCCAGTCTTTGTTAAACAACAGGAGATGGTTGTTGTTCTTTTGCTCCAGCATGCATTACTGTGAGGGTGGATGCTTAAGAGATTTCTTGATTTCATTTCTTGCAACATATAGCTCTCTATTTAGGAATAGTACTCCCGGAAGACAAATTACGCTTTTGGCATTAAAATTACCTGCGACAACATCAGTCTGTAAATCTTAGTGTCAAAGAATATTCACAGATAATCAAAATTAAAGTTTAAGAAATTAAATGTTGGTTAACTCATGTAAGCTAATAATTTGTAGGAGTATAGTTTCAGGATCATATATTAATCATTTAGTCAGTAAAATAATTACACACTTTTGAAACAGCATGATAAAAAAGAACATGAACATTTTGTTGAATTACATTCAACAATTTCTCTTCGGATTAGTGTGAAGTGATATTTTCTGCAAATATTGCTGACAGCTAATTTGCAATTTTAAGAATTCCGAAAAAACATTTAAATCTCTTTCAAATTTTAAAACGGCTTTTGTACACAAATTTAGTCTCTAAATTCAATTTTTTCAAATTATGAAATCATTATTTTATAGCTTCTTAAAAAAATGCTATTGAAAAAGAGTATCAAGCGCAAACACAAACATATTGTTCAAAACGATCCTAGATTTGAGATTTAAGAAGTTTATTTAGATTTGTATTATATAAAAAAGCTAAAATTAAATAGGTTGAAGCAAACTGAAAATAGTTTATTTTAATTTAAATAAAATGGATTTACGAAAATGTTAATGTACTTTAATGTAAATGTTAAAAACCTTAATATTTTTTCAGAATTACAAAATTAAAGATGATGGTTAAATTTCTCTGCGGTAATAAATATTTTCATTATATACTTTTCAAAATAATTCATGTTTTTAATAATACATATCAATGATGTTAAATGCATAAAAGCTCAGTTTTAGTTAGAGAGAAGGAAAAATCCATGCAAATGATCTCTTTTCAAATACCAATTTTTTTATATAAATGAATAAAGATACTATTTTAAAATATTATTGGTTAAAATTAACTTACATGTTGTTAAAATTTAAAATTTACATTACAATTTACAAAATTATCAAAAATTTTTGTCAAAATTAAAATTTATTAAAAGTTTATTATAAAACATAAGAATGTTTCGAATTATAAAACATAAGAATGTTAGAAAACAAAGAAAATTTTATACTTGTTTCCATTAACTATTTGTTTTTGGGTACTCATATTTTATTAATTATAGTCAGTAATGAGATTAACATGAATAATAATCAGAACAGCTTCTAGTGTAGAACAGAACCTTTTGTACCTCAGAAACCTTTTATATAGAACCATTATTCATTGCAAAATAGTTTATACTTTAGTATGTGTACATTGTTTAGTTATGGAATATTTTCCTAAAATTAAAGATAATTTACTGATATGGTTCAATTCCAAAATATTTAAGGTATATATAAATAGTTTGCTGCGATTTAGAAAGAAAATATGAAACCTTTTAATGACAAACGCTATCTGAGAAAATTTTAAGTATGTTTTACGCAAGGATTGCCTTTTAAATATTAAATGATAAGAGAGAGAACTCTTAAATAGTAGCTTCAATAATCAGTTTATTTTATAAGAATCAGAAAGGCAAATTTTAAAATTAGAAAGTTTTTACAATCAAATAAGATTTACAACCAAAAAGGCAAATTTATTCGCGTTTGAAATAATAATTGCTCAATAATTGAAATAGTAAGGAATGTTTTCGCTTAAAACTTAAAAGGATATATAACATTAAATTTTGCCATTGAATAAATTTTAACTTTAAAATATTATATTAATGGTTCAAAGATTATATTTAATGGTTCAAAGTTAAATATATCCTTAAGAATATATTTAATTAAACCATAAATTTAATTAAGAATATATTATTAAGATCTTCGTAATTTCTTAATTCAAATTTATGCGTTGTAAAATAACCCATGAGGAAAATTAAGCTAGTTTTATTATAGAAATACTTTAAGGTATTATTATTAATGAATATATTCTACTTAGCTATATTTTGACGGCAAGAAATGTTACAATTTGCAGATATATCATGAAAAACCTAATAAATATATTAATACATTTCACATTATATGCAGTACTTATAGAATGCTATAAAAGAAGTATATTGGGTGGATGCTATTGATTTGTTGCACAGATTCAACTCGCCATAAGCTGCTTATTTTACGACGCTCTTCTAATGCTCGGTCCTATGTTATTATTACAAAGCCTACTTCAATCAGAAATGGATTTTCGTCAATAATTCCAGTCGGCTGTCACAAGCTATTATTGAGGATTCCGAGATAGCTAATCATTTGGTCATTCGGAAATATGAATTTCTCAATGTACCATGAAACATAAAATTATTAATGCAGTTTTTATGTATCAAGATTGTAATGTCTTATGATGTACCATAAAGGAAATTCATTCATTTTATCCTTTGTAAACCAGAAAGTTTTTATTTTCAAAATTGTTTTAAGTTATTGTTTTCCAAAACTCCATGAAAACCAATATAAAATGGATGCTTTTAGTTTTGTTAAAACTGTTTTTCTTATGTTATAGATATTATTTTTTATTTCTTACACAATAATACGCCTTCATACGAAAATTCGTAAATTTTGAATATTTCCATGCAAATATGCATTAATTAAAGAACCCTATGAAATAATTATATTCATAAAAAAATGAATTTTCATCAGAGTTAAGAATATAACTCCTATAATATAAATAAGGTTTCAAATATTCCTACAAACATAAACTGTATATTCAACTTACTATATGAAAAATAAAAAATATTTATATTGATCAAAATGACTGTATGTTTTGACTAAGCATTATATTAATTCAATAAAAATTTATATTCCAAAAGGAAGAGATAAAATCGTTTTCATTTTTAAGGATATTATCCTTTAAAAAACAAATGTAATTTCAAATTTTTTCTGTATACAATAATTAGTAAAATTTTTAAAAATAAATTTCAATATTTCAATACGCTAATTTTATTTCTTTTCTAAAATAATTGAGTTTTACAATTTTTCAATACTTAAACATTGATCAAAATTGATGAATGTGATTGTTAATTTTCCTATTATCAACAATTTACATATCGTATTTAATGTTAAATCATATATATTAGCCATTTATTTTCAATAAATTACCAATGAGAAAAAAGTATGTATGACGAAACAGATTTATTAGTAACATAAATATAAAAACCACTATTATGAAAAAAATTTTATTTTAACCAGAATATTACTTAAAATTTCATGAAAGTTTCCTAATGAGAAATTTCTTAATTTTAAAAGCTTTTTTTCATAAAAATTCTTGTGAAATACACACATGTCCATAAATTAAGGATAATTAAGGATTAAGGACTGATTGCAATAACAAAACAAAACCCATACATTAAATAAATGAGAAAGATACCACGCATATATATAGGCATTATACCACGCATATATGTATGTATGATACCACACATATGTGTATGTACGATACCATGCATACAACAAGCCACAATTATAGCTCTCGGGAGCATTTACACCACATATTTCTCGTAAAACAACTGAATAGTACGTTGTTGATATGATGGGTATTACGTTGTCCGAGGAAATACAGTCCAAACAATGCCTAAAAATTCTGAGGATCACATTATGAAGCTGCACTTGGGACAGAGAACTCCTCTCAGACAGCAATGCTTATATACAAATGAAGGAGATGGTTGACGAGCTGTGATTCATTGGCCAAGTAAGTCCCACACATGCTCTATTAGATTGAAGTCAGGTAAGAATGCTAGCCATTTCCTACGGATGATATCTACTGGCGAAAGTAAGTTGCCATGAGAGGAACACATCTGATAGACATGCGAGTGTATAGACCATACTCTCCCAAGCGCCAAGCGCCTTGCCTTGAAACGATCGTAGTCGTGGTTGATGATAGCTACCGCTACAGGACCGCTGCTGTCCTCCGCCTGTTTCTTTTTAACTGTTACTGCCAAATACTGATAGCTATTCGGCGTTGTCACATGGATAGACCTGTACTGTTGCGTAATGACAGTTCTATCATCTTGTGGAATCTTTGCCACATTCTAAAAATGACACTTTAGGTGATTCAAAGTTTCAGGAAGCTGCCCTCTGCGTACGGTCGCATTAAAAGGTGCCTGATAATTCTACCACGTAAAATATAATCTACATGAGTCCGTTTGTACGGTCTGGTTGTGAACACGTTTTCTTCATTGCCACAGGTCCACCTCTCTCTAACATTCTCATCCTTGTTTCTTACGCTCAGCGCCATCTGATGCCTTCCTGTTATTTAAATATAATGCTTTTCCATGTGTGTGATATTTCTACTGGTAGTATTTTTCCTTTCTCGTTCGATTTCCGTGTGATTCTTGATGATCCTTAATTTATGGACATGTGTGTGGAAAATGATAAAACTGAATTAAAACCATATTATCCTTTTAGTAAGAAACTTTTGTAATCTCTTATTTTTCTTTAATAAATATTAAATATTTATTTATTTCTGATTTTAAACTGCTTAGACAGAATCTCAAAAAGCATTCCCATTTCAATGCAACAAAATTTATTTTCATTGATAACAGAAGCTACAAAACACGAGTTAAATAGCAATGTTAACAAAAGAGCTAAAATACAAGTAAGCTTAGTATAGAAATCATGACAAAAATACAGAAAATAAATTAAATGCAATAATATATATGTAATAAAATATAGCAACTGAATTAATTACAAAGAGACAAGAGAGAAAGATTTAGTTGCTTTTTGAAAATTATGACGCTTATACTTTCTAAATGCATTAAATTTTTTAATAATATTTTTTAAATAATTATTTTAATCTAAGACACTATCACACTCTCCAAATGAAATATTAGTTTTAAATATTTCTTTTTCTGAGTAAGTGAAAAAGCAAAATTTTTAAATATGTTACTTTCTCAGAAAGAAAGTGCACAGCAATTGTTTCAATATATATTCTTAATTAGAATTCTTTTTTAAATTTTATGTAAAACAGCACCTTATTATGTTAGCAAAATCTGTGACAGAGAAATAAAATTGTTAAATTCATATGCATAAAATATTAGCAAGTTTTTCAGTGTAGTTAATGAAATCCTTAATTATTTATTTAAATCTCTGATTAAAATAAAGAAATATTATGATAATAAATTGTATCACTTTATAATAAACGAAATCACAAACAAATTATTTTCGATTAAATATCAAACTATCGTAGAAATAGTTTAAAATTTTCATCAGTTTTTTTTAAAAATTATAAAGAATTAATAAAGCTATATATTCAGGAATAAAAATCATACAAAGTAATTCAACATTTCAAATTATTTTTATGCGTTAAAATTTTTTTGAAGCATATAGGCCCAATAATAAAATTTGTACTGTGTAAATAAAAAAATAATTTACACACGTTCCTTATATAAATAATAATATATACTACTATACAGAGCGATTTAACTCTCAAATTAAATATTGCTTTTTAATTGCATCAAATTTACATAAATCTTCCATGATAATGTAATGTAGAATGTTTGATATATTTTAATTTTAAGTCCTCATATAATTTTATTATTATTTTGCATATATACATAGCGGATCAGCCAAGCCCTGAACTCTACTTTAAGGTTAACGAGTTTGGAATACTCCCCCATCACCAAATGCCTCGTAATTTTTGAACCATGGTCGGGGGACGACGTAACAGCTGAGTTGGCACCCTGCTCTTCATATCCAGGCACTCCAGGAGAAGGACTTTAGACGTCACAAATTAACATGGACACGTTCCCAACCCATGGAGCTCCAGCAACCCATTGAGGGAGAATGTGATCACCCTCCTAACCACTGCCCACCGGAAACGAAGTTTCACATTGCTGTTCTTAACGGGAAGCGGTGTGAAGCTACTGAGCCACTGGAGCGCATTATCAAGCGTAGAGAAATGAAAAATTTTAAACATTTAAATCAATATTTTTATAAATTTTCATATTTTTAAAATTTTGGCTTTAAAATATTTGGCTTAATAAGGCATTCAATCGACCTGGATATAAAAAATTATATTTTAATCCACAGTATTTAATGCAGTATTATTTGATGATACATTTCACACTGTTTTGTAAAAAAATTAATTTTGCTTCTGAGGAAGTGATATGTAAAACGTTTCTTATGAAATTTGATTTTCTATGATTAATCATTTAATTTTTTGTCTTTAACTTTTAAATAATACCTCTGAAAAACTAATAAATTTAAATTCATTAAAGATCTTAAAATATAAATTCCTTTATTTCACCATAATTCATTCCTTATTATCATTGTTTTCTTTTAAAAATTCTATTACAAAAAGCAACTCTCAAAACATCTGCAAACATGAAATCTAAATCAGTATTAGAATCAGAATTTTCAGATATTTTTTCATTAAATATTTTTATAATATATATAATTATTTCATTAAATATTTTTATAAAAAAAATACTTAAAAATGTTTTTTCTATATTTGATAAATGCCGATAATTATAAACATATCTTAAAAATATGTATACTTCCGTTCTTAGAAAATTATTGTACTTTCCTCTTATACATCTGACATTTTATCAGGGAATGGAAAATTTTACTGTTTGTGAACAAATAAAAAATTTATGTAGATCAAACCAGAAATTTGTTGATAAGCAATAAAAAATGAATATCATTACTTTTCTCGTCGTTATAAAAAATAATAATTACAATAAAAGTATCAATATAAACAGCGTTAAAAATAACGAAAACAAATATTGTTAATAAGTAAAGTATTCATTTTAAAAGGTACAAAAATGAATTTTAATACATATTCGTGTAATATAAAATAAATTCCCTTTCACATTCTCGAGCAAAACGGGCAGAAAATCAAGTTCATTTATGAAGAACGGTATTCAAAACATTTATTTTGCAATAAAACTACTATCCCATTGGTTTCACGCAAAAAGAATACTTTCTCTTTAGAGTAAATAATGTCAGGAATAATATTTATTCCTGACATGTTCCTTTCAAAAAAAATTTCAAGTATTTTAATATTAGGATATGTTATCCGTTTTTACTAGTGAGTGTTAGGTTTACAAATTCATAATCTACTTGAAAAAAATTTTCATTTTAATTATTCAGAAGTATTATGCAATCTATTTACTGGTTTGGTGAATAGAAAATAAACGTACCATTATAGTTTTCAAAGAATGATTTCGTTTCTATCAATCTATATCTATATATATATCTTCTTCTTCTTCATCCAACGCCCACCCGTGGCCGATGGGCCATTTGGCGCCGTGCTTCCCAGTAAAGTTCAGCCCGCCCATACAAGTCGTCGTCGGCCTGTTCCAGAGCATCACAGCAAGCCAGGTGTTCGGCTGTACCGAACATATATATATATATATATATATATATATATATATATACGAGTGTGTGTACATCTTAAAATAATGTAAATACTCTGACACATCTCCTTTTATAAATAATCAAAAGTTCGTTTAAATATGTAACTAGTGACTAATGAGTTTTGATCTTCCTGTTGGCCATGAAGTTTTAATGTATCATTTTTTTCGAATATAATTTGTTAACATGACAATTTGCTATATGACAATTTTTTGTAGGAGAATGTTTTTTTGTACTGGACACATGAGATACTAAATAAACTGAATTAAGTATATTATTATGTATAATTTTATATGTATTGCTTAAAATTAAATCAATTCATAAAAATCATCATACTTTTAGAATGTGTAATATTATGTATCCCAATTAATACGTGAAAAATGTCACACATTTCAAATAGGTTAAACATTATCATATGCAATTTTATAATAATTCCTGTATAGAAATGCATTATTTTAAAATCATCTTTATGTAAACAACTTTCTTAACCTAGAAACAATTCATAAAAGTAGAATTTCGATAAAAGTTATAAAAAAAATTAGCATAAGACACTTTATTAGAAAGGAGTCTTTAGATATTTTTATATAAAAGGAAATTCTTTCAGAGATAGAATTCCTTTTATTCTAAAATATTTTAAGTTTGTTAAGTTGCAAAAAATATAGTATATAAAGATCCAGTCTTTAACAAAGAATCATTAGAATAAACAAGGCAGAACAATCCGATAAATAAAGAAACTCAAGGAAATATCTTGCTTTAAGCAAACAAACAAATAGAGAAATAATTTATTTCAAGATGTTGAAAAGCTTAATCTGGCGGAAATGAATTTTTCCCATTAAAAAAATAAAAGTAGGAAAAACAAGTATAGATTGTTGTTTTTGGTTTTTTTCTGACAGTCGCTAAAACAATGAAATAAAAAATTTAGTAAAAATATTTTTTTGGGTGATAAGTCTTGCTCATCTCTCTTTATCTGTTATATGGACGTGTTTAGATTTTGTGAAAGCTAGATAAAATATTTTTGTCAAGAATTCCCAACATATCAAAATTCAAATATGAAATTCTTTAGATTTCTGATTTTTTTTCTTTTTATGTGGCCGACATTTTTCGATGAAAATTTTTCTAGCATTATGGTGAGTTTCATGGCTGCGTTACCTAAGTCCGAAAAAATTTACGGGTGATTTTGGAGTAGAATAAAATTAAATTTCTTCTTAGAATAAAATAGTTTCTTTTTGACTATAATTATTTTAAAGAAGCGAAATGTTAAATATAATGAAATAAATGTAAGAAATAAAGGTTCTTTAAAAAAAAATTCGACTTTGTAAAGATTATTGTGGATTTTGTAAAGATTATTGTAAACACACAAAAAAGCGAAATAACAAATTTGATTTTTTAAGAATTATGAAACTTTTTTGCTAACTAATCTAGATTAATAGCACAGATATGTCATAACTGACCCAAACTAACTTAAATATGTCTTAAGAACTTCATTCTTAGGTTTGTTTTCTATCATAACATATTTTTAATTCTTTCTTAATTATAAAATTTTACTATATATATTTATCAATGTTTTTTAGCCCTTTATCCCTTAATATTATTAGTTTTACACAAATATTTTGAAATTCAAGAGACTCATAGAACTCAGAAACTTTTTGAAAAATGTAATTTATTCTTAAAATATTTATAATTTGTCTCAAATGTAATTTTGAAATCTAATTTTATTTTATTTAATTTACTGATATGTATATAAAAAGCATTTTAAAAATCTAACTATTATTGAAGTACCACAAATTTAAAAGAATTTCATGATTCGAGATGTATTTTGGTTTTTGATGCCCACAATACTCTCTAAACAAACTTCTATGGCTTAATTCCAAAGCAATGAATAATACATATTTTGTGATACATTTATATGCTTGTGAACTGGAAAAATATATCTTATCTATATATTTTGCAATTTGTTTTCGATGCGATCACGTATATATCTTACTGAGTTTTTCTAGCATGACAAAATTTTCGCAGTTCACACTTTTACGTTAGGGATGAAAAATGTTAAACAGAAAATTTTTTTCATGTTAGTAAGGAATATAATAGCTCGCATATTAGATTCTATGACATAACTACATAAAATGATTCTCTATCTATTCTTATAAATATACATTTTTGATTTTTTACAGCAAGAGGAAATATAATAATAGGCGATGTGAAACAGTAGTAAATCAATAAATAAATGTAACAATCCTTTAATAATTTTAATGAAAAGATTGCTGAAGTCAACCATATCAAAAATATTTCTTAATTATCAAAATAGCTATAAATTAATGTTTTGGTAATCATAATTCATTCACCTAAACAAAAGTTAAATATTATCCTATTTTGCCAAGAATGTATGAATTATTTATTAAACAAATTCTCTGTACACACGCAAGTTATCGCTGACTTCAATTTCCTAATTTTACATTAATGAAATTATTTTTACATGAACAAATGAATTATATTTGTTGAACGTAGCATAACTAATTTACATTTAGTCACGAGTATTCTGAGAAATATACAGTCATTAAAAGATAAAAAAGTAAGCATGAGATAAGAATAAATTAATATATTCGCAGTCAAAATGTAACATGAGTTTGAAGCATCACATATTAAATACGTATAATTACTAGTTGAGCAGATTTTCATTATCTGGAATTCATATATTGACCTCAAAATTATAATTATTATTATTATGGCTTTGTCAAAGTTTTCATTCACGAAATTGTACAACAATCAAATAAGCATTTCTCCTTTAGACGAAACATATTTTGTTATATAGCTTCATTTTAAAATATTTAGACAAAAAGGTATTAATTAATTAAATACAATGTAGATAATTGATTAAGCTCAGTATTTAATTTATTATAAATGATAATAATTTAGATACTGAATTTAAAAATTAGAGGTTTTAAATAGCTTTTGCATAATTATTTACGGAAAAGCTATTTAAAATCTTCTATCATAATACGAAACTTAATATTTCATTGTATTAGAAGTTTTGAATACAAATAATAATAACTTATTATCAATAGAAATAATTACCACTTTTAGGCACAAGAATAGAAAATGAAAATAAATAAGATACATGAAACGTAAAAATTAAGGTTTAAATACTTTCACTTTTTTTTCTTACATAAAATATTAGTGCAATGAGCACGTGTTTATGTGCGATGAATATCATTTTAAGTTTGAAATATTATACAGTAATACTTCTTCCCTGATAATAGAATTCGCAACTTTTCATCGTTATAAATGTTTTTAATGGATTATCTTAAGTAATACACGAAGAAGTGTCAGTTAATATTTTCTTTGTTAACGATCCTAGAATAATAGAAATGACAATATTACGTCTTTATAACAGTAAGAATAAAATGAATAGCATTTCTAATGAAAATTTAAGACAGGCAAATAACCAAAAATTTGAATCAAACTGAAATTTATATCAATAAAATTTAAAAGCAATTAAAAGTAGAGCTATATACCTTTTTCTAGAAATATTTCTGTTAAAAAGCTAGCTAGTCACGTCTACGGGTTTAGTTGATATTTAAATTTTGAATATTGTTCTCCAGATACACATTCAAATGTTTTAAAAAAATGATTTCAAACATTTGTGATAGAAACTGCTAATATAAAAGTTTCAGTATAAAATAGTTAGATTGCTGTCACAATATTTCACCTATTTAAGAAATAATTGTGAAAAATATCTTTTTTTTCACAATTATTTCTTAAATAGGTGACCACCATACTTCTCACTTAATTCAAAATATGATATATCTTTGTCTTTATATGTTTTTGTCAAAAAATAAGATTAAACTTCAAAAATTTAAGGATACTGGAATAAAAGGCTAAGAAGATTAATTTAAAATCCTTCAACCTTGAAGGTTTGTTATAAAACTGAAAGCCTAAACTTAATTAGTTTCAACAGGCTGTGAAAATATATACGATATATTGAATAATATCAACAAGCTGCTGTTATTATACAATTTGAAATGGAAATATATGCTTTTAAAAACACTTTGAAAAGCATTGTAAAAAAGTTCAAATTATAAGCCATTTTATCCTATTATCACTTTTTATTAATTCAGCTATTTAAGATTAATATGAAACTTATGTATCGCAAACGTATAACTACAAATTTATTTCTAAAATCTGCGTATCACCTAATTTAGAATAAATTTAGGAAATTAAGGCATTTATTTCAACTTGACATTGTATTAAGCTTTAATTATGTTCCAGTAATACAATATTGTAATGAAAATTTTGATTTACTGAGTATAAAAATTATATAAAAAATAATAATTTTAGTTAATTAAATTTAGTTAGATTATTGTTATAATTCCTTTCCTAATTTATGTGAAGAATCTAATATTAGTGACATGAAATTATCTAATTATTAGTCCTAAATAATTAGATAATAAATTTAGGACTAATACATTTTTAATTTATTTTATCTAAGTAATTCCCTATATTGTCATAGATATTAATTCAAAGATGTAAATTCAGAAAATAAATAAAAACTGTAATACATTAAAGCAAATTTTTGACAAAAACATCTTCACTGATACTTCAGAAAATTAAATTAAGTTCAATTTAATTTATGAATGAATTTGTGATGAATATGAATGAATTTTGAAATGAAATACATTCTTTTCACACACACACATAATGCAATATTTTGTGTTAAAATGAATTATAACATTTCATAAAATTGTCATCAAGATAAAATAAATCTATCATAATTCATAAATTTTTAAACCCTCTAAATTAAAATTTCTTTTCTAATATACTTAAACTGATCCAGTAAGAAAGTATATTTTTTTCATCACAGATGTTTTAAAATTCAGAAAGCCTTTTGAATTATTTAGCAACTACTCGTACATAGAGAATTTCTATTATTGAATATTTTTCTACAATCATTTTCCGTAGTATTTTTGAAAAAAATAATGCAATTATAAAAGAATGAAATTAACTTCTTAGTTTTTGAGTTTTTTTTAATTTTCATTAATAAAACACTATGAATTATTTTAGTGAAAATCAACAAAATAAGAAATGCGACTTTTCACTTTAAATCTTTCTCGGTAAGATTTTTTTCTTAAACTCAAGAATATTCAACTCTGTTGATTACATTTTTTTTTCTAAATAAATCTCTTTCACAAAAAATACAATTTTGAATCACCAAATAATTCAAGTTTGAGGTTTCAAACATTAAATGCGAAAATTAAAATATTTCAAAGCACTCTCATATTTTGGTTGAAAAATCATGCAATATTTTTGAAAGTAAAATGAATGAAAAAAGAAATGCATCAAATGAAAGAAAAATTTTCTTAATATTTCAGATTTAAAGGTAGTTACTATGCAGCAATATTTGTAATATAGTTTTTTCATGGAGCCCAATGTTTAAATTTATAATTAAAAATATAATAGAATGTGATTAGACTAGTCACACACTCGTGTATTCATATATTAATCTTGTTAATCAGGCTTAATTACACGCATAAAAAATTTCAATTAGCTATTTATCAAATGAAATATTTTTAATTTATTTTTAAATCCCAAATTAATTTAAGCACCCATGACCATATATCCAAACTTTGATTCATTAATCTAAAGTGAATACACATTCAATATTTTCTTCTGCACCAAATGTTTTGCAGTTTTCAATTACTTTTGCTTTCGGAAACAGTTACATTATGCAAAAAAGGTTTTCAGTAATTTTATTTTCATTTTCTTATATTTTGCACAAATGTTATTATTTAAAATATTTTTTAGTAATTTTTTTCATCACAATCCAAAATTTTTCATTAAGCTTTTCAATAATGTGAATTCAGATACTTACTAGAAAACCATCAAGATGTTTGTATCAAATTACTCTAACTTATGAAAGCAAAATACATGTAATTTATATTAATTAATAGTATTAAACTAGAGAAAATTATTTTTCATTATATATATCCTTATATGACATTCCAATAATAAGTTTTTTATTCAGTTTTGTTTTATTTTCTAAGTATTTCTCTCTCTCCTTTGAAATATTTGTTTCTAAAAGAAGTAATTTATGTTTCCATGAAAAATAAAAGAATAGTCGGGAATAACATAAGCAATTTCAGAAGTTTCCTTGTTGTTATCTCTAATACTTCCCTTGTCAAATTCATTTCTTTTACAGTAAAAATGTCAAATTAATGTTTATCTTTTGTCAAATTTTCCAGGTATATTAATGAAATAGTAAAAAAACATTACATTTATAAAAATATTTTGAGTAAATTCAAAATTACTCGTCAAAATTAAATTAGCATTATTATCTAGTACTAAGAAATATATTTTTCAATTATTTTACTATTAAATATTTATTAGATTATGTATTGTCAATATGTCTTCAAAATTTATGCAGTTTATAATACACTGAAAACAAGTAGTTTTATCTTATTTTAGTTTCTTAGTAATCATAACTAAAAGGAATATAAGAAATATATTTAAAAAATAAAACTTCAATTCAATTTTTTTTTGTTACCCATGATGCATGTGGAAGGTAATCCAAGTTGCTGATGAAGAGGTTTTTACCTCTTCATCAGCAAAAAATGTTTGACCTCTCTGAAAAGCATTTTTATCTACTTTCAATGAATTTTATGCTTGATCACCATATTTTATAACTGAACATTCGATTAAAAATGCATTTCGTATATCGAACTCTCTATGAAGGAATCTGATCAGAAATGCATTCAAACGTAATCTGACTATAGTTGTTTGAGAATTTGATCTCGTTGTTGCCCTAGTGATTTCAAATTAAATGTGACTCAAAAGAGATATTTTGATGATTATTACGAGAGAAAGCTTAAAAAAGCATTACTTTTAAATGATACAATTCAAAATGCAAAGATTTTTTGTTTATCTGAAAATGTAGTTTTTCATCTTCGGAAAAAGTTCCCAGAATAAACTGTAAACTGAAACTCAAAAATTAAGAACCAATAGTGACATTTTGGTCTGCTGCAAGCATCGGAGAAAATTATTACAAACTACATACTTCATTGCTAAAACTTTTCATCGATAATGGATTACTTTTATGTGTCTCAAAACCTGAGAAATGTTATGCTTTCACTCCAACAAATATGCATGCAAAAATATACCATCAGAAAATAAAGAATTTTTATTTCTCATTATTTAACTGTAAATTACTTCACTTCTACATTTCAAGAGCACTATTTATTCTGGCAACACAATAAATAGTGCTGTTTATTTTTGCAACCCATCATTTTCCCAATCATTTTTAACATTTTTTAATTTCTCAACAAGTTTTTAATATTTTAAGGATACAAAAATGTAGCGATCACTCTTTAACATTTTATATTTTCTAGTTTTCTTACTCTTAAATCAAGCGTCATATTCTTACATATACAAAATTTCATATGCAAAGAATTTTTGATTTTTCATACAAATAATGTCATATTAATAAATAATGGGACATCTAGTAAATCAAAATTCATCATTTTTCAGGTATATATAACGTGGGATTCTCGATTTAGCATTCAAAATTTTTTGCGACATTTTGATATTACATTCATTTAATTTATTACGAGTATATGTACTTAATGTGACTAATTTGGAGCTGCACTGAATGGAGAAGTATTTTCTTTAATAATGTGTTCTAATTCCAATAGTTTTTTTTAAATAAAAACGGCAATTATTTTTTAGATGTCCAGGGTATTACAGGTATTTTGTGTTTCTGTAACACTTGACACACAATCATAACACACTGTGATGGTCAAAGATGCCATCTTCTTTCATGGTCAGATCCTTGATAGTAAGTTCTGACACCATTACAGAATAGCGGCAAATAAATAATATTCTATGACCAAATATGTTTCTATTTTCCCTAACACTTTTGTTTTATTTTTCAATAAAACAATGCCGGACTACGTTAGACACATAGCTATAAATTGCTTTTGCACTTACCCAATTATATTAGAACTATCTAAATCTGTTAATCACACTCTCAAAAGGTAAATCTTCAATAAATGAGGTCATGAGAAAACGTTATGAAAAAATGATGGAAACTATCAGGGAAGGATGATAATTTACTCGACAATTAGAAACAAATTGCCAAAATTTCTACAAGACATCATCCAGGAACTATATGTTATATCAGATCATCAAACCTAAAAAAGAGCAATACTTAGTTGAGTTTTTCTCATTATAATGATCAAATTAGAGTGATTATTACCCAATTTTTTCTAATGATTGCAACAACATGAAAGAATGATGCACGATTATGCTGAAATTTTCAGCAAGGACAAATAAATATCTGTTATGTGAATGATTGAAGTTTCAAAGTCACCAAATATGTTTAGGATGACCAGTACCCTGATGATGAAACAGTAAATATAGTGAGCTCTAGAAAAACATTGAAAATAATTTATGATTATCTGATAGGTGAGACGTTGTTATGTCTTTTAGACGAAAAAGCATCACATTTCAACATTTTATGAAATTTAAATAGAGGAAAGTATTTGGCTTCTATAACTTAGAATTTTCGTATTATGAAATAACAGTTATTGTGTAGAGTAACAAAGGTATAGAGATGCAAGTTTTGAAACAATGAACTGAGAAGAATTGGATAAATTAGAAATTCAAATCTGGAAGTTGAATGGTGAAATCAACATCTGATGATAAGTGCCTATTCTGCGCTGTAATAATGAATCATAGCCCCATTTATATAGTTAATAGTGCTCTCGTTAACTGCAACAGATATATTACTAAAATTTTCATCTATTCGATTGTATCAGCAACGTCTGGAATTGCTCGCAAGCTCTATTTTATTTAGGAAACTCTTGGCGTAAAAACATCGATGCCTATGACTGGAATTTACTAATGAACATAGAGAATGGAATTCAATTTGGCAGCGAATGGGTTCTTTTTAATGAATTCAGATTTAATTTGTTTTACCATTATGGCTGTATTCATATTAGACGCTGTATAGGTGAACGCTACCTTCCAGAGGGCATTATCAAACGTCACATCGGACGAACACCCGGAAATTGTAATCTGGAATGTGATTGCATGTCATGGCTGTCTCATCTGCTTCGAATTGTAGTTACTCTTAACGTCAACAGGTATAGAAATGAAGTACCTAAACCTCAAAAATAATTTCTTTCATTCGATACAATCTTATAATTAGTTAAGAGTGTGTTGAATCTACAATCTTAGATAAAGCGAAAGAAATGAGCTAGATTTTTTTTCAGCAGGAAGCAGGTGGTTACTTTCTTAATCTGCTTATTGGCCAAACATGTCAATTATTGAATATGATTGCTGGCATCTTTTTGGGATTTCAGTAGTTGGCGTCTCTCTCGTGATACCAATCCTACAGACTCTATAAGTGAAATTTTATATACATACAAACAATATAAAATATTTTTTCCATACCATTAATTAAAAATTTGTTTGTCTCCCTGCTAGGTCATGTATCAGAAAGAATTGCTGTGCGTAGTGTCTACACTAAATATTATTTCGGTGACTTAATATAATTTATTTGCTTTGAAAGTTCAATCAGTTATTTGTATTACTGTTACTCGTTCGTGTGTGTGTATTAAATTTCATTTAATTCAATTTTGATTGTTCTTTCATGGTGGTAAATTTTTTCCACAAATATTTGATTATTACTTTTATGATCATCTTTATATAGTATTATTTGTAACGAAAAGTATATTGCTAAAATTAAAAACTTCCTCATATGTCAAAATTATTAGAAAAAACAGGAAACGCTTAAAATGGTAACTGAACATTTTAAATATATTGCCAGCATATATTATTTTTAATAAACAAAATTAAATAAAAGTTTATAACTGTTTAACATTGTATTTATTAGTAATTTAACAAAGCAACTGTTTGATTTTTTCTTCTAATATTTGTGTACTTATATCATTAAAAACTTCATGTAAAAACTTACTTCCGCGTTTTAAGAGTTTTTTGTATTTCTTATGTGATGACTGTATTAATATGTATTTTTAAGTGTTCCAATTATTTTTTTTAATTTGAAATAAATATAGTTAATATAAATTTTAATTGAAATTGGTATTTAATTAGTGAGTTAAGTCTGTAAAACCAGAAAAAATAATTAAAGAGTATTTTAAATTGAACTTAATATATATGTTTAATAGATATACAGCAAATACTTCGTGATTGATTTATAATGAGATGAAACTGTCAAAAACATTTTGGTCCCAATTACTATCGCTGTGATTCCATTAAAATAGCAAATTATTTTGAGTTCTCCTGTTTCAAACTCAATAATCAGTGAATAATAGTTGGTTATTTGCTACCTGATGCAAATCTGTAACAATGACTCTTGGGAATTCCTCTTTTGCGACGCGTGAGCGAGAGAATACAGCTCACTATCAATCTAAAATTCCTTTCTTTTCGTAAATGAATAATATAAAAAGGTGCGTATTTTAACAATCTTTTCCTCAGCTTTCAATTCTTTTGATTACTTGTGATCTAGTATCAATTATAAATATTAATATGAATAATGTTCCTAAGTGGATAATTTTTTTCAAACAATCATTTTTCTATTTTACGCGGATGAGTACAGAAAAAGCATTACTAGCAACAGCATTTGAAAAGTAAAATGTGAAGGATTATTTCTTTTAAATGTAGTTTATTTGTATAAGTAATTAAATTTATGGACATGTAAAAGAAATAGAAATGATAAAACACTTAAAAAAAATAGTATCGCTTGAAAATAAGAACTTTGGGATTCTTTTTGCTTTTATTTAAAATCTATATGATTCTAAGATTCACAATCAAATCAACCAAATGCCCATATAGTATGTGTGATACCATCCTCTTCCAGTAGGACAATGCCAGAGCTCATATTACTCATCAAACTTAAGAACTGCTGGAAAAAGTTAATATGACAGCAAAATCTGGAATCAACTTTACAATACAGATTTAGCAACCAATTATTTTCTGAAATTAAAGCAACATTTTTGATACAGAATATTAAATATACTATTATATGAACGTTGTTGCAATGTATTTTATAACAATTACCTTTTGTCTTTTAAGAAAACTTACTAACTTATTTGGTACTCAAGAGGGAGAAAACTTGGAAAACTCCAAAGTACCCAAGTGGTTGCAATAAAATTCTATACTTTCCTCTCCAAAAGAATCTTGTTTTACAATTAATCCACGATGAACCCTCCTTTAGAAACATTTTGGCCCTACGAAATGAATAATATGAAATCTAAAATCTGTTATTAGACATTTGAATATTCTACTTGGAAAATCTTCCGGGAGAACTTTTCACAAATAGTAAGATGTATTCACATGTAAATGGAGGAATCTGATTAATTATTAAATTTCCACTCTGACCTAGTTGATGCAAAGGGCACACTCATATCTCATTGTTCAGCAGTGAATAAGACAAAACCAAAAATCTTCCACTCTAAGGAACGCAGTCTACTACTTAGCCAGGGTAAGCCCTCCTTAAAGAATACTTTGACACAGCGTAGCAGGTTGTTAAAAGCCGAAGTCATGTCAGGTATTTGAACATTCACTGCCTCTTATTTTCCAGAAAGATTTTTCCTAGATAACGAGTTGTATTTAGATATCGCAATTAAAAAATCTAAAAAATTTACAAGCACTCACACTGTAACACGTGCATGTAGAAATCAGAGCCACTACGTGTCCCATGTCCCATTATTCAAGAATGGAAAGTACTGAACCCGTGACCAACCATTTTAATTAACATGGTCAAACCATTAAACCATAATCAGTCCTGAAAAGAATATTTATCAAGACAAAGATGAAAAAACCACTGCTGAGGATTTGTTCAATGGGTAAGGACGTAATTTCTACCGAACCACATTAAACAAATTAATTCTGTGTGTTTAAATAAGTATCTAAATAGATTTGATAACATGCCAAAGATTGGAACCAATACTGCTTATTTTTCTTTTGTACTTTCTATTTATATATAACTAATGTACATGGAACCAAAAAACATAATTGTATGTTTTTTAGTTCTTTGTACATAAATTTTTAGATTATTGAGCAGGTAATTACAGATTTTTGGTAGTTTAAAACTTCATTATTCCAAACAAAAACTTCAATAATAGATAGTTTTTATTAAGCTATGATCAACATTATTAAATTGGGAACATTGATAATTTTGTATTTGATTGCTGTTATACAGGGCGGCGCGCGGCAGACGGATGGATTTCAAAAGGCCATTGCTCGCTTCCTAACCGTTGGCGCTGCTCGAAGAAGATGAGGTTCGAAAGAGCGAAATCGGAAATTTGTCTCCATATCAAGGTCAATTCACAAGGTGGAATAGTCTGTTGCGCAGCGTGTGTTTTGCGTGGAAGCATATTTTTCAAACGGCCGTTCGATTGTCCACGTGCAGCGCGCTTTCCGTTCAGAATTCCGCAGCGCCCCTCGCGGTCTAGTTCCCAATCGGAACAGACATTCTTGCGTGGGTGAAAGCCTTTAGGGACACAGGAAATGTGTCCTCGATAAGGAGGGGCCCTATTAGAACTGTCTCAACCCCGGAAAACATCGAGAGAGTTCGAGCTGCGGTTGAGCAGTCTCCTAGGAGTTCCCATCGTAAACAGGTTGACGCCCTTGGAATTTCAAGACGTTCCCTTCAAAATATCGTCAAAGGACACCTCCATTTACACCCCTATAAGATGGTTGTTGCCCAAGAGTTAAAACCACTGGATTATGAAGAACGTCAACGCAGTAGTGAAAACATGCTTGCCGCGTTGCCTCCAGACTCTGTTGTTTTCTTCTCTGACGAGGCACATTTTCACCTCAGAGGTTGTGTAAATAAGCAGAACATGCGCTACTGTAGTGGGACAAACCCTATGGAGCTCCATTAGAGGCCTCTACACTCTGACAGAGTCACAGTTTGGTGTGTTTTATCGAGGGTGGGGATCATCGGGCCCTACTTTTTTGAAGAAAATGATCGAGCGGCAACTGTGACTTCTGTACGTTACCTCAATATGATCCAGACATTTTTCTTGCCTGAGCTGGAGCAGATGAACCTGGATGATATCTGGTTTCAGCCGGATGGGGCCACGGCCCATACGGCAAGAGTTTGTATGGATGTTTTGCGTGACCGATTCCCTGGGCACCTCATCTCCAAGCGAGGCAATTTGCACTGGCCAGCGCGGTCTCCAGATTTGGCCCCCTGTGATTTTTTCTTATGAGGCTACCTAAAATCCCTCGTTTACAACGACCGTCCTAGGACCATGGAAGCCCTTAAAGGCAACATTCAAGCCATCATCCAACAGATTCCTGTAGAATGCTGGAAAGAGTTCATGAAAATTTCAGGAAAAGGCTTAGGCAATGTGTGGAGTGTGAGGGCCGCCATTTGGGCTATATTTTATTAAAAACTGTCTAAACTCTAATTTCCCTTGTCAGTGTATAAGAACAAAATTAAAAGTATCGTTGTTCTTTAATATTTTGTGTTTTATTGACTTTTGATATTCATCCGTCTGCCGTGCGCCACCCTGTACTTCAAACCAAACTTAGAATTTCATGCAAATCAATTAACAATAAAATTAAAATATTGAAATAAATGTATACATAATATGCGTACATATAATAGTAAAATATGTGATGTTTATGAAATTTATCACTAAATTTTTCTGAATTTTAAAATTAGTTTGCTTAAATTAGCAAAAAGAATTTTTATCTTTAATGTAAATATTTCATTAAAGCATAAATAGATTTTTAAAGTAAATTCATTACCTATATTTTATATTATTTGCATCACTATTGCATTTTTACTATAATGTTTCTTACAATAGAACACTTTTTTATCATATGTTTTGATATTAATAATTTAGTTTTACAAATTTTTAATAATAATCTATATTCTTTGTTATCACATGTTAATTTAATGTTTATCTATATTTTCTAATCTCTCTAGTATTTAAATACATTACAATACTCTTCTTCGCAGAAACTCAAAACTAATGTATTTCAAAAATAAATTAACAAATAGTTTTGTTAATCTGTTTTATTTCAAAACTGTATATCATATTTCTGTTTTCTTTTACATGTAAACAATTTTTTGACGTTGCATTTTGATGTTTTCTTTAAAACTGTATTAGAAATTGCTTAACACAATTATTATTATTGAAATAATAAATAACGTATGATAAATAATTTTTCCCTAATTATATTAATCATTTTTATGCAAACACTACGAAATTTATTGAATGCATTAATCTAATGGACAAATATCAATATAATATTTTTATACAAAAATAAATAAGCATGCAATGCCTTGCACTTAACAAAATATAAGCAAAACCCTCTCTTAACCAAGATTATAATGCTGTTAATGTTCTACTGGTAAACACTAGTACCTACCAATTTGAAATTTTGCCATAAAATGAAATAATATGAATAAAAGAACTTAATAAATTAATTTTAAAATATTTATTTTAATGTATCAAATCACATAATAATTACTCAAAACAAGAGATGACTTTAGAAAACGTTAAAAAACAGCTACGAACTAGAAAAAAAACTATTTTCTTTACCTGGTTATAATAAAGTGAAAGAATAAAACTGAGAAAGAGTTGCAAATTCTAGCGAGTAATCGCAAATATTTGGCACATTTTATTCTAGACATCAATAGTAGAGTACCAATCTATTTTGATCACTGTTGTAAAACCCTAAAAAGGAAAAAATCCTCTCCATTTTTATATGGCCACTAAAAAAGTCTTTTTTATTGATTGTAAAACGAACTTTACAATAAGCTACATTCAGGGTTAAGCGGACATAATAGTACCACATCTTAAAGTTTGTCTAAAAATGTAAATTTTATTTATGTGCCAAACATTGTTCTATATGCATTATTAAAATCTAATTTTTTTAATAAAATTGCAAGTTTTACATTAATTTTTAATGTTAAGATTTTAGTTCAATTATATATTTAGAAAAAATATTAAGTTTGTATCAAACTGAGAAATTCTAGGAATTAAAGACTTAAAAACTTCTATCACAATGAAATATATGTATTAAAATTATATGTAATAATGATGTATATATATTTTGCAAAAACAAATATATTTGAATTAATATTTATTGTACTACTACAATTTAACAATAAATATGATCCACCAGTTTGAAATTTTCCTTTCATATTGTTAAACAGAAGCTATACTTTTACCAGTCTTATTCAAGTAATTTATTTAATATGTATATATATATATATATATATATATATATATATATATATATATATATATATATATATATATATATATATATATATATATATATATATATATATATATATATATATATATATATATATATATATATATATATATATATATATATATATATATATATATATATATATATAAGGAAAACTGTAAAGAAAATTCAATATCCTTATAAGGGTTGATATTAAAATATTTGGAGTTACAACATTTATAACGTACGATAGCGAACAAGTTCCACATATTTTACCACTTACAATAATTTGTAAGCCTTCATCCTGTCCTTAAAAAAAGGATATTTTCTGTCAATTCTTTTTCAAATTAATAAAGACCATTAATAAGGACTATATTATAAATACATTTAAGGAGTAATATTATCATTTATATTTGTCAACTGATGCAATGTAAGAAGGGAAGTACTAAAATTTTTATAGCATTTTATATTAAAAATATTTTTAATTACTTTAAAAACTGTGCTTTAACCCTTAAACTTTATTTATTACCTAAAACATATACATTTAAAGCATAACTTATTTATATTTTTAAATTAATCTTTTCTGTATATTGAATAACTTATTCAATATTTTTTATTTCTTGAAGGTATTTATATTATTTATAATGTGGAACTCTCTCTCTCTCTATCTCTCTCCCTCTCTCTCTATCTCTCTCTTCCTCTCTCTCTCTCTGTAACAGCCTTACTGTTTTCAAAAATAAGTATTAAAATAACTATGGACAAAATTGAATTTCGAAAAGTGAGAACGGATAACAAATCGAAATTTATACAGTTTAAATTTTATAATACACACTTTTTTACAACACAAAATATAATTATTTAAAGCTTAATTCATTTTAACAATGCTATCATGCATTTAATAAAACTATGTTCAGCATGTTAATTTTTTGATTACAGCTACTAAACAGCCTCTATCTATCTATCTATCTATCTATCTATCTATCTATATATATATATATATATATACATATATATATATATATATATATATATATATATATATATATATATATATATATATATATATATATATATATATATATATATATATATATATGTATATAATATAAATCAAATTATATTATTATATTAAAGAATCTAGCTCAGTGAAATTCGAAGAAAAGTTTTGATTTTTAGTTGCATATCAATATATTTATATCTTGAAGGGATTTTTTATTTAAAAACATCTGTAATATTCATTTTTGGGTTGTAAGAAGATGTAAGGTGCTGGTTAAAAACCCTCTTTTAATTAAATTCTCTTGAAAAGTAGATCAAATTCAGTCAAATATTTTTTAGATAATAATACTTGAATCGAAAAGACGATTAAGTAATCAAATTAGCTGTTGATATGATATAATTATGCTTTATTTTGTCAACATGAATTTTAGTCTTAAAGCAAAGATTTATATGTAGAAAAATATTGCAAAATAATTTACAAAAACTTCACTAAATGAATAAAAATGTTATATTTTTATTTTATGTAATGTAAAAATAAGAAACTGTATAAATCAAAAGTTTTCCAGCAAAACTATTTATTATTAATTGTTTACAATGGAAATTATTTAAGCTATCTATTTTTAGCTTTAATGAACCACTAATATAAAATATAATAAATGTTTGTTCTTATGCTTAATTATATCAAGATATAATCACATAATAAGGTATTGTATGGTGATTGATATTGCGCTTTTTATTCCCTTTTCTCCGTATGTTTTCCTTAGGATTTGCTCCCTAGCGGTTTTTCAGTTCATATTCAGAAACATTTTCAACTTCATTAAGGAAAGTTTTATATATAAATTCCTTCTTTCAGTATTGTGGAAATACATTAATTTTAGCCCACGGCACATATCAAAATGTGCTTCGAGGAAAAGATAGCTGAATGGCTATCCCGAATTCCCTACCTCTTATAACCTCTCTGAATAAAGCTTTATCTCAGCGCTTCTAGTTCGAATCCATTTGGGGGCTAACTTAACTTTCCAACTAGAAATTTGTATATCATCCTCTGAACATTTTCTAGGAATAATTTGCGCCTGCAACTTTGCTTGTCTTATTTACTGGCACCACACAAGTAACTACAGAACTAAAGATGTGATTTGTGTTATAAAGCCTTTAATAACCCTTACTGTGTCAGGAAAACATTTTCGACCAAACATCGCAGTGTGATTCCAAATAGTCTAGGAATACAGTATCTCTCTTTAGAATATGTAACATATAACGTAGAGCATCCTGTATATTACTACCCAATACAGTTGAAAAGTGCCTACTAAGTAATTTAGTATGCATTCTAAAAGCCTTTTGACAGTAGAAACATGTAACTTAAGATAAATGTACAATTTTTGAAAGATGCTGAGAATGTTAAAAAATATAATTTGGCAGCAAAATAATATACCTTTCTATTTATCAGTCCTTTCTTGATATAAAGTAGACACTTAGATGAAATAATTTATCGAACTTTATACAAACAACTCAGTAATTTAGAGAAAATAATATACCGATATAAATGTAAGTTTGATATGAACTATACTTATATGTACCTAAAAATGAGTAATAATTCATATACTATAAAGAGAAATACGACTTCGTTCTCACAACAATTGGAAACATTACTACGGCGTTACAAAAAAAATTGCTTATTATTCTAAAACTCTACCTTTGTATTGAATTTTTCTTAAGTAATGAAGTTATATGCGATTAGCGTTATAAAATTAAATTACTAGCCGCAACTTTCATTAGAATAATCAACTTAGTTGTTGTTGTCTCGTGGCAGCTAGGCTTGTAATATGGAGTGCGCTGCTCCACTTTTCCAACTAAACCGCAATTTGGTGTGGAGTCCAAATTCCTTAGTACACACATGCCATAAGTACCGGTTTATAGGTCAGGCAACCATTCACTACTTATTCATACTGGGAAAGGAGAAGGACAGGAGAGAGAGAGAGAGAGAGAGAGTGAAAATACATTCATGCCCAATCCGGGATTCGAACCCAGGACCTCTCTTTAAGCAGTCAAGCTTGCTTGACACTTGACAGGGTAGGTGGCATTAACTTAGTTTAAAACATTAAAAGAAACCATTATCGATGAAAATCATCTTAAGAAGTAAATAAAATTAATATCATACAGTAGCTAGACACTCTTGTTTCTTAAGAATTAAGCGATGATAACAATAAAATATAAATACATTTTCTGTAAAAACAAGCTACATTACAAGAGAGAGTTAGCTACAGTAATACTTTAAAAAAATTAAATTTACAAGTATCTTCAACGGTGTAAAAATATGTATTATGAAACACAAATCAATATAAACTCATTTTCTGAATCAAAGCGTCTTAACGACTTCAATGTTGTGTAAAATATCAAAAACATTATAGATTCCTTCCGTCTAATAATTTGATTACATAATAGCGAATTGAACTCTTCCAATTTTCATCCGCCTGAGTAATAAACTATTATGCATGTATCACAACAAATTAGGAACTTATGTTATTTGGGCTTTTTCTCCTTGAACCGGTATGTTGATTAGTTAAGCTAGAATCAAACACGCTTTTTCACTTCTCAGAAAAAACTAGTGCTTCACAATATTTCCTTTTTTACTCAAATTCCTTGTTTAAATATATATTATGCAAATAAAAGAAAATGCTTGCAAGATATACTCAAAGTTTCATAATCTATAAAGGAAAGTATAACTAACAGTTAAAAAGAAACTCAATTTAAACAATGATAGAAAATTTTAGTTTTCAAATTTTATTAGATTAAGGAAAGTTTTAGAGAAGTCATATATGGTAAACAATAGTACTTTTATTCTTAATATTTAAATGCCAACTCTGAATGCAATAAAATAGTTTGTTTATAAAGAATATTGTAAATTTATTTTTAAAAGCGATAATTTCCGTTAAGGATTTTCATTTTTTAATTTCCGTTGAGGATTTTCATTTTTTATTCAAGTCACTAAATTTCTGTAATATTAATAATATTACAAAAATTTAGTGAAACATAAAAAATCAAATTAAGATAGATAAATTATATATAACAGATAGATCCACGTATATAAATAACAGAAGGCAGAAACATTGGAATTTCTTATTAAATGAGAGATTTGAGAATAATTTTGTGCAAGACATTTTTTTCATATTTTAAATTTCCATCTAAAATTTCTATCTCTACTAGGGATTTTTGGAAATGAAATAAAAAATATAAATAGAATATTTTATAAAAAATATAGAGTTTTGAAAAATAAAACTACATTCGAGGTATCAATAACATACATGGAAAATGTTTTTTTTTTATGTTCCAATTGATAATATTTTATACAGCTTTTATACGATCTATTATTTTTAATTATTTCAATAAAAGATTTAGATTATGGAAATATTTTAATTTGAAAGATAATTATTAACAAAATTTTAAAAAGTACATTAGTTTAAAATATTTCAGAATTAAGATTTTTCAGCATACAATAAATAGCACGTTAAATAAACAATTAAGTGTGCAAAACTCACAATTTTGAAGTATTTTTAATAAAAATATTCCTAATATTTTCCATGCAATATCACAGAATTTTGTGTCAAATATTTGTTAGGAGATATAAATATGAAAGAGGTTCACTTACGTGCACAAAATTTTTAAATAGTTTTAGAATTCTTTTAAGAAAAACTGCCAAGTAAGGAGTAATTGTTATAAAATAATATGAAAGACGCATATATTTTAGAATAATTAATTTTATGTTCATCTTATTGTCCTTCATTTACTTTACTACAGCAAACATTTTTATCTTTAATTAAGTTTGCATGGCTTAAGAAAATTTACAAAAGTAAATTAAGATTTATTACACAGTATCTTAATAACCTTAAATTTTACTGCGCAAACAAACACAAATTACTTATCTTGATCTAGATTTCTTGATTTATATTATAAATCATTCTTGAAATTTCCTACATTATTATGTTGGTAAATCATTTATGCTGACTTTTTCAAATTACAAATTCAATTACGTTTCAAGAAAATTTATTTCATAAATTACCATTTTGCTCCTTGAAATTGATTTTTAAATTATGATAATATCATTTTCCTAAGCTATTACTTCATCATCTGAAAACATTTGATGAAGAAATATTCATTGCAATGAAAGTGTAAAATATGAAATAGAACTTTTCAGCAATAGAATCCTTTAAATATTTTGTGTTTTTATAGGTAATTATATATTTTTCATTTTGTTTAAGGTCTCGTGTTTTGTTAAAAATAAGAACATATATTTTAGGCAAATAAATTAGACTCCTGTTGAATGTAGTTTTTTAATGTATGGATCTTCTTAAATCTCAAAAAATTATTCAACGGATAATATGCACTATGACAGAAAATAAAGAATAAAATGTTATTTATCAGGAAATATTGAAATATTTGATATTTTATTTTAATAATTTATAAGAAATTAAAAATAGATTTAGAATTATTATCATGAATAAATAGTAAAACTTCTGGATAAATTTTACTACAATTAAAAAAGCATTTATTTGAACTAGATAAAGAAACAAATGTATATAAATTACAAATAGTTGAAAATTGATAAAAATAAAAGCATCATGTCAAAATCAGTATAATAGTTATCTATTTAACTATTTAACTTCCTTTTGCAATAAAAATTTGTTTAACATTATAAAACTACGTATAAAAGATTTTTATAACCTAAAGTCAATTCTAGTTACATATTCTCCTCAAAAATAATTTTACAAATATGTCAAGGTTTTATATATCAGAAAAGTAATTCGAAATAGTTATTCAGAGATTCAAATAAAAAAATTTTAAAAGGAATTTTTGATGTTGGTCACAGATTTTACAAACTACATGAATCTCAGATTTTATGCAATCTATATAATGCATCGAATATTTCCTAGCAGAACCGTTAGAGTGGTATAAAAGATTAAAATAGCACTTAAGTGTGATAAAAATCAAAACATTTCAATAATATTTTTCATTATAAAAAATATTTAAATAATATATGAAACAATAAGCAAATTGTCGAAGCTCAAAAACATATAATTATTAAAATTCAGCAGCAGTATCTTTTGATTTGATAACAATACGCTACTACTTTGCCTGTTAACCACAATAGGTTTGTAAACTAACAACTGCTTAAAAATAGCTGATGTTTTCTCCAAAAAGTCTATTTTGCTTTAATAAAACGATCGATTATTATTCGTTATTTATGAGTTCAAAACAGTTGTTATTTGTTTAAAAAAAAACTAAAATTGATTAGTTATTTTAAAAGAATTTATGTAATTTCTCATATCCAGTTAGAAAAAATGCATATCTTGTGTAAATAAATAATAAGATGCCTACAATATTATACTATGTCAACTGAAAAAGTCTTATTTTTATGTGAAATGAATAAAAAATCATTTTATATAAAACCGTTCTTTGATAAATGCTTCAAACTCAAATGAAAAACAGTTCTGTAGAACTTTTATTAAAGCTCAATGAGGACTATTCATGGCTTAATAATGGGATAGTGGTTTTCGTAGCTGAAGATCCCGCGTTCGATCCCAGCTACCGTTAAACAAGGAGATATGTATTTCGCGTTCATGCATGCACGTAATTATGGTTGGTGCTTGAGATTTTCCGAGTTTCCAACTTTCAGACGTATAAATAAGGTCCTAACCAGAGAAAAATCTTCCAATAAGACCAACACAGAGTGTGTTTAAATACCTCATGACAGCCATTAGATGCTATTTTTTAGTAATGTCGAATTTTTGAAAAGATAAAAAATTTTTTAAAGTTTTATAAATGCTTTAAACCACATTAAAGCATTTTATATACATAATCTTTTAAAACACAATTCTTTTGATTACGATAACAAATTATGAATTAAGATGTTTATGTAACATATCAGTTTACATTGTAAAGATAGATAGTGAGTTTTATTTTTAATATTTATTTAAAAATACTCAGTGTTTCCATAAAATATGAAAATATAACAAACTTGAAGACTTCTTCATTAAAATCATAACTCTAGTTAGGGATATCAAATCAAAATGTTTATACAAATACTTTTGTTTAAAATGTGCATATCATGTATATGTTTAAAATGTGTACCAATGATGATTAAAAATTCAAAGACATCCGTATGAATTAAGTATAGCATAAAATTACAAAAATCGTTGAAATCATTGAAAATTTTTTTTTCAAAAAAGGAATATTTGAAAATTAACCTCACAAAATATTTATATAATATTAATTAGCTTATAGTGAGAATGCTTGTGCTGTGTTTCTCATAATGATTAGAATTTCATGAAATGAATTTTTTTCTATTTCTTGAAAAACGGATGGAAATCATTTAATATAAAAACTCGAAACAAATGTATACGAATAAATAAAGCTTTTAATATATTAAAAATATACCTTCATCCGAGAATATTTCTTTCCCTCTCTTCCAGATTTCCGGAAAAATACTGAAACACTTGCATTAAATAACAGTTTCTAATGGTGCCATTTTGTTCCACAAGCTACTTTTATTTTTGTGTTTTTTTTAAATTTCTGAAATATATAGATCCACATATAAATACGTGAAGTTCATGCAGTGTGTATGAATGTGAGAACAAAATGTTTTAACAAACGGTTTCTTATTAGGACCAGTATAAAAAAAGGTGTGAGAACTTGAAAAACACTTTGCCTCTTGGTTCTGATCATATCTGCAACTTATCTGCTGTTATCAATACCTTATCAATAATTACTACCCTGGATTAGAACATTTATGGTAAACAGTGCAGTGAAGTTTAACTTAGAAAGCATTAAGAATAATAATAATATAGTTTGTATCTGTAAAAATAAAGTAAATTTTACCAAAAATATTTTATTATTTTTCGCAAACAGTTCGTAAAAATGCAGAAATTTTCTAAAAAAATTTGATTTTCCAAAAACGTTATTATTTATTGCTAAAATAACTAATTATCTTTGTTACTGACGTCCTAAATAAAAATTTCAGTTTTTAAATGCTATTTTCAACAGGTAGATCTTTTACAATAAAAGTCCCATGTTTGTGTCAGCACAGATTGAAATACTGAGAAAGTTCATGGTAGCATAAAATTCCTTTTTACATTTTTGTCATTCTTAACATTTGAGAGGTGAAGTTCTTTAAGTAAAAATTTCAAGATGTACTGTAAGCTGAAAAGTTTTTATCATTTTATACTTTTCCTTTCTGTTACAAAAGAGTATGTTCACGTAGTGTACAAGAAAAATTCAATATGCAAAATAAAAGTAAATCATTTTTGTGGAACCAATTATATATATTTAATTAATTATGTTCATAAAAAATAAAAATAATATCAACAAGATTTGAAATTTTATAAAAACATATACTCTTAATTTTGGTCTAGTTCTAATTTTTTTAAATAGAAATAAAGCTTCAATACAGCTACTAATAAAATCAATAGTTACATGTTATTATTTATTTCACTTTAAATTCTAATTTATCATGTTGTTAGATTGATGTACATCTCAATGGTTTTGTAATTAAATCGGAATATAAATCTTATCCTCTGAATAATTTTCAGCTTATTTATAGAGATTTAAAACTGCGTCACTTATTTATTTCTTATTGCATAATAATTATACATGCATTTGTTTTAAAAGTACTTCACAAAATAAAACTCTTGCAAATATTTAAGAAACAGCAAAATACATGGAATCAAAAAACTATTAATTTAGATTTTATGATATAAAAAAGTAGTTTTTATTTCTATTCCATATCCTTGAAATAAAAATTTAAATGTTGGTAATGCATTAATGAATAAAATTACATAAAATTATATTAAGATTTAAAAGTAAGTTAATAAATCATACACGCTAGAAAAAAAGCAATGAACTTACTTTATAAATCAACATATTTGCATAAAAAATCTGAAGGAGGAAAAGTAACTTTTTTGATCAATTAATTAATAACTCACTACGTACATATAAATTAATTAAATTAATAAAGTTATCAAATTATGGAAAAGAGAATTTATTTCTCTGTTTTTAATGTTTTACAATAAAAAAGAGGAATTACTTTTGAAGATGTGAGTAACTTTTTTAACTTTTCTCTGTGTGTATATGAAAGAAGAATTTTGCCAATCAAATAAAAATAATTCCTTATTAGAAGTCTTTGAAATAATTTTTTATATAAGAAGCATAAATTTTGCAATGAAATAAGAAAAAATGTTAAAGTCAAGAAATATAAAAGTGTTACTTTGAAATTAACACCACAGATTATTTTAAAATTTTAACCATTAACGTTCAACATATGCCAGAAAATATTTGCCCTAATAAAACCAAATTTTGAGTTTGTTTCAAACTTGAAATTTTAGTTTAATTTTATTACGCAATATTTTGAAGCAAAGTGTGCACAAATTCAGAGAGAGATATTTAGCGATAGATTAACTGTCTTTGACTTTGACAAATAACTTTTGCTTAATATAGTGGAGGGGTTATCGATCAGAGTCAGCTGTGGATTCTCTGTGACAAGACCGCATCACTTCACCGTAGAAGTCAACTCATCATGTCTTGTGTCGGCAATTTGTCGCATTAAAAATGCTTAGAAAGCACTTTGCACTTACTGTAAAAATTCTAAAATATTCTAATTTAAAATGTGAATAGTGTATTAACACAGTAGGAAAAATATAGATCTCTCTTCTTATAATATTTAAAGTAGCATATATATGTATATACATATATATTATCTTTTATCAACATAATAACGCTGCACTATATGACTTTGAAATCTAATTTTTATGTATACCATATTCAGCCCTTCATCAACCAACTAATTTCAAGACCTACATTGGTGACACGAGTTTAAAATAAGTAGTGCCTGTTAAAATTTATTAGTATTTACTACTATGTTAGTTACTATGTTAAAGAAAGTATTTCAATGAATTGCCTGTATTTTTGAGTATTAACAGAATGCAATCAATGTTGCAACTCCAAAAACATTTTTGATAATTGTTATTGTAAATACCAATAACGTATATATAGAAATGAAAATGATAAATACAATAAGCAGTCTTCCATGATGAATGCAGAAGTTTTTCACTTTCAAAAAAAATATGTTTCTTCTGAAGTCAACATTAAGTGTTAAAATTTACTTTGTTGATGCTATTTATGATTATTATCAGGACATTTACCAACTTTAGCCAAGATTCATTTGCAAGAAAATTAAATTGATTCACATAATTGTTATATTTATTAAAAATTTATTATTGTTGTAGGAATTATTATTAATAGTTATTACTTTTATCACTTTACATTGCTATTGATGGAAATGTATCTGGCATTGGACATGAAAAAACATATTTATAAAAAATAGTTATTGTACTTTACATTGTGCATCAATGCTATAAGCATAATTGCTGTTTACACCATGTGACTTACACCATCCTCTATGAGACACCATCCTGTATCTACCAAGAAATATATTCTATGCAATTTATAAAACAAAACTTTTTTCTTTGTTAATCAGAAAACAATAATCAATTAATCGAACATTTTAAAATCTATAAAATTTTTAAATGAAATATTTCGTTTGTTAAAATATTTGTGAACCATTTTTAATAGAAAACTAATGTTAATACTAAAGATTTCCTTATGCATCTACATTATTTAGTTTAGCAAATAAATTTTATTTTGTATATTCAATCATATGTGCAAAAAGTGTTACTACATAAGTTTAGTAGTACTGATAAATTAACAAGTAAATAAAAAAATTTTACAAACCAAACTGTAACACATTAGCTTTCAAAAGTTAAGGAATAAACTAAAAACTACTGATAAGCAAACTGAATGAAATTTGATACTAATATTAGTTATACTCTTTGTAGTTTAAAAACAAAATAATATGAACATATTTTGATATATCAAGAAGGATATGAAATATAAAAATTTTATAGCTAAAATTTAAATTCAGAATTATTTCTCACAATGAATATATAATCTACTTGAACAATAATTTACATCTCAAAAGTTACTCATAATCTTTACAATTATTTGCATGTGTGTTTTCGAGTTAATAACCGCAAATCATGTAAAGAAGTTCTAATTTTATGTAATGTTTAGGAAGTGAGATTTATACGCTTCCTGAAAGCATAATACATATGCTCAGTCGAACTAGAATGGATGAGTGTGCACTCATGCTTTGTGCAATAGTTCCTTCTTCAGAGCGACACGATACGAGCAGTGTGTAGCCTCTGCTTGTAAAATGAGATAACTACCAATTGAGAAAGCATATGGAAGAACAACTGGAACCAGTTGTTTATCTACATGCTAATTCAATATTCCGAATTACAATAACTTCTGGAACAGTAGTTATTATACTACTGTGCATGTTATGCGGCGTATATAGATATATTCATTTAGTAATCATTCACCTCCCCATACACGTGATCATTACTTCCTGCATACGAATTCTTTCCTCATATGTTAAACGTTTGATATCGAATGTTTATTTCTCTTTATTTACGAATATTTCCATAAAGCAAATCGAGACTCATCAGTGAACAGAAATAATCTCATATGATTTTGAATACAGTTTGTAAGATTTTGGCCCAGTTAAAACACTTCCTCTGGTTTCCCAATAAAACTATGTTTTTGGCTGGAGATAAACAAGATGCAAAATACTAGTTAGCTAGTATGCAGACTACCTTTGTTTATCCTCCTCTGTGCTTTCATGACTGCGATACTGTTTTTTTTTTTCTAATTAATTACAACATGCTTTCAATCACTAATACCTTCCATTTGTAGAAGGGATGAAATTTGGCATATCTTCAAGAAGCTGACTCATTTACTACCAACGCGTCAGTTTAGCTGTAGAGTTACAACAAAACCTGTGATAACTAGCCATTTTGTGGTGTCACACTATTGTCAGCTTGGTTTTTAGCAGTTTATGTCTTTAAATTCTTCAAGTAAATGTTGTTTAAAACAGTTTTTTTATTTTTTGTCCACCTAATAATTACTTAACTATCCGCTATTCATTAAATAGCGTTTATTCTGAATTTGAGCTGTAATATATTTACATAGATCCGGTTTTTTTTTTAATTCCCTGTTATTATGTTTTAATAAAGTTCTAATACTAAAAACTTTCAATAGTTTTGAATTGATTTATTGCAACTTATTAATTCGTTATGTGACTTGTGAAAACAGCGTTACTGTCTTATAGTAATCAGAACATCTATATTTTTTATAAATTAATGAACAAAAAATTTTCACTAATTAAAATTTATATTTTATAAAATCAGTTAGCACTGTTTTGGATTTAAGAAAAATGTGCTGAAATTAGGTTGTGAGTAAATTGAGCCGCAACAAATCGTTCTATTTTTTATGATCAATGCGCTTGGCAGTAGAATTTATCACATCAAACTAGTTTTTTACACGCAATGTTTCAAAGAAAGCATTTGCAAGTTTATAAAAAATTGAACTAAACAAACAACTTTTTTAAAATTTTCTAATAATAATATGTTATGAGACAATTAAAACTCTAGAAAAATTTTTTAAAAAAAATTCGTGAAAGTTTCCTTTCATTTCTACTGGGATATAAAGAGTTTTTAAACAAACTAAAAGAATTGTATCTAAACTAAAAACGTATCTAACGACTGGTACAATTTTTGGCATTGGGAAAACCTTAATACTCACTGTTTAATGCATGTGAAATAATAAGAAATCTAAATTTATTTTTATTTTATATCAAAACTGATGCAAATACTAAATTTATTAAATATTGAAGACCACACCATTCTAATAATTATGTAAAATTAGAAAGGTTTGAGCTGGCTTCAAGATAAATCTAAAACAGTATTTTATCTTTGAGGTTTTGAAGTCATTTACTTATTTGCATATTCAGCGCAAGTTTGATTACAGTTAATGACAACGTTTTATTGGCATTGGTACTACATCCATTTCATAAATATTTACGATTTATGTTGTCTCTAAATATTTAATTAAAGAACGTTCTCCGGTCATATTATACATCAATAGCACGAGTTTTAATTTAGATATGGAAATGGTACCTTAAAATTAATAGAGAAATTTTCTTTTCATAAGAAAAGAATGAAATAAGTTCGATATCCATAACTTTACAAGCGTAAATTAATAAATTCATTTGAGTATTCTGATACATAGTGCACTGCGCTTTATTCATAAAAAAATTGATTGATATGGTTAATTAATAAAACAGACGAACACATTTTCAGCACTTCAAAAAATACCTCCATAGAGGGAAATACGCTGTATATGGTAATTTTAACAAAAAGTTTATTTACTACTAACAGTCTTTTTGCAGAGATGAATCGGTAAATTCAATCATATTTGAAAAAGCAAAACTTTTCCTTAAATCCTTTCTTTAAACATTTTTAAAAAATTAAGAAACCTATTTTATAGTTCTCTTTTATTTCCAGATAATATAGTGCATTATTATTTGCCGAACTAAATTTTATAAGAGATTATTTGTATAGAATGTGTGCGTATCCGCGCACGCGATTTACAGTAAGACTTTACAAGTTCCTTAGAATAACAAAATAAATGAAAACAAAATATAAATTAAATTATTTATACTAGTTGCCCCTTAAAAATATAAAAAAAATCTAATTAATTGTTCTTTTAACCTTACAAATAAACATAGTAAAAATATTTCTTATTGATTAGCTAAATATCTCTAGTAAGAAATAATGTATATGAAAATTTGTTTTAGTTATTAAAACTGCACATAAAAATTCAAAACATTTAACTATATCCCCATAATGAATTTCACTTTCAAAAATATATCTTATATATGTTGGGTAAATGTATTGATAAAATTTTGGCATTAAGTAATAAATTGCTAAATATTTCGTTAAATGCTCTAAGCTTCGTAAATTAAGTTTTAAGAGTAAGGAAATCAGAACATTTCTTTTTCAAATAAAAATGTTTTGAGGGATTAAAATGAGATTTAAAATCCAAGATCATTGAACAAATATTTCTTCTAGGTTTTCCAAAATTTTTTCGTAAAAACTACTTTGTTTCTTGTCTCTTGAAAATAAAATATACGCTTCTTTTTTTTTCTTAAGTTTAGAACTAAGTTCTTTCACGTTTGAATAAGTTCTTTGCTTGTATATTTTTTTTTACTTTACCCATTTATATTACATTAAATAATAATAATTAATCATTATTAAAAGTATTATTATTTCTAATACTTAATAATACAACAAAAAATAATACTTAATTACCTATCGCTGCTGATGATAGAAGATTAATTTGCTCGCATGTGGACTATAATTAATACGGATTTGTATGTGATACTAAAAATATATTTTCAATCTTTTTAATAAATTAAATTAAAATTTTCCTATAGCTTATTATAAGTGTATGAGAAAAACTGAAGACACTTTCTTGGAATGGTTCTTTATATTTTTCATATTTGGTGTATCCCTTTATTAACACTTATTATAACAGTCACATTCTGAAAAAAATTAGATAAGAAAGAAATCCAGTGATGTAGAAACATGTTTTTACAAAGCATTGTGTCTTTCATCAGCTTAAAAATGCAATAGCGAGGAATACTTTTCAGATTTTTAAAAACTTTTAACTTTTGAACTATTATTACATTTCTAGATTTAAAAGATGTAAAGTTTTTTTTTCTTTAAAAATTGGTTTTGAAGATTCATTATTCGTTACAAATTTCGTTTTTTCTTCCAAGATTTTTTTCATCTAGATAACTTTTTTTAAAAAAAACCAATACACTATTAATAACTTCCTAATCTTTTTATAATTTTAATAAATTACTTTATATTTCGAAATTTTTTTCAAAAATTTGGAATCCGATTTGTATAAAACATTTTATATAACGAAAAACAATAGCTAATATCGCATATTCTGCAGTTTTAAATTAATGCATTTCATGAAAGCATGTAGGTATTCAATGAAAGCATAAGAGAATTAATTTATATTGCGTATACAATAAAAATAAACAGAATGAAAATTGTCATAAAGAAAAGCAAACTAGTGTTTTGCCTAATAATAAGAATGAGAAAAAGGTGCACAATTAATAAAAGAATTTCTCTCAATTTATAAACTTAGTGCAGTTACTTTTTTACACATTTACGCTTCACATAAATTTTATTATTCATCAATAAATTTAAATAAAGCTGATTTTAGATAATAGAGGAATCAGAAATGTTTTCCACTTTTAATGTATTATATAAATGTGCTTAGTAAGGAAATTTTACATCAAAAAATTTGACGTACGTGGACAAATTCTTTTATTTAGGTTTATTTCATTTTTAAATCACATTAATTAAAAAAATAATTCCTTTTTTTTGCAAATGTGTAAGTACTCCACTAATATTATAACACGTGTAAAATACATTAACATTGAAAATATTTAAAATCTGAATGAAATCGTTAACATATTGACAATTATCTAACTGTAAAATGTTATTGAATTCAAATGTTAGCTAGCAAGAGGTAAAAAAAGAATCATGGATATTATTATTATTATAGAACATGTCACTCCATTAAGCAATAAATTTGCATTCACGAATCAGAAATAAAGAACAAACTATGACAACAAAAAATAAAGAAAAAAAAGCATTTTTAGCTTAACAGAATAAAAGGAATATCATTATGGATACCATTTCTTTCTTCCATAATACAATCTAAAACTCGAATCAGAGAGAGAGAGAGAGATCGCATTCTCATAATTACTTTTATTGTTTTCTATATAGTAGTATAGAAATTATTCTGAAACAGTAAAAGTCCTTATTTATTTTTATTTTTGCGATAATTATTGTCAATAGCTAATTCATTAATTTGCTTTTTCAAAATTTTTTCTGACATTATTTTGGGATTATAATTCTTACATTTTGCATAATTTAATAATTAAAAAAATAACTCTTTCATTTTCCACTAAGCAATTTAACGTTTAAAAAAGGATATTTCAGTGACTCTTTGAGCTATTACTATAATTTTTAAACTATATCTTTAAGTTATTTATATGGTATTTAAGCATTTCAAAGAAAACTTATTGAAAGAAGAAACAGGAAAATGGTGATTAAATAAGCAAAACTATAAAAAGAGTTCTAAGAATTGTTCTATGAATAAATATTAAATCTTCAATAAACTAAGCTCTAACTGTATAAAGAAATAACCTTTTCCTGAAGAGCAATGCAAGATAACAATCCCGCAAACATTTTTCTAAAACGAAAAATTAACTATTTTATATTAGAAGAAATCACTTGATAAATATAATAAGAAAATATTGTTACTAAATGCAACTGAATTGAGAAAAAAATATACACACAAAAATTAAAGACGTGTATTTTTCAGATAATAAAATTTCCTATTCCAGATACAAATAATTATTTGAAAGCTTTTTTTTTATCCTACACCCGTCTTCAACATTACTGCCATTAGTTGATTGTCAGTCCACTAAAAAAATGATGAAGCATAAAAAGAACTAAAATTAACTTCCGCAGAGTTGTCCTCAAGAAAATATAAGCAAGGGGGTAGTGTCTGAGATGGTCATCATCCATATCTCCCTAGTGGCACAGAGAGCAAGAAGCCGAATCCTTGATTTCAATACGATGTCAATGCTTTTGCAAATAGTCATCGCCAATAAGCAAGCGAACGCAAGCAACTCCAATAGATGGAGGCAGGGAACCGGGGACTCTACTACTTTTGTTGAGCAAGACACTAAATCTCCTGCCCACAAGTGCATCACTATATAAGGAGACAATTTTTAATTTATTGTGAATGATTCTTTTGATGTTACGGGGAAGCAAAGGAGCTTTAACATGAGAGATCCTGCTTTAGAGCCTGCGCGCTTCCAGAAATATCTCAATGACTGGGAGGACTCACAGGAGAGCAATATTTTTCCTGGAATTTTTTAGTTCGATTAATTTTATTTTACAGGAATGCGCTAGTACGTTTTCATTATACCTTAAATTTGTAAGTGACAAAATAGCATCTTGAAAATCGATAAGATATTGGGTTTAGAACAACTTTCCAAATTTTTGATCTCAAATAATATTGCCCCTTTTCCACCCTCGAAACTGTTACAATATTTTCCAACAGGATAACTAATACTAAAATCACTTGAATGGGCTCAAGCACCAGCATTTTTAATAGCCTCTTCTTTTGGGACATCTGTGTACAAATGAAGTTTTTGCCAAGAAGATATCTGCAATGTTAGAAGCAAAAGCAGACCTCTTTAAATCATTCCTTATGGAAAATTATTTACCAACATTTCAGACAAGATCCAAGTGACTCTCCAATATCATCCGGCTCATAATATTAAATTCTCGTGGAAAATTTGTAGGTTGTAAAAATATCATACGTGTGCTAAAAGTCATAACAATGAAAGGAAAAGACTTATGGGTTTTTAATCTTAAGACTATGGAAAGGAAAAGACTTATGGGATTTTCATTTGTAAATCTATAATAATTAAGGAAATTATTTTTTCTTCTCAAAATCTTATCAACAAGGCTTCTTTGGCTCCTTTCACAAAAAGGTTCTAAGTCTGTCTGGAGTTCCAATGCAACTATAGAGGTTAATTTGTCCCCATCAGGGATTAAATTCAACATGCTGTTTGGGAGATGATTAATTCTATTTCTAAAAAAATCTGAGGCAGTTATAGAAACCTCATTTTCATGTTCAGCAACTTACAACTTATTCAACAACAGGTCGAACAAGTCATAGTTTGTACACAAATCATCTTGAATCACATCAGCCTCATGTGAAACCAGTTAAACGCTGTAGTTGCTTAGATATCGAGTAACCTCTATCAACAGATGAATCGATATGGTTCTTCCATGTTAATTTAGGGTCTAAATGAATGTTCAAGTAAACAGTGTCAAATGTCCGAGATAGAACTTTTTTATTATAAGGAAGTTGGATGGCATGGTGTTTTATACTGAGAAAAAACAATTGAAAGGTGGTCTTATCAGCATTTACGTATCAGCAGTATATTACGTCGAAAAATTATATATTTCAACACCATATCATAAATTCAATAAAATTAAAATCGATTAGAATTATCAAATAATCTTTCTTGATCAATTTTGAATGACCCTTATCTTATTGAAACATTTCAGTCGACAGTGAGAAGAAGAAATGTTACTCAAAAATCGGCTTTTCCAATATTAACAAAAATTATTTGCTCTAAGCAATAATAAATAAATGAGTTAAAATATTAACAAATTCAATACCTAAAAACAAAAAAATTAATATTCAAACCGAAAGAATAATATATCATGACAAATTTAATTCAAGTACTTATAAGCAATTTTTGTTTATAAAAATATTACTATATTCAATGAATTCATAAAATTTTCACATGTCTGTAATTACTAATTATTGTAACACTAAAATTAAATTAACACTTTTAGTACTTTTAAAACATCTGGAGTTTGTAATTGACAATATATTAAGTGTATGCCATATTATATATTAAAAAAAGTTTTTCTTCATAATCAGCAGTAATTAGAGTATGCATAAAGATAAATGTTAATAGTTACAAATAACGTATTCCATTTAATATATGTTATAAGTAATTTAAAATATTAACAGTGATACATATGAACAGATAAGAAATATTTTGTACATTTAGCTTTATATTAAAATATAGGCATAGGATTTGTATTTATTTGCTCATGAAAAATTTTATAAAACGAAAATACAAATCGATGAATAATTCATCAGCTTTGTTGTAACTTACGTAGAAAGGAGAAAATGATAAATTCCTCTTCCACAACTAAATATTTACATTTTGATCTGAATTTGATAGAAAGAGTGCATCTATTCTTCGATGTGGACTAAAATCGTGAGGAACGATTTGAATCGTTTGCGATTCAGCAGTTTCAATCGCATCGCTTGATTTTAATTTCTTTTATAAATTACATTGTTCGCTACTTAATCCTTATAACAATAGACAGTTATCTATTTTCAACTCTAATTCTAGCGAGTAATCTTGAAAAAAAATTTCTTTCAAGTTAGAATCAGACAGAAGATTAATATTCCATATTAATTAATTTCAATTTCAAATTTTCTCTTTTAAATTATTTTCTAATAATTTATTTTTAAAAGGGAAATACATTTGCGGAAAAATTTTATCTTCGATAATGTAAGTATAAATTTTTATATTGCTAATATTTATATTTAAAATACTCTTAATTGAGAAGTTATAACCAAACGAAACACATATGACAAAAAAAAGTCTAAAACAAACTCATTACTTTGATATTATTATTTAGCACTCCCACTTTTTAAAAAGAATAATACTCATTTCAATTTCATAATATGTCAACAGAAATTTAATCGTCATTTGAAAAAGAATGGTTAAAATATAAACGTGACATGATTCACACAATATTGAAAAAATAAAAATTGCTTACAAGAGAAAAATTTTAAAGAAAAGTATAAAAAGATATCGCAAAGCTCAAATATCAAAATATTTTTATTAAAAATTTCAAAATACTTTAGTGGGTTCTGGGGTAGAACTCATCTTTTAACATTATTTATTTAATTTTAATTTAGAAAGGATTTTGAAATAAAATATCATTCGAAGAGATATTAAAGAGCATTGATGTTTCTTTTAAATAATTTTCTTCTCTTTTGATGCCTTTTTGGTACTTTTATAATGGAAATTAGGATTAAACAAGGGAAAAAAAGGAATGACATACGTATAAACAACCTATTTTAATGCCAGATTTAAAATGTATTTTTATAAATAAAAATTTCTCTTAATTTCTCAAATAACAACAGACAATGTCGAATCAGAATGAATTCTTATGAGATTTTAATTAGTGAAATTGCGTGGTTATCCGTTTTAACTTTAGGGAAAAAGCGCCTTTCTTTTTAAATAAATTTGTGTCATACTGTATATTTTTATAAATTCGTGTCCACTTTTATTTATTTCCTCTACTATGATACAAAATAAAAGTTTTTATTAACTTTTCATTTAATTTTAACATTACTTCACTAAAGACACTAACAGAAAAAAATGTATTGCAAATTAATTATGTATTAATCATACAACAAAACTTATTAATAAGCATATAATATATACATTGAAATATATGAACATTAAATATTAATTGTTCTTCAGCTTAAATATTTCTGTTTTAGAAGATTCATCGAAATTTATTTCACGCACTCTATTATTATTCATTTAATAGCTTGAAAATATTAAAAGAAATATTAAATATCGATGCATAATCTTAAAGAAAACGAGCAATCTAAAGAAACTTCAATTTGTTAAAGTATTATTTTCATGATTGAAAAGTAATGGGTTCCATTCTGTCGCAACTAAATATCCTCATGCTGAGAAATTCACTGGACATCAATTTTTCTTTTCTTTTATGTCTTGGTTTCTTTTTTGGTGAAATTGTTTTTTTTTTTTCTATAGTGTCGTTTCAATATTAGAAATTAGTGTTGCATTTTAAAAATGACATCCTTAATTGGTACCCTTAGAAAATTGCAATAACTTATAACTTATTTGATATGAACGGTTGAAATACTCCATTAAAAATATAAGCAATCATATGTTATGGCGTATTGAAATAAAGAAAATTTGTAAGATAATTATTTATTACACTTACACAAATACATAACACTACACAATCATAATTTAAAATATTCACAATGGAGAAAATCAAATTAAAATTGGTGTTGTCTAAGCACTCAGATAGTCATCTATCTTTGCCGAGTTTCACCAAGCTATTCCCCAATTTTTCCCTCTCAAGACCCTCTGAAGATTTCTCAAATTAGAAGTAGGGATTCTTTTGTCTCAGATGTCACTATTCCTGGGTCTTTTCTTCACGAAACAGGAGTAAAAATTATACTGAAATGAGACTAAAGTTCTTTTTGCTTCTCCTTAGATTTTATTTTTTTCATGCATCAGAATATACAAAAAAGATAAGTATCATAACCATTTTATTAGGAGGCAGTATAAAATAAGAGATAAATCTGTTTCTCTCTAGTTGCTTTAAAAATAACAAATATACTCAAAAACAATTACTTAATTAAAACTAACATAAGTCTTGTCATTACATAACACAATATTTGTATGAGCATATGTAGTAGTTATTTATTAAGAATACAAAATATATATATATATATATATATATATATATATATATATATATATATATATATATATATAAAGTTTTTAACACATAAATTATGCAATATGGAGCATTCAAGAAGAAACAGAAATTTCAATTTATGTTCATTTGCTACTACATATACCACTCCAAATCAAATATATTTATAGTATTATATTATGGAATTTAGCAGTTAAATCAAATAATCAAATTATCAGACAAAAAAACTTTTTATGATGAAATTTTAACTTGGTATAGCGTTTCTACTCAAACTATCTGACTTTAGATTAAGCTTACCGGACTATCTCTGTGCAATCGTTCATCAGTTCGGATAATAAACTTGTTTCATGCTCTACGTAGAAATGTAGCTTTTTCACGGAGAAAATAATACTGTAAAACATTCTTTTTCAGCAGTGCAATAACGCTCTTTAGTTTCTGGAAATTTTTTTCTTTGGTAAATAATAGGGTGTTCTTCACCTTTTTCATTTAATTGAGCAAATACAACTCCCATACCTTCATTCGATGCGTCAGTTAGTACAATAAAATTTTTATTGAAATCTAGATAATAAAGTCGAGGTTCTGATACCACTTTTTTCTCAAAGTTTTAAAACATCCTTCGTTTCTTTTATTGAAGTGATATTCTCACTTTTCCATTGAGGGTATCTGTTAAAGAAACAGCAATAACAGAACAGTTATATACCTACTGTTGTAACCAGCTAGTCCAGGAAAAGTTCGAGTATCTGTTTTAGATTTAGATACAGGAAATTCTGTAACTGTCTTTATTTTTACTTCAGCATGTTTTCTATGATCATCTCCAAATATATAACGTAGATATATTACTTGGCTTAGTACAAATCTGCATTTGTATGATTTCATTGTCAATTCTGTAGCTTTTACTCTTGTCAAAACAATATTCAGAAGAAGTCGATGGAAATTCCAAAAATCCGAAAATATCGCTATATCATCAATGTAATGTACTGCATGTTTCTCACATCGATTCAGGATTTCAGTCACAATTTACAAAATAATAAGGAGCATTTTTCGGTCCAAAGGGAAGATTTATTGGTGTGTGAGTTCCCAAGGATGTCAGAAAGGCAGCCAATTATTGTGCTTTAGACTCAGAGGTATTCACTCGTATCCTTTAGCAAAATCAGTGACAAATTTAGATGTTTTGATCTAATTTAAGTGTTCTAAATTTAGATGTGTTCAACGGCACTGATATATTTAGATGTTCTGAAACTGTGGTTCTTTTGGAAACTTCATTCACTAAATATTTGCAAAAGCACATTAACAACTGAGGAGGGGGATTTATGTTTTCTACAGCATCAGGATACTTAGAAGATAACCACAATGGTGATTATCACATTTTTCCTCTTGCAGTAACTGGAAGAGGACCACAAGCATCTACAGTGATTCAGGAGAAAGCATCAGATATGATAGGAATAAGTTTTAAAGGAGCATTTTCCTTTTCTATATTTTTCAGCCCGTTAGCAAAGATCACATGCTTTCACATAATTTTTTACCTCTTTAAAGCAATTTGGCAGGAAAAAAATGCACTATAGACAATCTTTCGTTTTGGTTGCACTCAGATGTGCTGATGTAGCTTACTAACTCATAAACACCAATTTTCTGGAAGAGATTCTGGAACCCCTTATAGCAATCTCGTTTCACCAATTTTATCTCTTTGCTTTTTCATAAGCAGTTACTTTTCCAAAACAAAATCATTTTTCTCATTAGTTTTGGCAATAGACAATTTCTTTTCAAACAATAATTTTAAATCTTCACACTATTTCTGCACTTCAGAAAATTTCTCAGCATTAATTTTTAACATAGAGAAAATGTCTAAGTCATTTTCTGCAGGGGTTAAATCTATAGATTTATATCCATATCTTTATCAATTATATCTAATTTTTCGAAAAGTTGGCAGTTATTCCTATGCTGATTTTCCCTTCTCTGTTGCTGACGAGTTTTAAGCATTAATAAGATCACTATATTCTTTTTCTTCTTCTTCTTAAAAATTGAGTTTGTATGTCATTGGGCACCTCTGCTTTTATCAGCATTTTGTACCGTTAACTCCAAACCCAATGTTTCCTAGTTCCAATTGCTCGGGTCACCCACTTTACTAATAAAGTCCGATAACCCTTTAATGGAGTCTAGGTGTAACTCTCTAGTATGGATGAAGCCTAAAGAAGTTAATTTAGGGAGGGCAAGAGCCTCACATTCGTAAATGACATGCTCTGCCGTTTCCTCTTGCATATGACATTTCCAGCAGATAAGGTCTTGCTAAAATAGTCCCATCTGGTCAGAAAGTCAGTCATGCTAGGAATAGCTTCCTGACTTTCACCAGAAGAAGATGGTTTAGAGGTCATTTCTACCTCAAGTGAAGGATTCATTGCTGCCCCTTTACAAGATTACCTCTGAGTTCCCTTGTCTTTTCAGCAAGGTCTACTTTAGAGGCTTCACCTGCAAATGCAGAAAGGTTTGTTACTTCTTGTGTCTTTTCAGCCACAAGATAACAAGTAAAAAGCTCAGGTAATATAAGTCCACCCAGCATTGCCTGAGTTACTGGGCAAGGCAAATTACTCTAGAAGTTCGCCAAGCAACTAGAGGCTCCGTTAAGACACCAATACCGCGGTGCCAATTAGCCCTAGGCACGGATTGCAATAACACCAGGGTTTACGGGAGCTGGTTCGCGGCCTCTGATTCTATATTCAAGGCTATCCTGTCATTCCTACAGGACATTCGGCTATCCACCACCTGCCAAAGCGCCTGGTGGCTGTGCTCAAGCCCCAGGAAGGTACACGTACCCCCTGGTTCCAGGTCACTATATTAATACTGTTGAAGTTGAATAACACATATTTTCTTAAGGATACAATTTTTATGAAGCTTTTTTTACAGAAATTTTTTCTTCTATGAAACAAATTGCATTTTCTTCCAACGTTTTGATTAAACATTGATCAAAAGTTCATATACTTATCGCAAATAATATGCTTATTAAACTTACAATTAAGTAGAATTTGCAGAAAATGTTTTGGTTTGATAAAGCATTTTTTTTTCAATAACCCATAAAATATTAAGCTCTTAAAATGTCGTCTTTGGAATTTTGGACTGATTTTCTACCTGGTATAAAGGTTTTGGGTTTTATTTGGATAAATTCCTGCAATGTCCCAGAACGCATTATCAGTGGTTTATCCATTATTAAGCTTAGGCATCTCTCAGACTTTCGATTCCCTGTGGAGGCGGGGATTAAAGAAAACACTTACAACCCTTCAAGCCCCAGCCAATATTGTCAAAATACTTATCAGCTTCTTAAGCGACTGTGAATTTTACACGTCTTATAACGGAGGCCAAGTGTTCTGTAAACAGTCAAGAGGATGTCCCCAGGGTTCTGTAAGTGGACCTCTGCTGTGGAATTTATACTTTAACGCTATTCTCAATTATAATTGGCCGTTAACCACACTACAGTAATAGCCTTCGCAGACGACACGCTACTTATTGTTAATGGCTCAACAAAAGAAAATCTCAAATAAAACTCCAATCAGTCTCTAGATATCTTTTCCAAACTGTGTGAAAGTTTGAAATTAGAGATTTCCATCCCAAAAAGCAAGGCTTTGATAATCGGAAAACATGATAAATCCTTACGATCCAATCCAAAATTAACCCTACTAGGTAAAAGCCTAAAGCATACAAAAGTATTGCCTTATCTAGGAGTCCAAATAGATAAGAATCTAAATTTACTCGCTCATATCAGATCGCTTAAGCCAAAAGTTCTCCCCATCACACAAAACTTACGCTCAATGATTGATTATAATTGGGGATTAAAGAGTAAATTTCTAAAAATAATGTATAGCACCGTAGTAGAAAAAATAATTTCATATGGTTCTACAGCTTGGGCTTTGCCCATAACCTCAAGGAAAAAAGCCAAACTGTCATCACTGCAAAGACACTTTACCATACTAATAACTAGGACATTCAAAACAACATCAACAGCTGCCGCAAACGTCTTGGCAGGTCTTCCACCCCTACATCTAACATTAGAAGCAACTGCAGTTAAGACAAAAATCCTACAATTGTGCCAAGGTGCAACTCTTGAAGACAACACTGCCCTGCTCTTCTCTAACTATGAATATCCATACAACAAAGATGAATTAAATCCGATTATCAGAAGCCATCAAACTAAAATTTTCAATCTGCCAAAAGCATCATCTAATCCAGTCATGATAACAACAAGATTTAATATTTATACCAACGGGTCTCATTTAGATAATCAAACAGGAGCAGCATTTGTAATTTATGAAGACTCCAATCTACTGCATCAACATCTCATAAAACTACACAAGTATAATTCAGTCTTCCAGGCAGAAGCCCTAGCAATAAAGGAATCACTGCTTTGTTCGATACAGCATAAACTACAAAGTGTCACAATTTAGACAGACAGTTTATCTTCCCTAATGGCTTTAAATAACCCGTTACACAAATCCCCAATAATAAGATCCTTTCAAAATTTACTTTTTCACATCCAGAATATGAACATCCAACTAAGTTGGTTAAGAGCGCATACTGGAATCACGGGGAATGAGGCAGCTGATCAAGCGGCAAAACAAGCAGCAACCCATCCAACTTTTCCGTTGACACCTTTAAAGTGGTCCAGAGCCAGTCTAAAATCAAAAACTAAAAATTATATAGACCAAAGCTGGCAATCTTTATGGAATAACTCGCCGAATGGTCACCATACAAGAAGACTAATACCAAAAGTTTCATCAGATGTGCTATATTCCAATCAATATTTGAATTGTATCTTAACAAACCATGCGCCCTGCCCCATGTACTTCCACAGAATTAACAAATCCAGATCTCCATCTTGCATCTGAGGCCAAATTGGTACACTACTGCATTATATCACAGAATGTCCTCAAACCAAAGACCTACATATCAAAAAATCATCTATTCAAACCAACTACCAGTTCCTAAAATTCTGCACAACGAACAAGTTCAGAACACAAAAATTAATACAACTAGTTACTTTCCTCCAGCCGACCGATTGGCTGAGTGGTTAGCGTTCCTGACTCCTGAGCTGTTGGTCCCGGGTTCGAATCCTGGTTCGAGCATGGATGTTTCTTTCCTTCTCTGTTCTCTCTGTCTTTTCTACTGTGATGTTGTATGAATATGGCCCGCCCTATAAACGGGTTTGTGGTGGTATGGCGCGAGTAACGCTACTCGCCTCCGTGGCTTGGTTCACAGGTGCCCACTGGGTAACGACAAATGAGTAGCGTCTGCAGCCTTGTTGTAGCAAAGGGTTCAACCCTCTTTTGCATGCCATTGGAAAAAAAACTTTCCTCCATGAAAAAGAACTCCAAATGTGTAAAGACCTGGCTGTCCACCAACAATAATCTTATAACTCAGAAGCAGAGTAAACAGATCTCGAAAATTAACTAAATTCTTCAATTCAAGTAACAAACTAACTAATCACCAGTTTTTCAATTTTCAAAATTACTAGTACTTAGCACATATCTAAATTTCAAGACATGTAAAGAATTTATTGCATTTTATTCCTATAAACTTCTAAATTAAATTAACTATAATCAATTTCTGTTCGTGTTGTTGTTGTTGCTTATCCCCGACTGGCCTGACCGTACCATCACACCAGCCCCATGAATCCAAAAATAGTCAGTCTCTCAAGCACCACCTCCGGTCTCAACTCCATGTCCCCTCTCTCACACCCAATGCACATTTCTGTTCGTAATTTATGTAAATATTTCAGCCATCCTTACTTAAATTTACTTAGATCCTGTTATCATTTATTTTTCTGTTTTACTTGATCCTATCCTATTAATTCTTTTATTTCAAATTTGTATTCCGAATTGTGATACAGTGATCTACTGCGTAGATCACTGTAGGCTTGAAAGCCCCACCTTTGTAAAGCATTCGTCTCTCAAAAATGTGTCGTGCGTTCTGGAGAGCCTCTTAAGGCTCGCGCTCCCAGATTACAGTTCCCAGCGGGCACATGTCGGACACCCTACACAAACGTGCAGGGTGTCCGACATTCTAGACTGAAGTAGAGGCACAACCTGATAGCCAATAGGAATAGAACAAGGCCTCTTCTTCTCGTTGTCGGTCTGTCTATCAGTGGTTTATCTGACTTATAAGTAATGTGGGTTGTAATTTAATTATTGAAAATTAATTATATATATATATATATATATATATATATATATATATATATATATATATATATATATATATATATATATATATATATATATATAATAGTTAATAATTAATTTTAATTTCAATTTTAAGAAATAATTTCATTTATTATTTGAAAATTAATTATTAAAAATCATAATAAATAATACTAGAGTTTTACTTAAACACATTAATTATTCAGTACTTTCTTTTCTATATTTTGCAATTCTTCTTCTTTTACTTTCAGGTTTTGCCTACATGCATATTTCAACAAGATAGCACACTCCCACATTCCCAAAGACTGTCCTAAGAAGTTCATTAAATTGCTTTCCTTTCCTGGTTCTTATAGATTTGTCCTCTATCAAACATGTGTAGTCTCTGATTAGAAAATTACTAAGTCGGAATACAGTAGTTATTTTAAGCAAAATCAGCTTTGTTCAAATGCGATAGCAGCATAGGCAGCCATTTCCCAACACTTTGGATGCTGCTTTTATTTAATGCTGCTTCATTCAACAATGGTTACGACTATTCGTGCAGGTGACTTTCCCCTTTCAGGAGACAACAGTTTCACTAAATTAATATATTTACTGTGTATGATCTCTGAAATATATCTGGTTTTGATATCTTTTGTAGTTCTTGGTAAGGTAATTTCGATGACCAACGATTTCCTTAAACCGACATCAAAGAAAATCATCTAAATTATTTTCTACCTCTGAATATGAGAAAGTGTTCTCTTTCGCAGCTTTTTATTTTAACTGGAGGCTGAAACAACAAGCATTTTTTATTCGTATAAAACCAGACAAATGAAATGCTTCTAAATTTAAAGAAATCTTTTTAGTTATCTCACCAAAAAGAGAGCTACATCCGACTGAGCGAATCATTATAACTAATATTGCAATTATGCTGTACCTACTTCTCAAATCATAATAAAATGTGTGATCCATCACAAAGTAATATTTTTATGGATATTTCTAATATTTATGTTTCTAATAATTACACAATTGTTCAATTAGTTAAAATGAAAGCTATAAGACTTTAACGACTTTATTTATTAAGGTATCTACAAGATTGAAATTTAAAGAATCTCACTTGCAAGGAAATTTTGATAATATTGTTTAACATATTGAGGTAGAGATATGAAAAAGTCACATACAAGTTTAAAGAATCAAACACACACTGCCAGAATCTTTTTATACTGAAGAAGAGTGTAATAATCCATTTCACCTCAAGAAGTAATTTGTCTTATTTCCGTCTTTTTTAATTTACCTTGTAAATCAATTTTAATTTAACTTTCTTACTGTTCTCTTTTACCATCCCCAATATAAATGTTTTTATGTCAAACTTATGTCATGTCGTTTTTATTTAGAATAATATTTGGTAAGCGACAAAACCGCAATAAATTTAGCATTTTTCAGGGTACACAAAGAAAAAATATATTGATGCTGGAGACACACACACATTTCATTGTACTATTTACGTGACTCTGGTTGGCTAGTGACCACAAATTATTTGAACAACAGTACCAAGAACTATCTAAATAGATTTTTAGAATTGAGAAATATGATAAATTTGAATTTTAATGTGCTAACGACCAATATAATTGGTGTTTGAAATATAAACTAGATAACAATTTACTTATTTATAAAATAAATTTGAATTTTAGTAAGTAAAGACGAATAAAAATGATGTGAAGGAAACAAATCATATTCTTAAGCTCACAGTGCTCTAGTAGTTGGACAGCCCTCTGCTGAACGTAAGTTCTCGGTTTTGTTTTTAGCCACTCTTAAAAACTGTGAGATTGATATTGTGCTTCTGTCTGCTACATGCATGTTTGTCGAGGTAGGTGCTTGGAAGTTTTCCGGGTTTCCTCCCTTGTGACATGTGTATACAATCCACTATCTATGAAATGCCCACTGAAAAGGAACTAATTCTTGAATTCAGAAGTGCTTTACTAAAGTGCTAGATCGTTAGACTGTCCACTGTGAGTTGTCAAAGGGGTCAAATTAAAATAATAAATGATGAGCAATAAACCTGTTTTTAGAAGTTATGCTTAATCTTATCTTTTAAATGCTTCAAAATATTTACCGTTACAAAAAATATTTTTAAAGGGAAAACTCTTTTTAAATTTTAAATAATTCATTCTAGAGAATAAAGGGTATCTTGTGATAACTTAATAAAAATCCTTCAACATTTCCTATGCCTATTTCAATTGTTTTATATAAAAATGAATATTTAGATTAAAAAAAAAAGAAATCTTGATATCAAGTGAATCTCGAAAGAAGATAGTTGTTTTTTTAAGTGAAGTGTTTTACATTTTTATATGTTTATATTTATCAGAACCTTGCCGTTTTTAGTCAAATTCACTAGGTCAAGATTTAATACGAAACAATAAGTTTTATGTGTATCACTTTATTTTTTCCATTATCAGTATTCAATTTTGTTTTCGAATGAAAGCTATTTATACGGTAAATTTAAAACAAAGTAACCAATTTACAAAATTTATTGTTCTAAGCATTCTTAATTTATTTTTTATAAAGTTAATTGAGATTAATATTTTCGGATTCTTAAAAATATTTAACAATGGGCATAGAAAAATCTGGGAATTGAACAAATAAATCATACATCAATCAATAAATCAGTATTCTGTATAATCTGTAAAGTAAGAATCAAAAAAAAAATTTTTTTTTCCATACAAAAATTCTGTTGCCAGGATGAAAAATGTATTCGGTCATAAATGAAAGTTTTAAGCATTTTTACTTTCCCTATCCTAATAAATTAGAGCAATGAGATGTTAGATTCTTACACTTATTTCTATGATCAACGTATTTCCTGTAATTTTTTTGATTTGTGTCGCCATCTATCGTATATTAACACATATGACTTAATTTTCAATACCCAAATAAGAGAAAGTTACATATCTATGCGCATGCTGAAGTTTCGTTTGTATGCGCATATGAAAAAATTCATCTTCATATTGGTAACCGGGACAAATTTCTTGTCAAAATTACAAAATATAAAAACATGGATTTTTAAATGACTTTTATTCTTATTAAAGTTAATAAAATTGGATGGGTTTTAAGAAATATCTCTGAAAAGGGTCCGAAAAACAAGGGAATTTTTTACGCTGTGGGCCCCGTAAGAAGCAGAGGGAATACTTTTCTTCAAAATACACAAATTGTTATTCAAATTATACATAGGCATAACTGATATCATCAAAAATTAATTAAATTAATTAATAAAATTAAATTGTTATAAGTAAATATAGAAGTTTTTATCTCAAAGATACATTCTCAGTAAATATCATTTCATAAAATAAGCTTATAATGGAGCAACATAAACAATAACTTGACACTTTTTTATGAATTCCACTCCTGATTTTTGAAATTATCCGTCATTAATTACCATTAATGTTATTAAGAGCTGTTAAAAGTTCTATATACATGATAAAAAAGAGCACATTTTCACTCTCAAGATTTAATTTATCTTTAGTGATATGTGATGTTGAAATCTTATTAAATATTAGGGAAATAAATGACTATGTCACTTACATCTGAACGATACTTTTGTAAAACGAAGTTTATAGTTTACATAATGATATCTTTTTCCTCTTATACTATAATACAAGTTATTGAATTTTAATATGTTGTGATATTTACAAGTAGCTATCAATTTTATAATGAATAATTTATATTGGCGAGTGCTTGTCCTAATAAATATTTTAAAATGCTTTATTTATTAAAAGTAGTAAGATAGATAGATATTCTATAATATTTAAGCAAAATGCTTACTTTAAGAAACTCTGGTTGAGAAATAAATTAAACCATGTACTCTCATATTTCAATGAACTCTTGAAAAATTATTCAAACCTAAGCATTACTCGTATTTAAATTTAAAAAATTCATTTTGTGGAATATTTATAAGGCATTAATTTATTTTAGGTAAAAGAAAAAACATACGCACAGTAAATTGAATAAACATGCGTAAAAAAGAAAATTAGATTTTTTTTCTGTTGAAAATGCAAGTACTTAAAGTAACGAATGCTGGATTAAGTGACTGAAAACCTTATTTAAAAAAAAATTTTTTAAAAATGCTTAAAGGAACTTAATTAAAAATTTTTTACTTCTGATAAAGAAATAACGCACCTTTCTTTGAATTTTCGATGCACTCTTACATCAGAGGCATTTAAAATTCCCGTCCTTTTTTGTAAGTTAAATATTTAGAAACTGTAAAGCTATTTTATAGATAATTTTCTTGAACAAATTCTATACTAGAAATGCCGCTTTGTAAAATCACCATTATTTTGCAACACATCTTTCAAACACATGAATCAAGTTTCCTTTCCTATATCAAAATTTAAATTCTTGATTAAGGTAACTATTTTTCACCTACCGAAAAAAATATTATTCTTGTTTGTTATTACTATAAAAGAAATATGATACAAGTAAAAACTTCTTCATTTTCAGTGATGCTGATCATAGCTGGCTATCACCGAAGAAAAAATAAAAAAAGAAAATAAATAAAATTATTTTGTTTAATGCACGAACAGCGATTCTTTTTCTTTTTCCTTTCTTATCGTCAGTTAAAAAGATTTCATTGTGACCTAATGGTGAACCAATACTCATCAACGTGGAATGTTCCAAGTTCAATTCCATCCATTGTTAAAGAAAGGTTAATGGATATTGTGTTTCTGTATCTTTATGAGCTTAGTCTACCTTAAGTGCCTGCCGATCTGGTACCCAAACGGTTAGCGCTCTTATCTTCAGTTCTACGATTCGTAGGCTCGAATCCCTCCTTGAATTTGTTGCTTTCATCTTTGTAGTGTTTTGGAATCCACTTTAAACAGTATATGTAATCTAATTAGCCCTCGAGTGCAAAAAATGACCGTTGAAAGACAAACAAAACAAAGCCTCATGAGCAAGTGTTTATGGAAGTTTCTTGATTTACTTTCTTTGCTAAACGCAAATACATTCACATAACTGCCAACTCTACTGATTTTATCGAGAAACTTCTGATTTTTTTCATCATTTCTCCTGATTTCTCGATAATGTATGAAAACAAACTGATTTTTGGCACTTCAGTGAAAAACTTAAAAGCAACTTAAAAACAGCCGAAATTTTGCCGGAGAAAGATCTATTGAATTGTTGTTTTAGTAGTTTAAATAGAGAGAGAGAGTCAACAGATGACGCACTTATATAATTATATTGTAATGTTATTATATTATAATACCATGAAAATGTGTGTTCTTTTGAGTTTTGAACAACATCTGTCCGTCATGGTAAGATGACGCTTTAACCACTTGATTGCCAAAAACTCCTACCAGTTGGCAGTCATATTATAAACATTCAAAGCAGACACCAGGTGTTTGTTTACACAAGCAGTTCAATTAGGATGAATATTACTAGTTATTAGTAATTTAATTAGGAAATTATTTGTCACAGAATTAAATTTATTTAGTAATGTATTTTATGTTTTTATGTAATTTTATAAGTTTAATATTTATAAATTGCACCAGAGTAGTAAACGTTGCCCTATAAAAGAAATATTGGGATGTAAACATTGATGTGTGTTTATTCCTCTTCACATGTAGAATATTCTTTAATTTTTTAGTTCCTTTATGAGGTTGAGGAATATTTTATTCAAATATTAAGATTAACACACAAAATACGTTTAGCGCAATTCATTCTCAGAATGTATCATCTAAAGAGTAAAATTGTCTTTTTGCAGTACTACCGTTTTGAACATTCAAGCAAAAATGTCGCTGGTGTCTCCTGACTTTTTCCATCAAAATCAGTAGAATCTACTGATTTTTTTTTCTCCCAGGTTGGCAGGTATGCATTCACTATCTCTGAATAATATGTTTAAATATCTGCGAATTATGCATTCAACTGATAGGTTATCAATAATTAATGTTAAATTTAACAATTAGAAAAAGTTATTCTCGTTTAAAATACCAAAATAATAGATTGCAAACTATAAATATATTGTTTTTCTAGTTCACACACACACAGAATTTTATTACTTAAGAGCAATGTGTAAAATTATTGTTCTTAAGTAATAAAATTCTGAACTTCTAAATTTATACTTATGTATAGATTTAGAAGAAAGAAAGAAAGCTTATTACACGCGTTTAAATTTAATCTGAATATTATTAAAAATTCAGATTTCTATCGTTAATAGAAGTACTTCCTTTGGCTTAAGCATTATTTGCGTTGAATGAGATATTTTGAGGAAAATTTGGTGCCTTATATATATTTGTCTAGTTAAATAGAAAATTTTTATGAATTTTTCAGTAATGTGATTATTATTCAGAAAGTTATATTTTAGGAAAAAATAATCAAGCATTATCTCAAACAAGTTTAATGATAACATGTCTCATAAGTATCATTAAGGAGACTGTTTCGAAACGAAATAAAACTTGTAAGAATTTAAATAAAAAATGCATACTTTTAGAATTATTTTTACTTATTTATAATCTATAAAGAAAAGTTATTACAATACTTAGTATAGTGCAATAATGAAAAAACACTAAAATTCGAGAAGAGTAGACTTTTCTGAATTGTGATTCGAGAAGAGTACACTTTTCTGAGTGACACTTTTCTGAATTTAAAAATGCAAAATACATGACCTGGTAGTTATTTACATTAAGCTATTAACGAATAAGGGCAATCTTTATATATATAAGCCACAACATATATTTATTATAAGTTTAGATTCCAAAGTGTTATTGATGTATTTTGTGCCTATAATTTGCTAGCTTGGCTTGTCAACGAATATATACATGAAGTACAGCACATTAGTTAATTTTACTAATATGCTATATACAATTACTTTGAAAAATAGTTTGTCTGATATTTGATCCACTGGACAAAATGTATCAAAATGATAATTTGATGAAACTTCATAGTAATGAATTGAAGGCATGTCTGAAGGCATGTAATCTTAAAAATGTAATACAAATTAAGACATGAAAACATGTATTAATTATAACAGCATAATATACATTTGTTGTTGTTGTTGTTGCTTATGACACTTGGACAAGCCAAGCTCGCTATGCCTTTGGCTGTGCGAATTAAGGCAATAGAGAGCATCTTTCGTTTGGATCAGAGCACCACGAAGGTGAAAGTACGACTTTGCTCTTTTTAAGTTGCCTCGTAATTTTGAACCACGGTCAGGTGGCGAGGCCACGCCTGAGCTGGCACCCTCCTCTCCACATCCACGCCACACCAGATATTGACTTAATTCGCACTGCCAAAAACATAGCGAGCTTGGCTTGTCCAAGTGTCATAAACCACAACATATACATTTGTAAATAAATGTAACAAAAGCGATTTATGAATAAAATTATTGATATAAATAATAACATAAATTATATTATTAATGATACAAAAACGCTTGGATTCGAAGGGATGATTAAGTATATTATCTAAAGCTACCAATTTCTGACTTTCAAGTTTACTGATTATTACAGTTGGTTTAAAATACATGTGCTTCTTTAAAAAAAAAAAAAAAAGCTATTTATACATAAGAACTAACAATTTTAGGCAATTTGGTGTTACTCTGACAATTTTAAGCAAATTTTTAAGGTAGTTTTTCATTATCCAATTATTGATACTGTTTTTGAAGCTTGATGTTGAATTTCAATGAGTCTGTTTTAACATTTGGTGTTTCCTTTTGCAATTTAAAACTTATTTTCATTTCAAAGATATCTTTATCAAAACAATTTTTGATTTATTAAAGAGTTGAATTTAACTGATAAAATGCACATAAAAGTCTATAAAATTTCTTTTAGAAATTTTGCAAAATTCTTATTCTTTTACATGTCAATATAAATAGTAAAATTTTGGTATATTGCTTGAAATCTGAATCAAACTGGAAGTTATTGTGTTATATGAAGCCGAAAGCACTTAAATTTCAAAGGATTTAATCTCTCACCTTTCATCTGGTGGGGAAATGTAGAGAAACATTTGGAAGCTAGCTTAATCGTTGATTTCATTGCTTAGTCGCGGTTAAAAAATAAAAAATGGCTAGCTATATTTATCGGTTTCATCTGTTAAAAACATGTCTTAATAAAGTACCATATTTTACACGCAAACAAAGCTTTATTGAATTAATTTTCAAAAGACCAATCAACGGATTCGAATTACAACTATATTTACACGTAGCAAAGAACTACAACTATTTACATATTATTTACCCTTTAAATGAGATAAACTATTGTTAAGATAATCGAGAAAAGACGTTGTTGATCTCATTAAGAACGAATGTACTAGAATGTAATCATTGAATAATCAAAGAATTAAAGTAGTGAATAGAAAAATACTGTAATTTCAAAAAAAAGACCCTAATAACTTTTTTTTCTAAGTGACCTGATTAACATAATTGGAGCTTAAAACTTCCGTTTGAATTTAAATATAGATAATTACAATTTTTGATTTAATGTGAAAAAGTTTTTTCCACAATCTAGGGAAATATTCATTTTTTAGTTTTACTGATAAAATTATTATTAGATTAAAATCAGAATTTTTTTAAATTTCGTTGCTGTTAATCATTGCATATATTTTATATATATAAACTTAACAATTGGGGACTTTGTTTATCAGTTTTGAAACAATTTTCTGCATTTTGAGATTAATATTATGCGCTATAAAAATTTTTAACCCAAAGGCAATATTTTAATCTCTTTTATCTCTTTTGACAGGACATATTTTTCTCTCTTGATGTTTACATTGTAGATAATTTCTTTACGATGAAGAGTTATTAAAATTTATTTTTCGACTGAATAAAATGAGATTTAAAAATCTGAGCTCCGATAACAAACCATGTACATTTATTAAAATAACAAAACACCCACACAATGACGTGAGCTTAGTTTTCTCATTCCTGAAAAAAATATTCTTTCATAATTAGTATCCCGTTCAACAGATGGCGCTTTTTCATCATTGCTGATCATTTACATAGTTTCCTGAGATAGCCGGAATCGTTGCAAGATTTAAATATTTTTATATATTTCTTAGTTTACTACATTCCTTAAATTTTCTCAAACTATGTTGAATAATATTTTAGATTTGGTATAAATTTAAATTTCAGTCTCAAATGTCAGTATGATTGAATCAGAAGTTTTCTTTATTATTAATGCGATTTTAAATATTTTTATAATTCTTGGAAATTAAAAAAGATTTCTCAATCATTGGAATTATCAGTTATTATTAAAGCACATGTATATTAAAATTATGTTGCAAAAATTAACGTTACAGATTTTTTTATTTTAGATAAAACATCGTCTAATATTTTCTTAAAACTAAACCATCAGAAATAAAAATTTTATTAATTAAGAATTAAACCAGAAAAAACACTAAAAATTGTTCATTTCGCGAAATAAAAATTAAATTTTTAGTAAAAAATTTCTGCTGAAAATTTTTAACTAATGTATTTTTCCCATAAATGAGATTTTTTCTAGATGAACTATGGATTTTGAAATTTGAATTTACATTGAAAATTATAATATATTGCATGTATCCCTAGCTTGTTATCATTGCATATTTCATCAAAAATTAGGTTTGCTGTCACAATTTTCTGCATGCATGAATTTTTTATCTCTTATAAATTTGTACATTAATAATTGTCCAAACAGTAACAGAAACAACAGTTTATAAAGTAAATAATAAAAATTATTTTATTCATGATAAAAAACCTTTCAAGAAAAGATAGAACTCTCTTAAAACCCATTTATTATTAATGTTTAAAATACATGTAACAAAACAAAGAAGGAATGTTATTTATTATACATTTTATAATATGCAATAATACCCACATGTAGTATTTTCAAAATGCAGGCATAAATATTTACAAAATATGTGTGGTTATTAATTTTACATTATGTCGATACATATATTTTGAAATATCTTTAGTTGTGTATACACATTTGGAAATTAAAATTGCTACACCAAGAAGAGGCAATACGCTACATAATTGAGATTTATACGACAGAAAGTATTTAATCTGATATGCTAATGATTAGCTTTTGATTTTATTCATGTGAAACAGACAATGGCAACGACATCAAAATTTTGCTTAAGTGAATTTGTACATAAATTTTTTTTATGTATAAATTGTTGTTAAACGATATTGCCTGGTGAAAAGTTGCTAATTGTGATGGCTTTGTGTAAGAAAGAAAAATGTGATTGCTAGCACACTTTTGACTTAGGTAGAAGTCAAATTGTAACCTACCATCACTGTGATTTACTACACACACATATTATAATATAATACTTCCCGTCGGTTCAAGTATTGTAACTATCTGCAGAATATGGAATGGATACAGTGAGTGTAAAAAGTAATCGTACAGTACGACAATTGATTTAAAAGAGATCCGTTCATAAAAATTATAAGCATAAATTTCATTTTAATTAATTATAAATACATAATAGAACATATTTTCACAAGTTTCATGTGAAATGTACACAAAAATAATTTTATACAGGAATAAATATTTACAAAACTGTAACAATCCAACATCTGATGGTGTAAAAAGTATTCGTACACTAAAATAAATGCAAATATTTTTTAGTTATATTTTGTGATTGGTTTAGCCATTAAGATGTCGTTAATTGACGTCATCTTGTAAGTTACTTAAAGGGTTCTTCAGTGGAAATTTTACTGTAGTGAGAAACTAGAATTTCTGTAATGGATCGTAAAAGTAACGAGACAAATGTTTCCGACAGAGAATTGATTTTAAAACTCCGTAAAAATGGTAAATTGTACAACAAGATTTCTAATCTGGTTGGTAGACCCCGTTCAACTGTGCAATCAATCATAAAAAATTTTGCTGACACTAGAACGGTTCAAAACAGTTCTCGTACTGGGCGACCATGTCTATTGACATCATCTGACAGATGGTTTCTGTTACGTTCATTAAAGAAGGATTCCAAAGTAAGATCTCCTCCATTAACATCAGAACTGAAGAACATGGGAACACCAGTCTCCGTAAGTACTGTTCGAAATGCATGCAGAAATGAAGGTTTCCATGCCCATGTTGCGAGACGAAAATTCTTTGTTAGTGAGAAAAATCGGAAGCTGCGATTGTCTTTCAACAAGCAATACGTTATGAAAGTCCAGATTTCTGGAAAAAGATAATCTTTACAGACGAAAGTAAATACAACATATTTGGATCGGACGGAAGACGAATGGTATGGAGAAAGCGCTATACAGAAATGCATCCTATGAACTTAATGCCAACAGTGAAACATGGTAGTGGAAGTCTGCTTGTTTGGGGGTGTATGAGTGCTTCTGGGGTGGACAAATTAGTCTTTATTAAAGGGATTATGAATCATCAACTTTATATTGACATTTTAAACAATAATTTAGGACCTAGTGCAACAAAAATGGGCTTGAATGGTGATTACGCTTTCATGCATGGTAACGACCCCAAGCACACAGCCCCAAGCTCAAGGTTCTGGATGCTATATAATACCCCAAAGTTCATAAAATTTCCTCCTCAATCGCCGGACCTCAACCCCATTGAGAATTTATGGGACATTCTTGATAAAAAATATTAGATCCAGATATATTTCTAATAAAAATGATTTGGAATCAGTTCTTAATCAAGAATGGGACGCCATATCTAGCTGAATAACAGCCTAACTGGTGGAATCGATGCCAAAGAGATTCAAGGCAGTTATTCGAGCTAAAGGATATCCTACAAGGTATTAGCTGACATATTATTATTGTATTGGCCAATATATGTCTGATGTACGAAAACTTTTTACACCACAAATTGTTGCATTGTTACAGTTTTGTAAATATTCATTCATGTATCAAATTATTTTTGAGTAAATTTCACATGAAACTAGTGAAAATGTTCTATTATACATTAATAATTAATTAAAATGGAATTTATGTTTATAATTTTTATGAACGGATCTCTTTTAATCAACTGTTGTACTCTGTACGAATACTTTTTACACTCATTGTAGGTCCAAAACGATCTTACAACACCATGTTGGATCTCAACAGCCCTCTTTCACCAACAAAAAAGAAAGAAGTTATCCGCAAGGCCTTAGTGGATTGTATAACCACATTTCAAACTCTGAACAAAAAAAACAGTCGTTTTCAAGGCAACAAGTTTCTTCTTAAACAATTCGACGATGTTGACAATAGCATGGAATTTCAACTCAGTGACTGTGGCTTCCACTACCATTGACGCTACATCGTATACAGAAACGCTTTCAATGGTGTTATCAACGATAAACCTGAACCCAAAAATGGCGGGATGTCGTGTTTCCAAACGAATCCTGGTTCCGTTTGCAGCACCATGATAGTCGCATCTGTGTTTGTCGGCGTCCTATAGAACCCACATTGACAGCTTGGATTAGAAATTACTATACTGGCATATTACTTACAGTTATGGGAAGAAATGCCATTGGACACACCTCTTATTCAAATTGCTGGCATTTTGAGCAGTGCCGTTACAATGATATTGTGTTAAAAACCTTTCTCTATCCTTTATTCCAGCTCTGCAAAACGTTATTTTTTAGGAATATTATACATGATTGCATGTAGTTGATAATGTATAGGCTTTCTTTGATATAATAAGAATTTGGCTGCTATCCTCTCTAGCACATTCTCCAAATCTCTCAACAATTGGAAATGTTTAATCAAAAATAGTCGTGTCAAAATCAAAAAAAGCAGTTGCCCTGCTCGTCATAGTTTTAAGCCAATATACTGTGACATCGACTTGAAGGTGAATGAAAAACTGTACTCTTACGTGACATTTAATCTCTCTTTGACTCAATGCAAAAAGTGCACACTTGCACTTCTAGAAAAATCAGGAATAGCTTTTGAGCTCTTAATCAGAAAAGTTCTAGAATTATTGGTAGAATCACACAATACCTTCTGATTTATTTTATCTGCATATCTTCTATTAATCAGTAATTTTATGGAATGGGAAGAAAGGCTATTAAAATTCATTGACGGATTATTGTACATTTCTTCACCCAAAAGTCAGTAACCTCATTTTCAGGAATCCTGCAATGAGCTGTAACCCACTGAAAGGAGGCATGTATTGATCTTGTAAGACCTCTTCACTGCAAAATACGGATATTATCTGTATATTCTTTGTCTTCAATAGATTGGAGAGCCAATATAGAGTCAAAAAAGACAATCGCTGGATGGAAGGAAGGCTGCTGGACAGATAACTGTTCCAATGCGATGTAAATACCTCCAATTTTGCCCTCATAATGTGTAGAATGAGCTCCTATGAGAGAATAATAAGAATAAAGATCACAATACTCTCCAACTTCCACACCGTCTTCATCATAAAATTTGGATCCATTTGTAAAGACATGTAACCATGAATCTCTCAGTTATCTGTTTTTAATAATAGATAAAGCAATTGCACGAATCTGATGTTCCCTCATGTGAATCTAACAAACTTCCATATCTAACTTCAAATGAACCAAGAGCTCACAGAAATTCAGAGAATAAGTAGGTCTACAAAGAACTTGTGAGCTTTGGTGATTATGAAGATCAGTATCTATAGATTAAGCAAGCCAGAGTACCCTTTTTTGAGTGTTAAGGTTTCTCTGTGCATTAACACCGTAATCTCTCCAGAATATATTGTTTGACAGGTGATTTAGTTTTTCAAATAGAACGATTACATCTCTTTCAATAATATTTCTAACTGGTGGGTTATGAGTCAAACACTGCATTGCCAGAATAGAGGTGGTCTTTACAGCACCTGTTATAATGCGAAGCGTTTGGATCTGGATAGTTTCATGTTTCTGAATGATACCAGGAGCAGCACATATCAAAACTTCATTACAATAGGTAAAATTGATTAAAAAGTTTAAAGGGGGCATTCAGAGTATTTTATCCCAGTTGCACCATCCAGCCTCTTATGAACAGGGAGTCTTTAAAAAAAATTTTCACAAATGTAGTCAACATGTATGTTTTTAATCAACTTAGAATTAAGAACACAGCCCATATATTTTGTGGTTTCAGTTTTTGAAGAGCTACACTCTGAACTATGAGCTTAAGTACAAAAACTTACCTGTTTAAAGTGGAAAATTGTCAAGTGGTTTTAGATAGATTCATGGAAATGACATTATAAGATTACCAGATATTAAGTTTCTCAAGGGCTGTATTCACTGCTGCATTTAGCGTGTCCTGGGTGTTTTCTTCTTCATTAGCTCACATTGCAGTTCGACAATGAATAGAACCATTCTGATATCAGAGGCACCCTCTAAGATATCGGTCAGATCATTAAACTATATGTCTTAAAACAGAACATTCAGGGAGCTGTGACTGCATTACCCTATTCAGACTAATATGGAACTCGTTCTAGCTCTCATATTTTGATGAAACTTGATATGTACATTATATAATACAGTGGTAAAATATTTCTATAGTAAAGGATAATACAAATTTTAACCACCAGATGGAATTCTATCTCCTAAACGTGGCCAAAATATCTGTCTGAACCATTAAAATTTATTTAACTAAAGAATGGTCTCAACGTGTGGTTAATTTACATCATATACTTGGGAAAATCATAGTACACAATGTTCATTGGTAGCGAGTAGAAACTTTCAAGGTACTTAAAAAACTTTGAACAAGATTGGGGCTTTCAGTTCAGATAAAGTATTAATTCTCCCTTTTTAAACATGACCTTTTGTAAATCTTCAAAACAGAAATTACATGAATTTAAATCGGGTATTCAGAAAAGTTCAGGAAATTGCACGATATCCACCAAAACACAAAACAGATTTAGATTTGGTACCTGATGTGAGGAGTTGTTCCATTCTCCAAGAAAGCTGCTAGTAGCTCTTGTGAAAGCTGCTAGTAACTCTTGTGAAAGCTGCTAGTAACTCTTGTGAAAGCTGCTAGTAGCTCTTGTGAAAGCTGCTAGTAACTGTTGTGAAAGCTGCTAGTAGCTACTTTAAAAGCTGCTAGAATTATTTATGGAAATTCTGGTAACTTGCACAGTGCTTTGTTGATAACCTGAGACTATAGCCAGGGAATCAACTGCTTACTTCTACATTTCTTACACGCGATATTGTTCTCATTAAAATATTTTCATTTTACTGTTCCATGAATTTTTGAGGTATTATTCTTATCTATCCAATTCAGAAGCCAGATTTTACTGCCTGAGGAAGTTCCTCAGGTTTCATAAGGAATCTATGTATCTCAATTCTAAGGAACACTGTTTTAAAGGAAAAGAGCTGTATTCTCAACTCATCAATTCATTAACGAAAATTTTCATCTATAAATTATCCCCTCACTCTTAAGATCTGAAGTTTTAATCACTTACTTATTGATATCAATTTTTTACAATATGATATCTGAGTTCCTGATATCAGAGTATCAGTAAGTGATAGTTTTCCATTCTGTATTTTCAGTTCTTTTTTCAAAATTTCTAATTTTTTTTTTTTTTTTTTTTTGGTTTCTTGATTATTAAATTTTCTGAATAAATGTTTCAAATAATCCAAAATTTTACTTCCGAAACAATCAACAATTCCTCTGCACTTTTATAATAGAATTTATTCAGATTCCATATGGAAATTAAGTAAGTAAAAATTTCAACACCAATATAATTTATAAAATTTTCCCATGTAATAAGGGTATCAATTTTATAAATTTTGTTGGTGTTGACATTCTTTTATATTTTAAAAACATTTTAATTAATAATTAAAGAATAAAAACTATTAAAGTTTTATATTCCAGTCCTCAGTTAGCTTATAATTGTATATTATAAGAGTATTATGGAATATAGCTAACTTATTTATCTTTTATAAACCCGGAAATACAGCACTTCATTGCAGTAAAGCATTAACATTTTATTTCCGCGTTCTTTTGTCAACTACCAGCCGCCCTCTTTTCGTATTTTCAGACTTTTAATGAGCAATTTTATTTACAGAATGATGCGTGAGCTTCCCTTAGATTATTATAGTACAGTTCTTAGTTCCAACAATCAATATTCCTAACGTGTGTCCTAAAGGAAGCGGAAGAACTGTCATAAGAAAAATAAAAGACCACACCCTTGCCGTAATCTCCCAAAAAGTCACGAAAGTAAAATCCCCAAGACGCGTTGACCACCATTTCCAACTCCCATGCCAAAAAAAAAAGAAAAAAAATCACTCGTAAGAACAAAATACATTTAGTGATTTTAAAAGCTTATGCAATATAATTCACAATATTCTTTTCATTCAGCTTAATGTCCTAATGTGTGGAAAAACACTTTAGTTTAAATTTTAAGTCTGAAAATTTATTTGCGAGCAAATAAGAATTTTAAACGAGTGAAGTACAATTAAAAGTAATAAATTTTAGATTAATTTAAATACAAGTGATGTTAGTGACAACGATAATTTTGAAAGCAACAGGTATGTTAGAAATTCAAAAGTATCTTTATAATCTGCATAATAATATTATAACAACATAACTATCAAAATTATTTTTTTTAAAATTGCATTGACAATTTCACACACATCTGTCCGATTGATTGCACACATAACTTTCATTTATATTATGTAGGAAGGCAATCTAAGCCCCCAATGCGGTTTAAATAATTTTTTTAATTCTTAAAATGTATTTATTAGTTGCGATTGCTTATGATTTTTGCAGCATTTTCATAATTTGAAACATACTTTTAGAATTTGCATGTCTAAAGACACTAAAAAATAAACGCATATTGAAACGAAATTACTAATATTATGTGGAAAATTAAGTAATTACAATAAAATGTTAATAATTCTCTTTTACTGTGTGTGTTTGCACATGCGTTTGATGAGATATTTAGCTAAAATGATTTTCCGAATTTTGCAGTCTACTAATAACTTCCGTTAAATCCCCGTTTGCAGAAAACATAATATTTTCTAGTATTGGCCTTTGTACTAAGGATATTTATCCTTATACTAAAGAAATATCCTTTGTACTACGATTTTTCTAGATAGACAAATTTCGACGGTTTGGTTTCGTTTGTCGCTCAACGGTCATTTTTTCCACACGAGGTCTAATTTGACCGGTACCTTCGGTTTTAAAGTGGATTACGAATCACTACAAACATCCATGCCCAAGGTGGGATTCGAACCCACGAACTGTTGAACCGAAAGCAAGAGCGCTAACCATTCGGCTGCCAGTTCAGCAGAGACAAATTTCGAGTTAACTGTTTCAAAAGTTTACGAAGAACTGAATATATATCAATGCCTGACTATATCCCATGTAGGACAGTAAAATCTAAAGACTAAGAAAACAAATTCCACTAAAGTGAATTGGAAATTTTCATACTCTGTTTCAAGTTCCAAAAACAAAAATTTTATAAGAATTACGTACGATACACTCCTTAGTTACCTCAGCATACTCTTTATGTGTCGGTTAGTAAGTTTTCAAACTTGTAATTAATGGTCAAAAAAGAGGACATGTATCGAATTCCAAGTTTTTACTTTCAAGTATTTTCCAGCAAATGGTAATGCCTTGAACTGTTTGTTCTATCACATCTTGTGGAAGGTATTGAATCTCTAAAACAAGATTATAAACGACAATCTTAGCTCGGACTTGAATGAAGAACATCCACTATTTTTAATATTATAAATTCCACAACTATCCAATATCATTATTAACCACATTACAGTTCTTTACACAACACAGCACAGATTTCATATCAGAATATTAACTTAAAAAGATTGCATAACAATTACCAATGAAGTTAAAAGAGGATTTTTCCTTAGTAAAATAAAATTTCTAAATTAATCGGGTTTCCCAAGTTCCACGACTTACTCGTCTCATACCTTATGAAGTAGTTACCAGTTTTTTAAGAGAAACTGTTTATCCACCTCTGAGATAGAAAAAACATTTACCTTACATTTTATATGATTCATCATGAAATGTAGCTTTGGTTTAATTTGCGATGTAAAGTCACTTATTTCACACTTGGGCTAATTGGTCCAGGGTCTATAGTTTAACGTGGACTCGATGGAGGAATCGAGCTCAGGAACTATTGAATTGAAAGTCAGTGTGATAACCTATCAGCCACCAGATTGGCCACGAACAATAATAATTAATACATAATGAACAATAATAATAAATACATAATATAATGACCCTATTTCATTTTTATTTAATTTTTATGCAATTTATTTTCATGTATTTTTAGCCTAATAATCGTATGTGTGCATTGATTTACAATAATATGTTCATAAACCTATTTTGTGTCATATTTTTATTAAACACACGTAACACATGTTTATTAAGCTTCTTTTTAAAACTTTCATATTTATCAATGATTCTGATCCTGCCTTATGCACATAAAAGAGTAAAATTATAAAATTCAAACGAAATAACATATTATGCAGCAGATAAATTCTGTTACAAGCAGTATAATTCAAAGATTAAATTAACACAAAAAGAAACATTATTTAAGAGAAAATTCATGCTTGTCAGTTCTATTATTATAATCTACTTATCAAATAATCGGTTATATTTTATTTCTTTTAAAAAAAATATCTTTAAAATTAGACAATTTAAAAAAAATTTATCAGCATTGCCTAATAATTAATAGCAAATTTTGGATCATATGATCTTATTTTCTTTGATAACAAGAAAAATTATTATCCACTTCACGGAGATGAAACACATTAAGCATTTCACAAATAGAAAATCTTAAATTTATTAGATATATAGACCGAAGATATATTGATAGAAAATATTTTTTAAGACCGTATTGATTATTTTTCCCTCTACCGATTTCCGATACTCTCCACCTTTATTTCTTTCAATTAATAATAAAACAATTTATATGTGACAAAAAAATTTAACAAATGCCTTAACTATTTATAAGATCTCAAGAGAATTTTTTTAACAAGAAAGTACTCTAATGTTTTTCTAACTACGTTAGCTTTGCTCGATGTGATTTTTTATGTAATGGGATCTTTATAAGAAAACTATTTCACATTGAATTAGAACGAAAGGAAAATAAATTATATAACTAACGAGTATTAAAAAATAAATCAAAATAATTTTTGTCATAAGATTATGTAAATTAATATACACATAAAACAGCTTAAAATTTTAAGCATTGTCTATGAAAACACGCCAGCAAAAAATTTAATTTCAATATTACAAGTTTATGTTTGTTGTATGCTATTTTTTGTTCAAATTCAGAGTAAATTTCATATTTTTACTGTGAAAAAAATATACTTAAATTTATTTTTCAGCATTTTATAACTAAATTGTTTAACTTATATGAATTATGAAATAGTTATGAAAAGTTAAGGAATTTACTTTTCTTGATGGGGATTCTAAAAATGTCTGACATTGATTTCTTGCAACATTTTCAGAATTAATGCTCATAATTTTTTTTTAAATTAAACAATATTAATAATAACTATGTGTTTTTGAGGAATACTTAAATTAAATTGTATGAATACCGATTTTCTTAGAAATGCCTTTTCATCCGAGATAAAATTAATGAATTAATAAATAGTAAAAGATATTTGCCGCGGTCGAAATAACATTATACATGTTTACCTTAATAATTTTGAGTCTCTAATGTTTTAAAAATTGGACGTTTTGTCCAAACTGTCAGTAATATTTTGTTATAATATTTTAAAAGTAAAGTCATTTTTCACTAAATACTCGTATAAGATTTAAAATTTTTGATGCAATGCCTTTCTGTGATTAATTAATTTAGTTTTGATAGAGAAAATACAAAACATAATGATATTCAAATAAAATTTATATTCCATGAAATTTTCGTTCGGAAATATATTCCCTTTTATTTTCTGATATTTATATTTTCAATTCTGTTTTAATTTACTTCATAGCTCTTTTTGTTTCTTTATTTATTTTAATATGCAAAAATTATACTCACTTTTTTGTTTTTTTATTGACATTTTTTTAGCATCCAATACTGAATTTTCCGTTCTTTTTTAATCTAAACTTTTATCAAATGGAAATTAAGATTAAAAATAATCGATTTCCTAATTTATAAAACAATAATTTGTGTGTGTATCATTTTATTTTCTACATATATAAGCATTTAAATGACAACAATTATTTTTTTAAATATGCTACTTTAAATACTTTCCTTAAAATTTTGTTACATCACTCTCTATTTTAAATTGTGCATTCCACATCCACATTTATCGACAGAAATATTTTTCTCTTTTACTTATATTTTCGTTTTATTACAAACGGCTGTTTAATTAATTCCATATTTTATCAATGCCATCGTTGTTCCCAACATTATATAGTTTGGATTACAAATAAGAAAGCTCCTATAAGTTACTTATTGCTAAGTTTACCTTTAAAGATATCTCCATTCAGTTTTCTGTTCAGTATTATAATATTATATTAAAAGTTTTAAATACATCATCTCTACGGTTTAAATTTACTTTTATACTTACTCATTATGTCATATTTATATGCAATTGAATTACTATCCAGTATCTCATCACAGATGAAAAATAGAAAATAATTTTATTACAAGAAAGAAATAATATTACTAATTTTGGAACAAACTATCTCAATTCTATAAAAACTATTTGTGTGTGTGTTTGAATGACGATAGTATTAGCAAACCATTTGATTACATTTGAAGCTAAAATTTATTACCAAGTGTGTTAATTTGCTGTTTTAAGTGATAGAAATTGTGATTTAAACATAAAAACTTTCTTTCTCTTAGTTTATCAAAAATTGTGTGAGTGATCTTTGTAATTAATTTCAGTATTAAAATTAAGTAACGTAGGTTAATTTAAATTCAAAAGTAAATTGTACAATTTTCTGTGAAAAGTTGTGATAAAAACTTGTTTAGTCGTCTCCAATTCTTATTTTTAGAAGAAGTTGAAAACATTCTCCTCCTTGTCCAGAATTTGTTAACTGCATATGTCTCTAAAATGTTTCATATATATAGAAACTTCTGTTTCAAGATAACCAAATGTAAGCTATCTTTCTATGAAAATAGACACATTTTATATGTGACACATTGAAAGATACTCATAGTACAAATTTTGCGTAACACGTGCGTTTTCTACGAACGTTACCAATATGTACCAATTTTTCGCTTATTTCTGTAGTCTGATAGAATTTTAACCTAATTTATAACCTTTTAACGTAAAGGAAAAATGTTAGGTTTTGTTGATTGTCTATAGAATCTAAATTAGTCACTCAAAAACGATTCATAGTGTTGCCTTTATTCCCAAGCAATATGAATCGAATAAATATTTTGACATATGTTATTACATGTGACTAAAAATAAAGAACATTAGAAGTGGTTGAGTTGCACTTGTATACCTTACTAACCGGACAATCACTTACGAATAATAGATATAAGAGTGAGTTACATTCTTTTAGAGTATATATTTTATTTTAATGGCAACTATTAAGATCCTCATTTTAGGAAAAATGTCTTAGTATATGCTCCTTTCATAAATGCTATTGATTTTTTTTTTTTTGTAAGTGTACTAGATAAGCTTTTGATTTCCACACAAATTTAAATTTTAATACAAACAATTTCAAAAAGATAAAAATGATTATACTTTTTGATATCTGTATATAATAGTTTACATTATGTATCTTCATATGTATCTGCACGATCATTTAAAATTATTGATTTTTCTTTATATCTAATTTTTTATTGTCAATCATTTATGGATGCATTCATTCACACATCAAAATATTATTCAATTGACATTCACTTAAAATGAGAACTTGAAGAAAATGGTTTAACTCTATTACAGGTAAAAAACTAATAATTAATTCAAACTAATAATTAAAGAGAAGTTTTATAATAATATTAACAAACGCAAAGAAACTCAGTTACTTACATAAATGTATAATAAGGAAAAGCATACAGAAAGAAAAATTTATTTTTTATCATTTTAAAATAAATTTGGCTTATAATTGTTTTCTGGTGGATAATTCTACCTTTAATTGACAAAGGAAATGAGAGGAAGCATGAATTGATATAAAACAAAAAATTTTATTTGTTAATTGCTTTCAGTGACATCCAATTTAATTACATCTGCTTGAAACATTATATTATTTATTATGAAATATTTAAATGGTATGTACTGCAAAAATTTATAATGATAGTTAAAACTTTACTTTTACTTACTAATTTCAAGCATATTACTAAATGTTATGAAAAGTTAAACAATAATTAAATATTATCTTTAATTTTTTAGATATATCCCTCTTCTAATTTTTTCTATTTTTATGTAAAATTTTTACTAAATTGTAGGTGTTTTTAGTTGAAAGACTAAAAGTTCTCTTGGAAAAAGATTTATTTTATCATGTAAAATATTGTATTTTATATATAATTTTGCGCTTTTGACAACTTTGTTTGAAATATATTTTTTAATAAAGTGTAAACTCGTGCATTTTCAACTGAACCAGTTCCCAAAATTTAAAACTGCAGTATTATATATTAAAGCTCTACATACATATTATTGATAATAATCTTCGATATAAATATGGCTTGAACTGCATCCGAAGATTGTAATTTATCATTTTAAACTCTGGCCCAGTGATGACGTCAGCTAAACCGATGAGGATGCTTAAGATAAAGGCGCGTTTGAGCTGATACCATCTCCAACTCTCTACAACATAAGAATGGAATGATATCAGAAGCGAGCAACAGTCTTAATATGCTCAACTCAACTTAATAAGCTCATTCAACAAAACAGTCTTTCGCTGGGTTGGATTCGAACGCACTAACAACCGATCGACAGAATGATGCCTTTACCAACCAGGCTAGTACTTCCGGTTTTACATGCTGAAGACAACTTACGAAATATATGGCTTATTCATTTTTTCTATTTTCTTGTAAGTTATATATAACACTTTGAAAATCTTCAAGAAATGTTTTTGGATCATGTGATTTCAAAAGCGAATTTTTTTTTATCTAAATAATCGGATTAATTTGTTTTATTGCCAACAAGAACGAATGTATCGTTTTTTTAAAAACAATAAAAAATGGTTGCTTTCTAAAATGAAGCTTTCCCGTGATTTTATAATAAGAACCTCTATATGCGCTGATGATACATAATAGATTTTATTGTAATTTTTATAACACATTTTTTTGTAATTTAAATAATATACTTTTCTTGGTAACAATGTCACTTATTTTATGATCCAATAAAATAGTGATTCAAACAGATTTTTCAAAATTAATAAAATGTAAATAGAGCAGAATGCTTATAATAACAATTTAATGTAGTTACAAAGACCTGAATTCAGAATGATGATTTTTTCTTAAACGGAAACGAACTTTATATTATACACCCACCAAAAATATTTTTTTTATATAAAAACGCATTTCTGTCATCCAAATTAAGCAAGAATATTTTACATAATACTTTTTGCAGGTATTATAATTAGCATTAGTTTGGAAGAATACAAATTAATCTAATGAACGTTTTTGCATATATGGACCACGAAACGATCTTGAAATACTGGTAGGGAATCGCTTAAAGTCGATGAATGATTGATGATACGAGTTCATTCTTTTCCCATTTGCAGTATGTTTGAGTGGAATAGAAGAATATGAAGATTCCATTCTTTTATAACTTGTCAATTTAAAACATACTCATTAATCAAGCTACCTTTTGGAGGATAATCTACTGAATTTTCAATACTTAGAGGAACCAAAAATAAAAAAATTCAGATAAAAAAATGTATGATTTTAAACTGTTTATTGTAAAATAAATGTAATGAGAAACATTTTTAAGCTACTTGCCCTTTTTATTATCTGTTTTTATTCACAAACGATAACAAATTTTTATTTCTATTCTTGTATAATATTTAAAAAAAAAGACTTTTTGAATATCAAATCCTACATAAGGCTTCTTTTACTTCTCTTTTGCATTAAAATATTTGTCGCATCTGATCATGAGCTTCAGAATTTCTACGCAATAATTTTCTTCCAGTTCATTAAACAAAGAGTTTATCTTCATTCTGCAATTTTCCATCGCTTCAAAAATTCTTACTGAAAAGATAGAAATTGCTGTAAGCAAAATTAGACGATCGAAAATTTCCCTCACAAAATGGATCCAGAAATTCTTGAGTTGCAGCAGCTATGAGTAGGGGTGAGAAGGCAGCAATCGTGAGGAACCCCAATTTTTCCAGAAAGCATTCCTCTCCTCATTTTTAAGAAACATTCTCACCTGTAAATTTTGGTATCATTCTCATTTCATATAAGTTAGTCTCACAATTATGATTTGCCTTGATCGTAGTACCTTTCGGCATGAAACCTAGTGATTATTTGTCTTAACGGCAACAAAAAATTATATAAAATTCAGAAGTTCACAGGAACAGATATTACAAATATTTAAGTACAGAATGATAATTTAAAAACAAAAGGAAACTTCAGGTATGCAACGGAATTATTTACATCATGAAAGAATGAATGACATTCCAGATTTTAATCAATTGTTTTAAATTTCATGATTATTATTTCTGAGACCTTATATCGATAACCAGATATACTTTTAAAACAGGATTTATCATCGTGACGTATATTTAAAACAGTCATGATACGATATCTGAATTTGAATTTTTTAATTATCTAAATTAGAAATCAAAATCTAAAAATATTACCCAATTAAACTGAAGTAAAAATTTAACAAAATATTTTTCATGGGGGAAATTAGCATCATAGAAATACAAATGATGAATCTTATCAGAATAGTAAATATTTTTCTTGATTACAAAAAATAACTTTTCAGTGAAAAAATAATAAAAAGTGACGTGTGTGTCATCTAGATTAGAAAAATTGAAGATTCAAATCTATTTTATTTTGTAAATTTGAAAAGATAAGGATCATTTCTTCTCTTAATTAAACTTAAAAAAATCACTGAGAGAAAATACATAAAAAAACCCATATGAACATAAGTATTCATTTTCCCATCTTCTATTCGATTCAAGATTATAAAAATATCAGCAAGAAATAATTTATTGTTACTCATTCTATTGTTATCAATAAAAATAAAGATTAGTTTAAAATATTAACATTATAAATTAACTATTACAACCTTGATTTCAAAATTTATTAATCAATAAAAAATATATATTCAGTGTAAACTTTTTAAACTTCACTTCCTCCGAGCTTCATTATAAAGGAGCTTTAAAGTTTATACGGTATTAAAATTACTAGGGTATTTTTCCTTTGAAGAGATTTGTATTAAATAAGCATTTAAAGAATATACTCATTTTTTTGTTTGAAGTGCTGCTTTCTTTAGAATATAAACAATTGAAGAAATTAAATTTATCAACCAACATTTACGTTTTTTTAATATTACAAGCTAAATAAAAAAAGCAGTCTTTGAGACAAAAGAGTTGTTAGTAAGAAAGTACACCAGTTAAATTAAAATAAATTATAATCCTTATCAAATGTTAAATTAAGAAACGATTAAAACTAAACGTGGAACTAATTTTGTTTCGGTATAGGCAAAATATTTTTTATGATTAATTTACTTGTAGTTTTGTTAGAATACATGAAAATACTTCATCATTCCTTTTTGTAAATATTGACAAATTTATTCTTTCATATAAAAGAACAATTTATTACCTGATAATGTTTATCCTGTAGTTTTAAATTAAATTAAATAATTTCTCAGTTCTAGTGAGAGAGATTAAGTTTAATGATAAACTTTACACTAATTTTTTCTTAAGAAAAATTTATATATTATATTTCATACAGTTCGTAATTAATGAATGTACGTTTATAAAATTATATTAACCTGTTTTATTAGTAAGTACAAAAAAACATGTTTTACTCACAACTCTCTGAAATTTTTTCATTGAAAAGATATTTAAATTAATAAATTTAAAGTTGCAAGAAGAAATATCCAGTACTTTTCGTAACCAAACAAACAATTCTTATGTTTTGTATATTTTTTGAATATATTAAATTTAAAAGTAAACAATTCTTATTTTAATTCTTTCAGGTAAAACTATAAATTGGGCAAAAATGATGTAATTTATATACTTTAAATTTATTGAAAAATTAATTTTCCTACATGTAATATTATTTCCTAAAACGCTCTTTCTTTACCCAAAAAAAAAAAACACTTCCGCTGATAAAGAAATGAAATTAACTGATAAATGCATCGTGCACTTATTTCCAGATGCACCATCTGGTTACTTAAATTTTCATTAAATACTCTTTTTTCCTTTTCTTTTACAAGCGCATTATCTCTCATGACTTTTTCATATTTTCTTTCTTAGTCATGTTGCTGAAAGCAGTTGAAGTACAAGTGAAGAGCAATCTATAACTTAAACTATTTTAGTTGAGTAGTTTCTCAAGAGTCTCGAGCATAAGTATCATAAACTTCTTTCGAGCTTCGCCAAGCTAATGTAACGGTGGGACTCGTTACCATAGTTACCATTCTTCGTAACAAAGCGGCGCGGTGGATCATGGTTATGGACACATGATCACGTGCATAGAATGTTATGCACCACCCTCTCTTTACAGAACCCGCAATAATGAAAATCTCCCTTTTTCACTTCACTTGTTGGTTTTAATCAGTTTTGAGCGGGTAGGCAAAATTGTGGCCCCTTCAACTCGGTAAGTTGCTATCATTGCAATACGAGATGATACTGCATTATGTCTGCACCATGTTGGATCGGATACGCGAATCACTGTCAGATATTTTTGTCTTTTCTAAATGTTACATGAAAAATACTGAGTCAAGCACCGTATTCAAAAATAGCACAAAATGCTTAGGCAACTAGCACGGCTTGAAGTTATCACCTTGCTATGTGGACAACTGCAAGGTTTGTTAAATTAATTACGTTTTTTTATGAAGCAAATTATAATGTGTATCATTTTCTCAGAAGCAATATATACATATCATTTTAATCGTTATACTGTTATGTAGAGCACACTTTTCTTTTTAACGCTTGTAAAAGTTATAATTGTACGTACATGTCATTTAAACTTAGATGTTGCTACTCACAATAAAATACTAAAATTATTTTTTGTAATACTGGAATTATTTCTATTAATATCGAAACACATGTTAAACTAATTTTATTAGTAAAATATAAGTATAACTGAAAAATTGTTTTCTGTATTTTTCAAACCTGCCTGTATAAAACCGAATAAATTACAGTAATACCAATATACGATTAAACAAATATTTCATGGAATAAATTTAATATTTTTACTATATTTTGGCAGTTTTAAACTTTATTTCAGACAGCTTTACGCAAGTCTTAGATGGTTTATTTTGTTTTATTTCATAAACAATATATTGCGCTCACAAATTACTTTTATTTTTATTGGTACAAAAAATTAAGCGCAATAAAATTGTCATTATACGTTACAAAGCGTATGAAGTGGAACAAAAATTATTAGTTAAAGCAAGCAATAAAAACTCTTCTTAATGATGTATATATGTGTGTGTACATAACTTTAAAACAATAATGCTTGTAGGATTGATTATTGCTAATATAATGAAAATATCTCAATTTTAATAATACTATAATTATATTCATAAAATATTTAACTTTTATTTTGTAACTAAAAGCAAAATTCTTTATAAAAGTTAGTTCTACTGAAGGATTAGTTTCATAATTTGTTAACTGCAGAAATAAAATAAAAAATATTCAATAAACCAGAAATTATATTTAAATATTAGTAAATTTGAAAAAAAGCACTGAATGGTTTAAGTTTTTTGCTATAAATGCATTGTATTTATTTATAACCATGTTTGATGAGTTGTCATCTAATGAGTATTTATAATTTGTCATGAAAACATTTGTTACATAATATGTAATACATGTATCCTCAAACATATTTTATCATTTTCTCTGATTTAAAAGCAAAAATTAATAATGCTATTATCAAATTTAAGTATAAAAATTCAATATTTTTTGAATTGCTGCGATTCAATCTCCAAACTCATAAAATGCTTACCACTGATTTTGATTCCTAAATATTTTGATATTCCACTCCAATTGTGCATCGAAAATATTAACCGTAATATAAAAGTTACATATATATATATATATATATATATATATATATATATATATATATATATTCAGAGACAAAATTGAGGATTCAAATATGAGTTAATAAAGATCTTATCATTGTCTCTATGTCATTAGAGAATTTAATTTTTAATAATGTTTTAAATAAGATTGGCTTATGTTTATGGACATACATGGTGGCAGTAAAAGCGAGTTAGGAAAATCACCAATTAAAAAATCATATTTGATTTGACAAAATTAATGATCTGATCTATTTTGTGAATGATTAAATATACTAGTCTGTAGTGCAAATTTTTCAAAAACTCAGATTTACTGTCTTTCTCTAAAACTCTCATTAGAAGTGGAATGTATTTCTGCATTGCAAGGGAGAAAACTCGAAAAATTTCCCAAATAATCATTCCAGTACATTTTTAAGGAAAAATTCATCTACCATTTCAACAATAGCCGAAGTCACAACATCAGGATAAAATGTTCATTTATACTTAATGAAATTTTTTAGTATAATGTATTTTAAGAATTTTATAACTATATTATAAAATATCCCATATAATTTTATTTCTGTGCTTAACAAATTATAAAATTTCCAGCATTCAAGTGTAACTCGAAATTTAAAGGTCATATATATCAGTTTTGAAAGAACAGTATTCGTTATCTATAAATAGTTCTAATTAGCAATGAGATTAAATCAGTTTATAAGTGAAATAGAAAATTTTAATTAATATTAATTAAGGAATAATTATAAATATTTATAATACTTTATTAATATTTAAATATTACATACTATTAAACATTGAGTTTTCCTGATATCTGTGGCTTTATATGACTAATAAAAAATGTGTTTTAATTAAATAAAATATCGATACCCAAATCGATAATTAAAAGAACAAATCAAAATCCCTTCACGCAATTATGCGTATATTTTAATGATGATAAAAAATGCAAAATCAATTCATTTTTTGTAAATTTAAAAGTTACGATATGAATTAATAAGAAACAATTTATACATGCTTATTAAAACAGAAGGAAATATTAAATACTTTACTCCAGTGTTAAATTATGTTACTTCAGAATCACTTGTCACAGGAAAATTTGATAACCAACAGTATAAAAGAAAATGAAAACTAAAAATTTTCATTACCACTGATGTACATGTTTCTGTGTGTTACACTTTACAAAGATTTCACTTAATTATGAGGAAATACCATAAAATTTGATTTAGCACAGCATTATGTAGTAATATAATATTTACAGTGAGAAATATCACCATCAAATATATTATGTGCAATTAGTTTTGTCCTATTTCTAAATATTTTTCAAAAAATATTCTTATATCTCTTTCTAAGATTTTAGTTTTTCAATTTGAGTTGGTTAACGTACTTTTGTCAGTTTTTAAGTTACTGAATTAATATTGTTTTTGTTTCACATCGCGACAAGTAAATATACACTGAAAGATTTCACATTTTAAAGGAACATCTAATTTTATTTCACGTGTATACATGTTAAAAGGGATTTCTAAGAATTCAATTGCCATTGTTTAAATTTTCATTTCGAACTTTAATCAAGAATTTAGGGTATTGAGTAAATAAAAATATAAAAATGAAAACAAAAGAATTTATATGACCAAAATTACTTTCAAAATATTGAAAATGATATTTTTAATACAGTCAATATCTGTAGAATGGAAAACTTTGAATTGTTTAATTTGTTATCTGCATGTATAAAACTAACTAATCGTTTTTAACAAATTTTGTTATTTTAACGTTTCAAATTTTGTTTATGCAATTATCGTATTCGGATCAAAAAATCATGATAAGCAAATAATAAAAAATTGAAAATACAAAATAAATCTCTTATGTATCTGGCTATCTGTTTGCTCAGACCTTTTGTTGATAATCTCCAAACTTTTTCTTTCTTTAATTATGAACCATAATGACAATTGTAAAGGAACTGACAATGATGGCATACTACACACTGTTATGCTGGAAAAAGTTTCACTATTTTTGTCCGTGAAAACCATTATTAAATATTAATGGTTTCTAATAAGTTAAACATAATTATTTATATTCATTTTTGTTCTATTTTACCATAAACTCTTGTCAGGAACAAGTAAAGTGATAAAGCACTATAGAACCACTATAAGTTTTCCATTGCACCTTGTTGACAATTTGATTCCATGGTCTATTTAAATCTGTTACTTGCTTGATTTCTATCATCAAATATTATTTAATAAAAGCATGTGACAATAAAGAACTTCTCTAGTCACCTAGAATCCAATTCATCTGTCATGAGATTGTCAGAGGCACTGTACCCAATGGTGCTCTGTTAATGCAGACACTTCAGTCAGTATTTTACAGCCATATCTCATCAACGTCAAATCTCACGTTACTGTTCTTACTTATAAGTCTATCCATTACTCAACACTGAATTTTGCTGTTATTTGATGCAGTGTTACTGATAGAAGTATTTGACAAAAATAAGCTCTAATTGCTAAACTCTCAGTCCTCAATTATTAAATGCCAAAGCATCATAATGAGTCACAGCTCTGTGCATGCATGAATATAATGCCCGAAATTTTAAAATATCAGCACAATCGTGAAACCGTGATCACCAATACTGAATTCGTAAATAGTTTTTTAAATAGAATCAGCTGCACATCTAATTCCAACAGTATAATTACAATGACATCAGAAAACTTATCACACAAGCCACTCGATTTCAATGGACATTCTTATAATGCACTGCCAAGTTATCTTCCTTGATGTGCCATCTGAATAATTGTGTACTTTTATGTCAAGAATTTGTATATTTTTATATCTTATGGCACACTTCAGTATATATAAAACCAATTTTTTATACTAATTAAAATTTGATTTAAAATACATTTGAAACTAACCACATAATCTTTATCTTTGAGTTTAGGATGAATTGTTAATAATTTACTTATGATGAACTATTAGTTAATAAATTAAATATTTTTCTTAAAAATAGAAATATATATGATTTATAGTGAACTAATTCTATGATTATTTTTTTTCCAGAAAAGAACGTCGTCATTTAACTCCTATGATGGAAAAATATGAAAAACTGGCAAAAATTGGTGAGGGCTCTTATGGTGTTGTATTTAAATGCAGAAACAGAGAAAATGGACAAATTGTTGCTGTTAAGAAATATGTTGAAACTGAGGATGACCCTTTAATAAAAAAGATTGCATTGCGAGAAATCCGAATGTTAAAAGTAAGTATCAATTACGTTAAATATTTATTTTTTAATGCTTTAATTTTAATACTTAATTGATTTGAAACTATCCTCAAAATTTATAATTAGCATTTTTTTATTCAGTATAGCAAAATACAAATTTAAAACAGATTTTTTTCATAAGAATCGATTATGCGCAGTTAATTAAATAATTATATAGTTCTGTTTAGATTAAATGAAAAATTAAATAATGGCAGTTCTAACATTTGCATGTGAATATTTATAACTACAGTAACAAAGTTTCAAAATCCTGATGATTTATTGTGAATAGTAAAACAAGTCTAAAAATGTGTGAACATTAAAGATATAAAATGATATTAATTATTTCAGTAACACTCAATAGCCAAAATGTAATTAAATATAAAAATATTGAAATTTTAGTAAATTAATTTTAGTAATTCTAATTAAAAATAACTAAACTTAATATTCTAAAATATTTTGTTTATTCAATATTTTTATACAATTCCCGTTGAAAACCTCAACTCATTTTCTATTTAATATATAACTTTTTAAAGTGACTAATTCTGCTAAAGTTAAGCGTTTCCAGTTGAATCGACAACAGTCAAACTCCTCGAATATCCTAGTTTTGATGACTAAACAATCTTTCCTCACAGCAGCTATTCATTGAAGTTTAAGTCTTCCTTTATTATACTTACGTTGCTTATTATTTGATCCATCTGAGAAAATTTCCGTTATTGCGGGTGTGTAATTGTCTCTCTAGCCCATGGCATGCCCAATCCAAAAGATGAGTCTTATTTTGGTATTACGAACACCAATGATTAATGCAGTGGTACATCTTTAATGTAAGATACCATTTTCCCGAAAACCGCCAAAAATGTATCTCAAGATCCTGCGCTCCAAAACTATTGATATTATGGACTTGAATTCGTTTCCTTTTTCGCGGTCGAAGTCCATGTCTCCGAAGGGTAAATAAGAATAGGACGGATGAAAATTATGAAGAGCGGTGATTTTGTGTTTTAGATGTAAATGCAGATCCTAACAAACACTTTGATTCAAGAAAGCTTTATTAGACAAATATGCGTCTTTTTATTTCTCTAAAGTAGATTTTCATTGTTCCTGTTAAATATCAATCCTAACTAAAAGAATTCTGAAACCATTTCAAATTCTAATTCCCGATTAAAAGTTGAGCTGGAATACAAATGTTTTTAATTATAGGCATATATTTAACAAGCATATATAGTTTCATAAAAAAATCTAGCGTACCTTTATCCCAATAATTTCAAACGCTTTTATTCAATATCTTTTTCTTCTTATCACCAGTGCTATGTCATCACCAAATGCCAACTATTCTAAGAATGCTCAGATTTTCTAAAGATGCTGCTTTTTAAGGTTTACTCTAGATTTCATGATGACTCTTTTCTATACAATACGAGAAGGTATTACCTTGTCTAATTCCATTTTCACGAAGGAGCTATTAGAAGGATGTTCTTAACTGAACTTTGGAAAAAGTCACATTGTATGTTTTATTTACCAAAGGTCCTGGTTTCATAGGGATATATCAAAACCATCCATAGCTGTAAATAGAAAATTTTATTGTCGATGGAAATATGCGCCAATTTTTAGTCAATAACTAAGATATTTATTTTATTATTGGGTTCTTTGGATTTCTGCATAATCTGACTGAGACCAAAAGTAAAGTTCACAGGGGATTCACTTGTAAATGTTCCATATTGATAATCACCACAATATTATTTACATTAGAAACTAGTCATCTGTACTGGATTTTGGAGATAACTTTGTAACAATTGCATAATAAATTAATCCTTTAATAATTTTCTCAAATCGGAGGAACTCCATTTTTGTAGCTTGGGAATAAAAAGCTTATATAAACCTACCTTCTAACAACTTATCAATAGTTCACACATTCTGCATGAGTAAGCGAAAACTAACCAAAGTTTTTTTTTTTTTTGTCAGCCTTTATGGCTTTTAAGCTCCTTAAACACAGGTTGTTTCCTAAAATTTTGATGGTATCTGTTATCTGCAATTAATTATTTCTTCTTGTGTGTGATGTCAAAAAAACTTGAATATTCACTACCTTTTAATAAGTCCTCAAAATGTTCGACCTATTTTTCCGAAATTCGAAAGATTTTACTAAGGATTCCACCAGTTTTATTCTTACAAAGGCAGATTCTTGATTTATGTTTTTTCGATATTGACTTCTCAATACAATGCACTGCTCTTAATGGTCTTTTTCAGGTGGTCAACAGTTTAAAATCTATTTAATTCAAAAATTATTTTATCAACCCTGAAAATCTTTTCAATTTTCTGTGTCTTACGATATTCTTTTATAATATTTTTAGTACAAAGATGCAAAATCCTATTGTGTTCCTTTGTGAGCTTGTGTTTTTAATCAAAAACTGTAACCTCCATTCTTTAATTCATTCTTTCCTTCACTTCTAGCTGAGGTTTCAGTTTGAACATGAAAACAAAGCTCCGTAGTTTAACAAATAAAGGTAAAAACATTACAAAATAATTTAATTAACAGTGTCCCCAAACGATATTTTACAGCATGAAATGAAGTCAAGATAGATTTCCAAAAAAAAAATTTAAGTGAAGTATTAAATGCTTGAAATTCCCTTTAGTTTCGAAGTCAATAGATCTTGAAATGGATCGTATCATCGGCGTTACAGTCTATTTACTATTAGTGGGGTATACTGCAAAGTGTAAACACTTACGCCACACACACAATGGGTAAAAGTGATATTTTTTTTCGATCATTCAATTCATTTAACAGGCAGAAAAGGATTTTATTTATTTTTTTGACTGGAATATTATCATCAGTTATCAAAAAATTCATATACTGCATTTAATAAAAACTTCCTTAAGAAGTTAGTTTTCCCATCCAATATTCGAAGCTTTTAATTGAATTTTTTACTGTGGTTTTCAACAAATTTATATTTCGAAACTCTTATTTTAAACTGCTGTAAATAAATTAAGCAGATTCTTTAACAAAAGAGAATATTAAAAAACTAACTACAATTACCAACTGAAAAACTTTTGAGAATTCAATTTGATAGTGTGACAATCACTATAAAATTCTTTTTTTTTCTTTTAATCATGTCGGGCGCTGGTTGTCTAACCCTTTGCCACAAGAAGGCCAGAAATTGCTACTCATTTGTCATTATCCAGTGGGCACCTGTGAATCAAGTCACGGAAACGAGTAGCATTACCCACGCCATATCACCACAAACCCGTTTATACAGTGGGCCACATTCAGACATCATCTGAGAAGATAGGACAGAGAATCTCAGAGAGAAAGTAACATCCATGCCCGAGCCGAGATTCGAACCCAGGACCCACAGCTCAGACATCAGGAACGCTAACCACTCAGTCATTGGCCGGTTATTATAAAATTCTAGAAATATCATATTAAGATAAAATAAACCATTTGGAAAACAATTACAATACTGTTTTTAGAAAAATTTTATAATTTTTAATCTGATTATATGTAATATAATTGAAAAATATAAAATCTTCATCAAAGTTTAATCTATTTGTCCAGATTTAATAATTACCTTGTTAACTTTCTTTGCTCATTGTAATATTGAACTCGTGTCGTTATTTTTTCTCACTCTTAATAGCCAACCGTTACTTTCAACTCCAATCAACATTTCATAAACGATTATTTCTTATGAAATATCAGTTTTGATGCGAAATCGACTGGTATGAGAAAGCGTTCTTCTTGTCCAAGGTTTGATGCCAAATTTCGTACAGAAATTATTAATGCTCGTTAAACTTTCGTAAAGGCTAGAGTTCCTCCGTCAATAAGGTGAAAAATTTCGGACAGTAAATAATAACTCAATTTTAATTACAAGATGGTTCACTGCATTTACCTATTTCGTAAACAGAAATAATTAACCAGAAATTTTTAGCGTAAGCAAAATTCGAAAAAAGCAATTTTCTTGTTAATCATCCTATCTTATTTTATCAATTAATAATATATTATAATCATATCATTTAATGATAATTCGTTATCTATCAAAAACACAACTAACTTTTCAATAACTAAAGGGATTTTTTTTTATCGCAAACAAATCATAGGACACAAATCCATGATAAATTTTAAATTAAAATTTGTATAAAAACATTAAATACATTATCTTTAAGACATCCATCTCATTAATTTGTATTGTTTCGACAATAATAATTGTTATAATACAAAGTCTTAATTGAAAATTGCTGTTCCTTCAATGATTAGCATGCACGATGTATTGCATTCTCCCCCATTTTATAATTATTTTCTAAAAATTTAGTTAGAGCTCTTTTGTATTCATGATGTTTTCTAACCTTTCATTAAAGATTAATGTAAATAACTTGCAAATTATTTATCTATAATAGAAACAGCATCCAATTCTATTTTTAAAGACTAATTAAGTAACTCAATTGCTCTTCTTGATGTACGTGCATTGTTTATGGTGATTTCTTGTAAGCATCCGCAACGGTGAATGGTTTTATCAGATTCAAATATAGCTTCATTAGGCAAAATTAGAATTATCAATACTTAGTGTAATTAATTATTATTTTCAATTTAATGATAATTCACCTTCACCTTTACTTAACTTCGATTCGTGGTTAACAACATTTACAATTTATCATCATTATAACTAAATGCAGATAAATTTCCATAAAAATTCGTGACGTGATTTATTTTCACCATTATTGAGAAGAAAAGTTTGAATTCATTGTGAGTAGTATTTTATTTTTTTAGATAAAAAAATTTCAATCAATAAAGCATAGAAATGTAATGATTCCCCGAATGATATATAAATGAAGTTCAACTGTATATTTTAAATTTTCCTTTTTTGATTGTATAGGTAATTATAGTAGAATAGCTGAATATATCGATGATTTAACTTGCTGAATTCTGAGATGCAGTATTTAAGTAGTTCCTTTCAACTAAATAGTTGTATATGCTGAATTAATAAAGTAATGGACATTTATACTTTCACAAAAAATATCATTATTCATTTCAGATCAAAATACATCTGGTAAATACTCTAACTACAAAGATTTAATAAATATTAAAAGGCCTTAAAATTAGTATATGTTTGTAGTTGATGTCATGAGAAGTACTCATCAATCAATTTTATTTTGAATTTTCCCCCATAATTTGAACTGTTAGTTGAGCAATAAGTTATATTCTCTTTTCGCTTACAATTATCCCTTTTTTTTACGTAAAGTATAGTTCTACTAGATTAATTTCTCTCTCTCTCTCAATGAAAGTATTTATCATTAATTATAGAAATTTCTGCGAACATTAGCCAAGTTTCATTTAGAAAAAGAGCTGGTTTAGTCTGCTTTTTTTATGCCCGGCTGCTTTTAGGATATATCTATTCAGTGCCATAATGAGCGAAGGTGATGGCATCTTATACAGTTGGGCACCCAATGGGTGTGCCATCTTCGCCCCGAAAGTGAAGGGATAAAGAAAGACAAACACTGAGTGAGAAAGTAACATTCATGTCCAAACCAGGATTTGAATCCAGAACTTGGTGCTTCGAAGTTGGGGACGCAAACCTCTCCGCCATCGGTCGGCTTGGTTCCGTCTGCTTTTGCGCGTCCTGTTTTTTAAAAAAACATTTAACATAAAACATCATTTATGTACCTTTATAAATATTAAAAATAATATTTCTTTACGCCCAATGAATAAAAAATTTTGTTATATGTTTTTTTATCATTTTGCAGCTTTCGCTGACAAATTTTACAAGCATTTTGTAAATAAAAAATAACACATCATATTTAAATGAAAACCTATCAAAATCAAAAATAATAAATCCTTTTACAATCAATCAGTTTTCTAATAATTTTTTCTCATAGTATCAAGATATTTATTTAAAAGACATTCCTTATTACAATGGTTAGTTTAAATAAAAAGAGAAAAAATTCGAAAAATTGAGCTGATAGAAATCCTGTAATCATATTTAGCATATAGTAAGGTGTACAATAAAGGAGAAGCAAATTATCACATCCATTAATGCTTTTGGAAAATGAAACAAGCGTGACGACGAGAAATTATAAAAAGTTGCTTATTACAAGAAAAATATTTTCAGTGTGTATTATATTTGTGAATACAGCGTGTGTTAGTATAAAATATTTATGCTTTCAAACTATTGATTAGAAAGCAAGTTCACTCATTTTTTAAAACGATAAACCACCTTAGAATGAAGATAGAGTTTTACGATGGTTATTTTTCTGTCTTAGAATGGATACTTTTTAATAAAAGATCTCATTGGGTTTCATAAAATTTCCAAGAGACACAGAATCCAATACTCAAAATATATATCTAGTTAATATTTTATAGTATTCAAAATGTCTCCAGCTGGTAATTTAGAATATATTAAAGAGGAAGACGAATAATTAATCTATATTATCAATGTAAAGATAAGAAAATATAAAATAGTTTAACTATAGAACAAAATTATTCGTAAACCTTGATATCAAGGTTAATCTTTCTATCTTTCTTTAACTAAGAATTTTCCTAAGATTTCCTATATAAGTTGTACCTTGGTTCTTCCGACCACAATATCCGCTTACAAGTCTCAGATGTCCAAAGTCTTCTTACTCAAAGCCAATACCAACGAATTTTTGTATTTCAAGCAGAAATAAGCGGTTTTCTCACAGGTACCTGACTATGCATTCCTATCTTCTGGAACTCTCTGTTCATCCGGTTCGAATTGGAATCTGTTAGGAAGAGCCTTGGTTAATGATTTGCGTCATTTAAAGTACAAAGATTCCCTGTTCTAGACACACTACTTGTATTAGTTCTGTACAGTTTGTCAGAGAGGAAGCCGATCAACCTCTCTCATTTTACGTGGAAAATTGAGCTCTATTTGCAGTTACGTCTTCTAGGCAAAGATTGCGGGTTCTGATTCTAACTTTTAAAAATCTTTGACATGTTTTCTTTTGAGAACCCAGTGAGATTTGCTGTCTTTGAAATAAAGGCTCCTGCTAATCTGGTGTCAACAATAAACCCTTTTACAAATAGTGAAAGACCTATCTCTTTTTTCCATTTTACTTAATTCATTGTAAAATGTAACCTTACATTTTACTTATATTAGCATTCCATATAACTACGTGTAAAAATTTAATCCCCATCAAACATTAAGATAAAAACCTCAAAGGTTTATAATTTCTTGGTCAATGTGTATACGCGTTATTTTCCAAACAAATAGAACAAAGTGAATGTAACTGAAGGATGAAATTAATGCAAATGAGCATAATTTTATTCATGTGAACATTTTAATGTTATTTTGGCATTTTTATATTATATGAGTTAATGTTATTTACCATTTTTTTTGTTATTTGTACACCATTAAGTCATCAATTTGAAAATATCATACCCAGAAGTTTCTTGCATTTTTAATGGTCTCTAATATTCATTGTGAATAATTAAATTCTTAATCAATAATTGAATCCAGTAATTGAATATATTTAATATATTTTTTGTAAATACATTTCTAATGAAATAGATGAAATATGTTCCATGTATTAAAATATATTGATTATTTTCTCAAATACATTTATACGTTTTTATTAAATTTACTATATTGATATTTTATCAATGAGTAAATGAAGAAATTATTTTTTTCAATACAAATTAATTTATATTTATGATTTTTATAAAATACATTGTAATAAACAACAATATTATATTTACTCTAAGAAATAAAGTACATAAATATTTAGTGTTCAAGAAAATAAACTACTCCTACCCAAAATTATAGTCACGAACATAAAAATATAACATATGCTGAAAAATTTTTAAAAATTACTTTAAAAAAATTTAAAAATAATTTAAAAAGTTGCTACATGTTTGAAAATAATTAATGATGCTTCAGTGATTCTAAATTCACACACTAAGAAACACTGTGTGGCTACATCATTCATACCCGGGGTGATTTTATCATCTACAACATAAAAACGTGTGTAATAAATAGATAAAATTTATTAATGTGTGTGTATACTTACTTATTTGTGGCACTAAAATTACGGGAAGTAGCCAAACATATATATGCATCATATTAAGAAATTTGTTTTAAGTTTCATTGAGAGATTAGTACATAGAAATTAAATTTCTTGTTAATATATTATTTGTGGGATCACATACTACTGTAAATTTGCCGTTTTAAACATTTTAAAAGTATGAAAGTTTCTTTTTATACTTTAATATTTCAGATATTTTAACCATATATATTACATCAAAATAACAGTTATGCTTTCATATAAGATTGGAAGGGGAAGATTGGTTTTGTATGACGCACAAAGTCTTAAGAAGAAAATGCTGCGCGATTTCGTATAAGAGAAAGATAAATTTAACACATCCTTTTACCGATTTTGTTTTCCTTTTCATTTATTATTTCATTAGTATGCATATTTCTTCACTACAAACAAAATATATGATAATTTGCCATTCTTAAGATTACTATATTTCATGTCAAATTCATATTTTCACGTTTTTTAAATAAAAATATGCATTTTGCCTCGTATCAAAATATTCAGGAAATTATATAATATTTAATATTTTTGAAAGATACAGATTAATTTGAATAAAATAAATTTGATTAACAAATTTGTATCTATACTCAAAAACAATGACAACATCCTGAGCAAAATTATTAATATATCAAATACAAAACAACTTCTGTTTCTCGATATTCTCTCTGGGTCTGTATCTTCAAGCTAAGGGACTTATTCTTCCTCGAGATTTAAAGTAGTTTTTTTTTCTTTTGATATCCAGTATTCAGATCATTGTCAGCTCGGAGTCGTTTCTGAAAAATTGAACGTGATTTCCAACATGATAAGTTCTTGCAGATCCACCAACCAGATCAATTATAGTGATCTCGATTCCGATCACATCGAACTTTTTCAAAGACTATCAATTTCACAATGCCTTCAAAACATTTTCTTGAGTTCAAATTCTATGCCAGTAAAGAGTCTAAGTTCGTGCTTTGTGTGAAACCACACACATAAAATTTTACCAATTCTGCCAATATGATTTTACAATATAGTATTTAGGTTGAAATTCTACATTTTCTGTTCTTTATGATAACGTTATATATATATTAATGTTTTAAAAATAAAATTTCCGTTAATAATATAAAGATATTTCTGGAGAGAGAGAGTATTACTGAATTATAAATTTTACAAAAATTCAGCATACCATTTATTTAAAAATGTAGTAATATTTCTAAATGCGTATTCCCTAATAGAAACAATTTTAATTTAACCCTTAAATGTAATGAATACTTTAAAATGAAGCTAAAACTTTCAGAATTTCTTTTATCATTATAATATCTTCTTTTTATAGACTTCTTTTCTTAGAAAAATTCCCTTTTTCTTTATTTACATACACAATCATAAAATTTTTTTAGTAAATTAAAATGGTACAATTTTAGAATAAATAAAATATTATGCCCAAATTTACAAATAAAAGTGAAAATTGATAAGGTTAAAATATTCTACAAAATCTTAATTTTTTGCAGAGTGTTTTAGTAAACTTAAAACATGTTTTTTATAGTTTTCAAAAAACAACAAACAATGCTTTTTAATATAGAATGATAGAATTTGCGTGTGTATGTGTTATGCAAATTAAATAATAAATTAAATAGAAATTAAATAAATATTTTAATTGATTATAAAAAGTCGGATAGCTTATATTGGTTTTTATACTTTGTTTCTCAAAATGAAAGCGTTAGTTCAAACGAAGTAATATTTTAGTCTATATAAATACTTATTTTCAGAGTATTGATTTTATGTAACATACTTCATGAAACTTCAAAAATCAAAATTTTTATAAAAACTTTTTCTAAGTACTTCCGTCATAAAATTGCAGTTTCTTTAAAAAAAATTTATTCATTTTGCAAATGTATAAATTCGTAAATGATAAATTTAAATTGGAATTTTAAACTAAAGCGGACTCATCAGAGTAAATTTGCTTTCGTGAATCAATATCGTTTTTACAAAAGTTTTTATAACGATAATTTCCTGCAGAAATGGAATATGTTGACCTGAACAAACCATTAAAAATAGCTTAACGTATTGGTTATTGCAATTTTTTATTTTTCATTTTTCTCAAAAATATATTAAGCTATTTTTATGTAGAAGTAATAACTGCTTTCTCTTTCTCTCTTTTTCTATTAAAATCACGCCACAACGCTCTTCAACAGTTGATTTCACAAAAGTATTTAATATCCATTTATAAGATTCCTGACAAAAATAATTAAATAGAATTTAATGATAAAAAAAAATCGAAAAAATTGCACAATACTACATACACAAAAATTACGTTACAATATATTTTACTTAAGTAGAATTAAAGAAATTGTCCCCAACTGCAAGCTTTATTTCAGTTAACTTTATGTTTATCATGGGTAATTGCAAAATTAATTGTATCTCACCTTAACACAAATGGGTACCCCTGATCAACAAACAATCTTCATCAATTGGAAATCGTTTGTAATATTAGAGAATTTATTTTAACACGGATTTTTTGTATAAGCAGATTTAACCAACCAACTTCATATGTAGATACTTTCTGATAAAATATGCTTGTCTGTACATTTTGAAAACTGATAATGTTTTTCCACTTTAGCATCGATATGAAATATTATATATTCCACGGAGCTTTCGTTGGAGTGTATTCAGTTTTCTTCTATCCAGTTCCAAATTTCTGATATGAAAATGATTGAACAATTATCTGTAAAATCACTATCTGATGTAATATCAAACGAATACAAGGACAAAAAACTCAAACTAAAAGGAATTACGTCCTGCATGAAGCATTGTGTATAATGCTAATGGTTTATTTCTTCAACAATCAATTTTTTCAGCCTTTTCTAAGAGTCTACTTTCATGGATTATCTACTAATATTCAACCAATCTGGAATTACTCTTGAATTTAGAGTATATAGAATCAAAGAAAAAGAAATGAAATAAATCTGATGTTTAAAGATGTAAAATAGTGACAATTTTGTCCTCCAGAGTATATTGAACATATAAAAAAGGAATAAAAAATGTTAAGTTATAGCACAAATTCATTATGGTAATAAACGTTTTATTAAATGTTTTAAAACAAATTAAAGAATAGAAAAACAAGAACTACCAACATCACTTTAATGCTTTTTGAATCAACTATAGTTACTGCAACATCAGTTAGACTTTATTTTGAGAGCATCTTAGAATAAGAGTATACACCATGAACCTTATTTGGTCTTAAATAACTCAAAAACAGTGTTAATTAGTTGCTTGTGAAATACGTTATATGACAACGCAAATATGCTTTATAATATTTATGTCTGTGAATATTGAACTCAAAAAATGTTTCTTTAATCACTCACTTTCATTGTGTGCCATTGCGTCATCTTGCAGAAATTCTCTAACTTCATTGGAAGGGACAATCGACAAAAATGGCATAAAGAAAAGTGATCAGTCATCTCTTAAGATCATTTCTAAAGGTATAAAATGTCACCTACAAGTATCCTATACCAATGATTCACCATAGCTTTCATCCTTGTAATTAACTAATGAAAATTTGTTAATAATCATCATCCTTTTTATTATCTAATAAAAGTATTTTGCATCTTTGCTTTGTAATTAAGGACAATTATGTGAAAGTATGAAAGAAATAGAGTAATCCAGCTATATATACCTCGAAGTCATACAGTTTTTGGTATTGACTACCGGAAATAAATAGTTTATCTATTTATAAAACTTAATAGGTTTAACCAAATTATTCTGCCTCGATTTTTAAAGAATGCCCCTTTAGAAAGGAGTTAATGAAGCAGCATAAAACAAGTAATTTAGATTCATTCCTAAATATACTACAAGGATTCATTCAATTTCAGGAGATTCACTCAAAGATTAAACACGAGAATAAAACCACTTGGATTGTCCCTCCTGGGCATCATTGATACCGCTGCGTGCGTCCAGGTGCTTCCCTGGCTATTGGTCTTAATAGACAAGAACAAACGGTTATTGCCTGTTTCAGAAGTGGCCATCTTAGTAACTTGAATGTCGGCGAGGGTACGAAGAAATTCGAAATTTGCTCCAAGTGTTTAAATGAACAGGACTCTCCTGAGCATATTCTTCAATGCTTTGGTCTCTCAGAGAGAGATCTGATGGAGAATCCACTCATGGTGCTGGACTTTTTGAAGGCGTACGCGCTCATGGACCTGGTCTAGCGCTGCTGACCTCGAGGACATACAACAACATCAACTGCAAGGATAAATTTTATTAATGATTATATATATTGTATAAAGGCATTATTTGCTTTCTGCAGTATATTTTAGGTGTTTTTATGCATGCATAGAGGTATCATAAATCTTTGGCAATTACATTGGGCAACTGAAGAATACATATAGGTATGTATGGAAAAGAAGATCGAAAATGTTGAGAGCTTCTAATCTCAAAGTGAACTAAAAATAAAAGATCAATAATTTTCTTCATAAATGTCTTCATTAGAAGATTAAAAATCCATCTAATTACCCCACACAGAAATTTCCACTTGAAATTTCTTATTTTTTGATTAAATGATCTAAAATCTCATTAAATTAAGTTTTCTTTGCAATTTTTTTACACTGAATAATTGAAAACTAAAAATGTGATTCAAATAAAGGTAATTCAAAAAAATATCATGCACTTTTATATGAAAAATAAGTGAATTTTTGAGTGTCTTCAATTGCATTTCCACCAGTGTATTACATTCAAATAAAATTTCCTTCTCTTAACTTTATAATGTAAGCTCCTAATTAGTTTTTCTTATAAGAGAATACTTTGCTAATTTAAAAGTTAAAAAGCCAACGGATGAGGTAATTTGCGTTAGATGAGGTCTTAAAATTTTCGCTAATTCTACTATTAGAAAAAAGTTATCTGACTTCTTCAAACAGAAATTTTAGCTTAAAATTTTGTATTTAAACAGAAATATCTCAGCGTAATGAAATATATCACTGTACTGGTAAGCCATTTCTTCCAAAGTTGCTTAAATATTCTAGTTCTAAATGGTTTGTATAGAATTTCATTTATAATTCCAACAGTGTACACCTCTAAGGCTTTATGAAGTCTCTCACTTCCAAAAGTTAAGCACGAAGATGTAAAATGCAAAAAAATCAACAAATACTGCTTTGATTGACACAAAATTTGGCAGGACAGTAGTATATGTATTTATGCATAGAATAAAATCAGTAATTATATACAGAAATGAAAACAATATTAATTTTTGTAAGCTATCAGATAATGACATACTGGAGATTTAAACAGAATTATGTATAAAGTGAAAATAAACAACATAAAATGAAAAAAGAACATTAATAGGTAATGTGATCCCCCCTCATTTGTATACAAAGTTTACACCTTGTGACCATGCCTTCAATTAGGTGGTCAACTACCGCAGAACTAAGCAATTGTCATTCTTCTTGTAGAGCAGTTTCCAGCTCAATAAGAATGGCTGGAGATGGGAAACGTGAAGATACAGCACTGCCGAAAGCATCCCAAAGATTTTCAATGGGATTAAGATCGGGCGAATATGCTGGCCACGCCATACGCGCAATTCCTTCACTCTCCAGGTAGTCATCGACGATGTCAGCTCTATGGGGACGTGCGTTATCGTCCATTAAAACAAAAGTAGAGCCAACTGCTGCAGCGTACAATCTCACAATGGGTTCTAGGACTTCACTCGATATTAGACAGTAATCACAGAACCCCGTTTAAAGATGTGCAGGTCGGACCGGTATCCTAATGAAATCCCTGCCCACACCATAATGGTTCCGCCTTGGTATGCGGGATGTTCGGTGATGTTTTGAGGCTGATTGCGTGTTCCTTGTTCATGCCATATTCTTATACGCTTGTCATCTGGCTCCAGAGCAAATATTGACTCATCAGTGAACATGACATTGCCCCAATCAGACACAGTCTAATTGACATCTTCCTGAAAGCACTTTAATCTTGCTCCTCTTGAATGGATGGATAGACAAACACAAACTCAAGGTACAAAGTACAGTCCACTCATATGTAATCTTTGGCGTACAGTAGCTGCTGCTGATATCACCTTACCAATGGACGCTGTAATCGTAGATGTCACACGAATGGAGGTCGCTTTGCGATTTCGCTTGGCTAAAATCGCAATATCGATCTTCTGCGGGGTTTGTAACCCTTGGGCGACCGGCTACGGGCCTTCGGACAACTGTCTGTGTGGTTTGGAATTGTTTCTATAAACGTGAAATTACAGAATGATGAACGCCGAAAACAAAAGCAAGATATGACATCGACTGTCCTGCTTCAATGCACCCCACAGCACGCCAGCGCTCAGAATCTTCCATTCGTATTCTAGAAGTCATAGAAACACGTATATCTTGAAAACAAACTGTACGAAAGTTTTAAGCACCTTCTCTATCAACACTTACAATCAACTTCTGTAACCCTTCATAAAGCTGGTATCTTATAAGACTGCTCTTTTTGCATGTTTCTTGACATGAAAGCGCGATTGTCTGTTACCTAACATGTTTGCATACTTCCGTCTACCTCTGCAGCGATTTGCATCCTCTTCAATTCTGATTGGCTTCCGGAAATTAGCATTTTCTTCTCCGTGCTTAACTTTTAGAAGTGAGTGTATATTAAATTGAATAAAATTCCGTACCTTCACAAACGATATGGTTTAATTTTTACATCAAACGTATATTTAGCTTTGTGCTTGGTAATTTTAGTGAATATTGTTTTCAGGTTCACAAAAGAAACTATTATTACCTTAAGTCACTGAGAACAGTGCTTGATTAAGTTTACCTCAATCATAAAGCTTTTAAATTTTTATGTTATATATTTCTATTTCACAAATGTGTCAAAAATTCTTAAACAAACGTTTATTGACTGTTTTTAAAGTTTTTTGTTATTTTATCTTTTCTAAATTTCCATGCTTTTTTTAAAGTAATCAACGTTTCTCGGTTTAATCTAGGCGTTTCACATTAGGGAATTTCAATACCTTGAAGCATTAATGATATCATTGTAGAGATTTCATTTATATATTTAATTTCAGTCAGGGGTTTTTTGTGTAAATCAAATAACAATTTGTTGCGAACGGAAGTTTTTCATTTTCATTTCTTTAAATATTCTTCTTCTTTATGTTTGGCAATAAAAACATTAGATGAATATCTTGTAAGCATTAGATGAATATCTTATGTTGACACACACACACACATGTATATATATATTAACGTTAAAAAAATTGTAATATTATATATCCATATAATAATAATCAGTCATACTGTCTTTTATTTTCATAAATTAAGTCAAAATGCTTTTAGTTTTTTTTCCCCTCTATCATGGTCCTATCGCGTCCGATTCTGAAGTTAAAAAGGAATTAATATACTATTTTACTACTAATATGTAAATGTATTGTTTGAAAAAATGCAGTAATAAGCAATATCTAGACAAAGTAATCCTACTGTAATGGTAAAAATTGAACAAGAAGAACGAAGCTTTTAGAAGATTATTTCTAAAGTTAGAAATCCAGTAAGAATTGCGTAATATCTAGTACAAGTATATACACTCTTTCATAATATTTTGTTATTGTTTTTTTCAGAGTTAAATTAGTTGCATTTAGCCTTCTTGTGTAACAGATAGATTATACTTAAAAATCAGATTTTATATTTAAAAATTTAAAAATGTATGCATTACATTTAAAAATTAGAAAATAATATTGGAAAATAGAATATGCGGTTTTATTTACAAATTATACACTTTTTAAAGCGAAATAAAACACTATTTTTGCATATATATACCTGCATTGGAAGTATAATTCCTCAAATCAAAATCAGTTTAGCAAATATTAAAATTACAACCTTTGTTAACAAAATTCCAAAAATAATTTGACATTTTTTAATGAAAATGTGTCATAACTTAACTGCATTAAAATAAAATAAATATACTTCATGAAATGAAGCTTGTTATGCTATAATTTTCATATGATAGTATACATTATGTCATGTATCAAATATAAAAAAATTATGAATAATGTATTATTTTACTGTCAATAAAACGTTAAATAGTATGAATAATATTTTTTGAAATTGCTGAACTACCCCAATTTCTACAAATTTGCATAAAAAATAAAAATTTGTTAAGTAACTGAATCATTTTAATACAAATTTGTTTTAATAAAGTAGTATTTAATGTAATAAAGATTTCTATTGTGCTATAAATTTGTTACATAAAATTTAAAACAAATAACTTTTCCTAAGAAAATTTTCATACGTCTTAAATCATCATAATTGGAAAATCACTTTTTATTTGGTTATAAATTTTCGAACTGAAACTATACACTTATCAGTTAAGGAAATAATGAAATATGCACGGTCATTTAGAACTTTAGTATTGAATAAATCTTATTGTTACTTCTGTATATATTATCTATATATGTTCATGTAAAACTCTAAAATATATATTCCATAAAATATTAAAAAAAACTATAAAATATATATAAAATATATAAAACTATAAAACTGTAAAACTATAAAATATATATTAATAAAAATCATCTTAAAATGAGTATATGATATTCTGTGGTTTATGAAATCGAATAGTTATTTATTATTGCTGGTATTAATTGTTCTTTTTTTTTCCTTACTTTCAGCAACTAAAGCACCCAAATTTAGTCAACTTAATTGAAGTCTTCCGAAGAAAACGAAAACTTCATTTAGTTTTTGAATACTGCGAACATACAGTTTTAGATATTTTAGAAAAACATCCCAAAGGGTAAGTACAACAGTTTTAAAAAATAATGTTTTTTAGGCAAAATAGGATTATGATCTTGTAAATTCTTTGTGAAATATTACTCCTTTGTGTAAATACTTTATGCATTTAAAGTGTATAAGTGTATAACTTTTCCCAATGTATAAACTCATATGCATTTCAAAAGAAAAATGTTAACTTCTTCATATGTATGTTCACTTAATTTCGTTCATAAAAATATCATCAATATTTTCATAAAATATCAGTAATTTAAAAACGGAGAGATATTAAATTGCTTATATAAATTTCATTATATTAGAAGTTCGAGCTTAAAATTCAATATAGGAACTTATTTTGTAAATATTCAAAGTTTCTTTCAAACAAGTTCTCTATAGAAATTTGTTACTTTATAATAAACTAATAGCTAATTTAGAGCAACAGAAGGAGCATATCAGACTCAGAAAGTGCTAAATTACCCCATTATCTTCCTAAGAATTTCCTAACATATTATAGAAAATATCATTAACTATGTAAAGAGAACATTTCATTTGCAAGAGAGGATAGTATGTATACTAGGGAAACATTGTCAAAATACGACCTGATTTTTTTTCTAGAACTTATTTATGGCTATAATTACTTTCTGATGAATTTGATACATTATCCGAGACAAGTACTGTTTTTTAGCTTAAAAGCTTTATATCGGTATTTATATTTTTCTTCCAATGAGAAAATTGATCTGGAAATACAATAAACAGATGTGCATTTCTGCTATAACTGTTCATCATGCATCAAATTTGGTAGAACTACTATAACAGTTTAGTTATAATTGGTTTAACATGCTAATTCATTAATTTTTAGTTACCTGGTATGTTAAAGGAATAGAAGATCAAAGAGAATTTCCAGGAAAAATATGTATAAAGTTTATAAGAAAATACATTTTTCTTTTTTAAATGTGACTTTTATATTTAAGATAAACTAAAATGTATATGTTTGAGACAGCAATTGAGCATTTGCTGCATTATATAAAATTTGCAAATATTTCAGTTTCTGTCTCAAATTCAATGAAACATACTTGATGAACTTGTTTTAAAGATTAATTAAAAAAAGAAAAGAAAACAGTCATGATCTTAAAATTAAAATAAGAGTTAAATGTTAAATAGTGCTAAAAATTTTCTAATATAATGTGTATCACTTACCCTATTATTTTTAATAAACTTTATTAATAGGGACATTAAAGGAATCGATTCAATCCTCAGGTTGAGCAAGGTCGGCTCAGCCTTTCATCCCTTCAGTGGGTCGATAAACTGAGTACCAAGCAATCATGAGAACTAAACACTAGGGGTTTCGCGTTAGGCTGACCACCTACCCGGGACACATGCTTCGCACCACAGGACACTCTGTCATAAAATAGATATGGGCACTGTAGGCCTTGGCGTCCAACTGGGGGCTGTCATGTCACTGATTTTTAGAGAGTTATATATGTATGTCATTATAGAAAAATATATCTGAAAACATATAATGCAATTATATATATATTCGATTAGTGCATCAGCCGTTATTAAATAAGAAATGCTTCAAAACAAAAATTGTCAGTGAATATGATTCTAAAATATCAACCAATCTGGTTGCATATTTATTCTTTTATCTGTATCATTTTCTAAGATTTTTCATTGATAAAATAAATAATTCTCCTTTGAACTCTTAGTAATAGATATGTAAAGATTATCGTGTGAAAAACTTTATATTTTTCGTGATTACTATTATTATTTTATCTTTCATGCGATATAGTGGTGTGCATATAAAATATATTTATGTGTACATTTATTCATGTGCATGCAAACACACTCTCACGTGTATGTTTCTAAAAACAGTAGAAAACTCAACTAATTATATCAAATAGTATTTTTCTTTCAAATAATAAGTTTGGATATAAATGTAAACCATTACATTCATAAAGAGATAAATATATCATATATATTAAATGATTTCTTCTTAAATTCTTTTTACAGAATAGTATAAATATAATAAGCACATACTAATGTTAATATCTATAATAAAATATTCAAGTATTATTTCAAGAAACTCAGCTTTAAATCATCGAAATATATTATTATGTAACAGAATTAGAATACAAGGATTTGTTACCTGAACTTCCTAAATCCTTGAAAAATATTTCGATTGAATAACCTAAATCCTAGAAAAACATTTTTTTTTAAATCTTGTACCGAATATTTTTCTTCAATCGAACTTCTTAAGTTTAAATCATGCGACACTTTCAAAACAAGATTGTGAAATATGCGATTACGTATGCGTAGTATTTATTGCACAATACAATCACTTGAAACTATTGCATGACCGTTTTAAAAATAGAGCTGTAGTCTTTTATTATAAAAATGTTGCTTAATTCATTTATTTTATTAAATAGTCTACATTTCAAAAGACCATAATATTTCATAATCACTTAAAGCCGCTAAAGGAAAAAAATTTAAACATGCATGATTTATTCTTGAAATCAAATATATTTAAGTATCTCTGGAATTATGAAAAATTTTAAACTAATTACGAATATTTCATGATAGCACTAAACAATAAACATATTTCTTCTGAAAAATAAATTTATTTATGTTCTGATAATGGTTAATCGAACATTTAAATTTACAGTAATACCATGATCATCTCAAGTGACGACCTAAAAAATTAAACATTAATGCACATTTTTTTTGAAAATCAAATATTCTGTTCAGATAAGTTTTAAATGAATGACAATTATTTTATAGTTGTATTAAGATTGCTCTTAAAGAAGCAAATTTAAATTTGCATTCTTCTGTGTGTGTGATTATTAACTATTTATTACGTGCTAATGTTTATAAAATATACTTAAGTGAATTATATTATTACTAAACATGGGTTAAAGGTAAGATTTTCCTCATAAAACAAATAATGAGTAGTTTTACATGGGCCATTTTTTAAAAATTGGAGATTGGTGATAAGTTTTTAGCTTTTAGAGTTTCTTCCCTTAAATTTAAGACGTCATTAAGTGTGTGATTACTTTATGGACGTACCTTAAAAATGTCTTAAAAGTAATAATAAAAAGTAATAACTTTCAGACAAGTAAAACTCAAAAGTCTTAGTGAATAATTGTCTGTGTAGAAGCTGATAAGCAAAATTGCACAGCAGAATGTCTTAAAGTGACAAGTAGTATTATATCTATAATTAGGACTTCATGTAACAATTAATATTAGCATAAGGATGCCATATGTAACAGTTAATATTAGCAGAGCATCAGAGATTTCCTTCGAAACTCAGAAAAAGTTGATGAAGTACAACCAGGAAAATCAATGGCATTTATTTATTAAACATCGGAATAGGCATCAAATAACACTAGACTGCAAAATACTCTTTTTAAATAAAATTGTATAACAAATAAAATTTATCAAGATAAACAAATAAGCTTTATAAAGATTTGTTTAAAAATTTAAAAGTTGAGACATTTGAATAAAACAAATTTTGTAAATAGAAACTGGGCAAGAGAAAACAGTCAGAAAATGAGAATGGAGTCAAATAATGCTTACTGGCATGTAAAAATTAAGAGTGAATAAAATGATATGTACTTTATTCTTCTCTGGAGAGGGAGGAACATACAAAATAATACATATTCCTTAGTAGTAAGACAATTCTCTTCACAGTGAAAGCCCCTAAGGCTTAATCTCCTCATTGTTGAACTACTTCAAACAGATGTCTCCTTTCTACTTTTTCATTGGCACATCTTTTGTGATGAGTGTATGGAAATTTTTAGGATCTTCTAGACTGAGACGTGAATGTTGCCAACTATTTATAAAAATGCAATTTTGAACTTATTAAATAGCTTACATGGTATCAAAGAGAAATCTCAGGTAAACATGAAGTTTCTACTTAGATTTTATTCACTGTAAAAAATCAATTTTCTCTCTGAGACAATGTACATGCAAGATGCAAAATTGTTTGGCTTAATTATTTTGTTGCCAAACACTATATATTTTATACTCTTACACAAACATTTATTAGCCAAGCAATACGAAATACACAATTATAGAATGTATTTTGAGAGAAGCGCATGAGTTGTTTAAATAAGCTTAGAAATTTCTCAAATCATCATATCTTAAGAAATATATTTAACATGTTATACAACTCGTACTCAAGTTGTTTTATTTTCTGCATTTATATCGTGCATAAAATATGTAATAGGATATTGAAGAAGGGTTTTTTATTTGGTTCCGTTTTAGCCCTACTTTCATTTATTACAAATACTGCAGTAGTTTAATTTTTAAATTTCAATTTACAAGGGATTCTAGACTACTGAAACTGTCAATGTCCAAAATAGAAATCAAACCTACAATTTGTTGAACTGAAGACTTTTCTCCTCCTAGCTATTGATGACGAATGCCTATTATCCAATGATAAGACTGATACATTTTAAACTCCTAAAATGACAAGATTATCAAATGCACTGGCATCGTCCTATCTAATTTTTACTCATCATCAAAAATAGACATAAAATAGACGTATGATTCCGGGTCACTCACTTATTCCAGGTCTTATTCACGGCACCATGACATCCCAATGTTAGGTGGATAATATGCTGCGGGCGGTGACACTCCCCTACCTTCAGAGGGTGCTTAATATCCTTAATCAGGATAACGCTCGATCGTACATGGCTCGCATCTAACAACATGCCCTGCAAGCTGCTTCCCTGGTTACCGTGCTTGCCAGATCTCTCACCAATCAGACACGTTTGAGATATAATTGGACGCCATTTGTAGACCCTACCACTAACTCCTTTAGAAGACTTACTTTGGTAAATGGTTGACAAGGAATTGAGAGCCATTCCTCATGACGCCTTTCGTACTCTTATTTACTTATTGAATCTGTACCTAGACGTGTTGCTTCATGTATCGCTGTCCACGGTGGTCCTACAACTTTCTGACCCGACCTTGTTCTCGCTCTGTATTATACATATACTTTCGAAATACAGATCACTTATTGCTTGTTGCTGTCTGTTTCTGTTTGCTAGTTTCGTCACTTACTGGCATACTGCATTTTCAATGTCGGGCAGTGTATTTATAATCATTTCTTAGAATAAGAATAACAAAAAGTACTGTGTAGCAAATATTTTAATATTTTGATTTTGGTTTAACATGTTTGGAATATATTCGAATGATTTCTGTTGATGTTTCAAGAGACGAAGATTATTTTCAAAGTGTAAGTATAAATATAAATTTTAGTTTATTTCATTAATTACCTGTTATATGTTTGGAATAGGAGTTTTTAGAAGTTCTAATATTTCAGAAAACCTCGTACCCTACTCAAGACCATTTGTCATCCATATAAACTGTTTCTTCCCTTGTTTCAAAGCATTTAATTTAATCCATTGAAACTGCTCCTTAGGTTCTCTTCATCAAATCAAGTTTTCACTTTTAGGAGACGTTCTATCACCTCAATGTATTTTAGCACAATGTATAACAAAAAACCTCGTAAAAATTGCTATTCTTTTACAGTTTTATGATATAATGAACAAAATATAGAGAACAATTTTAGTTCATAATTAAATAATTAAAACTATTGCATACCTGTCCGCTACATAAAACTTAATTAGTTTTCAGTATTTGGTCATAACCATTAACTTTATCAAAGCAGTACGATGTGTGATGAAAATTAATGCTCCTATTATAGGTAAACCTTAGAAATAAATTCGTATTCATCAAAGTTAGTGTTCAAAAAATTTTTAGCTTCTGAAAAATCAGTTGCAGCCCTTTTCTTTATAGAAAATATGTTTAATAACTAATAATCAAATAAGCTATAATTATTCTCATGCATTGTTCATTACGCACAAGTAACAGTGAATAATAATTAAGCATATTGAATATTTATTTTAGAAATAAAATAACTTTAAGTGGAAATCGCATCTAGTACAGGTATTACAATTATTCATTACTCTTGTCATATCGTAGAAATTACAAATAATAATAAATTTCATATTATACACATCAAATATATTATATTTCATATAGTATATATATCATAAAATACATCATATCGTACATGAATATTTATAAAATGTCAATAACATGAGAAAATAGGATAAAGTTAATTTATATTCACATGATAGATACCTGGAATCGATAATTAATTTGCTTAATAGCATCTTAAGTACATATTTTTCATAATCAAGTAGTGCATATTTTGGTATACTTCTAACCGCACATTAATTGCTTTGCTTTATCTTTTGAATTAATTTTATACAAATTTTCTGAATGTCTTCCAAATTATAAAACTAACCTTTTGAAAAACTTTAATCAAATGAAGTACCGGGTGCAAAATGTTTATTGGTCATAAATTGACCTGCGGTGGCAATGATGAGCAGCATATTATGAAAATTATTTCAGAGAAATTAATCGTACCCTCTTTCATTTCATCTTTGTCTGTGTTTTTTAGGGTTCCTGAAAATTTAACGAAAAGGATAATTTGGCAAACACTCCAAGCCGTTAATTTCTGCCATGAGCATAATGTAAGTATTTTAAAACTATTTTAATAACTACTGAAATAAATATAATATTACCATCTTTTGAATCAAATAAGTTTTGGGGTTGACATTTGAAGAGGAAAGTAACGTTGTGAAAGCCTGTATAGTAATAAAAAACTAGGGTTGATATAATCTCTAATAAATAAATATAGAAATTCGCAGTTCTGAACGTAAAAATAAAATAGCAGACAATTTTCGTCTACCAAAGGAAGAGTATCCGTTGACATTCATGGAACTATATTTAGTTCCCAAAAATAATCTATATTTCCAGATAATTTTGAAAATATTTATTCCACAAAGGGGTGATTCTAATCTACACATTACACTTTGACAAATGTATGAATTTTTATTGTAGATTAATTTATTATATAAGTTACATATTTAACTTATAAAATAAATTCGGTAACTCAAATAATTTGACAGATGAATTAATCAAAACTATTGTACTTTTTTTCCCATAATTATAGTTGTTCCAAAGTTAAAGGGGTAAGAAACGACCTCTCTAGGAATCTTTTATGTACACACATAAATATTAATTTATATATAATAAATTTATTTTTATTTGTTATGCCGACCGATGGCTGAGTGGTTAGCGTTCCTGGCTCCTGAGCAGTGGGTCACGAGTTCGAATCCCGGGTCGGGCATGGATGTTACTTTCTTTCTCTGTTCTCTCAGTGTTTCTCTGCCCTTTCTTCTGTGATGATGTATGAATGTGGCCCCCACTATAAACGGGTTTGTGGTGGTGTTGCGCGGGCAACGGTACTCGCCTCCGTGACTTGGTTCACAATTGCCCATTGGTTAACGACAAATGAGTAGCAGTTTCTGGCTTTGTTGTAGCAAAGGGTTCGTCACCCAAGTGCCCGCCGTTGAAAAAAAAATTAATTTATTATATGTGAAATTATATTTATTTTGATAAAATATAATAGGACATTATTTATATAATACATGTTTCCACCATTTTAAATCTTAGTTTCCTACTTTTTACGGCCTTTTGTGTAAGTTATTGTTATTGGTAATAATTTTAGAGAATAAAAAGAAGAGTGTTATCACATTGAAAAGTGATAATTACTTGTGCTATTTTAGTTAAAAAGAAAACGAAAATTGGTTGGCTTGAAAATTATTTAATTTCAATAATCAAATTTGATAAAATTGCTTTTAGTAAAAATCAAACTTTGGTTTTTCCTGAAATTTATCATATACTTTTTTATTGATATAAACTTAGTAGCTATTTTACCATTTCACAACTAAATATCACGAGTTCGGGACAGAATTCCCCATTTTCCCCTTTTAAAATATTGACGATTGTTTACCTCTTATTTCCTTTCTTTTATCTCTCATTCTTAATACTAATAATTTGTATATATGACAATGACGAATTTTAAACATTAATCTAGAACATGTATTGTTTTAATATTATATAAATTATATATATTAAATTTTTTACTCGATAAAAAGTTTACATAATTCATATAATTTTTAGTGGTATAAACTTAATAGCTATTTTATACTATTTCACAACTAAATATCAAGTGTTCAGGAGAGATTTCTTCAATTTTCCCTTTTAAAATATAGACGATTTTTTAACTCCTCATTTCGTTCCTATTATCTCTTAATCTTAATAATAGAATTTGTAGATTCAATGATAATGACGCATTTTAGACATTAATCTAGTATTTTTATTGTTTTAATTTTATATAATTCACACATATTAAATTTTTTACTTGATAAAAAAATTTAGCATTTTCTTTTTCCGATGAATGGGATACTTTTGAGGTGATGAATAGAAGCGAATTTTGCCAAAATGATTTCTTGGTTTCATGAATTTTAAATTACATTAGTAATAAAGTAATAAAAATTTAAAATTATTTATATATAACTTTTTTGTCGTTTCTATACAATAGTTTTATCAAGTAAAGTCGTGATCCCCTTTCTCCTTGTCTTTTATACCATGACACTAGGAAATTTTTTTTTGTTACGAATTCAAGCCATTTAACCCCCTTTTTCTGTGAGCATAAAATTTAGATAAACCATTAACGTTCTGGCTTTCCCTTCAGTTCATGAGTTTGATTCTTTTCCCGGACATGAATATTTGTATAGAAGCTCGAAATCCACTTCGAATGTTGAGTTAAATTAACTCTCGTGTTCAATAAATGAACGTAAAATGACAAACGATGAATATAATATTGAAGTTTAATATTGTATTATTTTTATTTAAATATTGAGGATCAATAAAGTAAAAATAGAAAATTATTTTCAATTAAAGATGACTAAAAGGTTTAAAAATTCTAAATTATAATGTCTTAATACGCCTTTATCATAAATTAAGCTCTTGTCCTATGAATTATTCTATTTTTGAAGCAAGTATAAAATGATAATTGAATTCTTGTACAATTTTTTAGATTTCTTAGAAAGTACTATTCAATTCCAATACACTTTTAGAAAATATCTGAAGTACTCATAGCAAAATAACCATGCATTGTTGATTCCAGAAACGAATTTATAAAGCTATTTCAAATGAATTAATTAATTTTTTAATCAATAACTACTAACACAGATGATGAAAACATGATAGCTTTCCTTCCTCTCACCTTTTAACATAGAGTTTCCATGAAATCAAGGACTAATACAAACTTGTTTATTGAAGGAAAATCAACCCTTAACAAATAACTGTGAATTTTTAAAATACAAATTTTCCTAAAAAAATAATAAATGTACAATCATGAAAGATATCACAGCTTTGTAAAAGATTTGATTGTTCTTACAAAAATTAATTTGCTGTAAAATAAAGCCTGTAAGACAAAACTATAGGTCACTTTAGTATGTATAATGTTACAACCAATGGTAGTAATGATTTTAATGGCAATACAAGCCTGAACTCTTTTCGGTAAAAAGGGATTCGTATAATATAATGTGGCCTTTTTTGCACGCATTTAATACTTATTACTTTATATAAGGTATCTCAAATCGTGTTCTCTAATCAATATTTTGATGGGCTGGCCAAAAATACGATTTATGAAAAATTTTAAGAATTTAAATATTATTTTTATAATTATTTTAATTAAATGCAGTTTGAGAAAACTCCACATTTCTAAATGATTAATTATTAGTCTGACACTTAAACTCACATATAAACATCTCTCACGTGAAGTGCAATGCTCTCCAAGCATTTTAGGTGATGTTTGATGCCTTAAAATAAATTTCTCATAGATATTATAAATCCATGGATTTCTAATTTAATCCAAAATTTATCCGAATTATTTACAATCACTTTCTATCCACCATGTGACATTTTGAATCAATTCTGTCATTATATGGATTTCAGATACAACAGACATGTATACAAATCCTTCCTGATCACATTTCAACACCTGATACATCATGGTATTTTGCATAAATTCTCTCAAGGCACAGTGTTTTGATCTAATCAAAAATTGAACTCGATCTTTTCCAATCACGTTAAGATGTCATTGTTTATTTTATTCAGAATGACAAATCACCGCAGCCCCCGCTAGTGAAAAAAACAATGTGTAAAATGTAAATAAAATATTTCTGGCAAGTATAAATATCTAACATATAAAAAATTGGATTATTTCTGTTGAAATGTTTGGCAGAGAAATCTGCTCTGCTTCAAATGCAATACTGTTTTTAGGGTGTCAAAAGAAAATTCCAGTTTAGAATTAATGGCAGCAAAAAGAAGCAACACGAGAAGTAGACTTCTTTTAGTTTCTGCTATATTCGAATGAAATATTTTTTCTTGCTTGTGAAATAAATTTTTGAGACATCTTGAATTTAACTTTTGATTTTCTATAGAAAATGTTTTTCTTAAGATCCGGCAAATTTATTTTTGTTAATTTTAAAAGGATATTAGATTATTATAGCAAGGTATAAATTAGTGCAAGTATTTCTGAATATTTGGAAAAATTTTTAAAAAAACTGCATGTATCTTTTCTTTATTTGCTGAATTACTATTTTTAATTGTATTTTAATAAATACTTTTATGATAATATTATGCACATCTCAACTTCAAACGCTTGTTTTGATGCATTTCTCTAAATTTGTAAATTATGTTAATTATGATGGGTAAACTCTATAGAATAACAAATAAATTCTTGATTCCACTTCACCTACTTATCTCACAATATACATGATCCTGTGCACAGCCTAATGGCAATGTGAGTTTTTTTGTCATGTAACAGAAACATCAGTGGCAAAAAAATAACCATTTCCAAATGTTATCTTCATCACATAGATTGGGTATCCGAAATTTCCCGATAAATGAAACTTATAAACATCAGTTGTTAAGCTATATTGGTTTGCACAGTAAGAATACCCAAACTAGTTTACAAAATTTGGAGATGATAACTTTACTTTTCAAAGATTCTATTTAAAAAAATTGGAGTAAATCAAACTGTAAGCGTTTTATTGAATTGTAATGAATCCTGTTAAATAGAATGAAAATTTTATCTTTTGCTTCATCGCGCGCGCGTCTATTCAGCCACTAGAAAGAGCAACATGCAGTAGTAGGAAGAATTTACATGGGAATTATTCATTATTCATATACTGTTAGCTAAACGCTGATCAACACATTATAAAACATTGTAGTCGTTTTTCACTATAAGAAAAGGAGAAAATAAAGCTTCATTGAAAGTAATCTACAGCTCAATAAGAACTCTAAACTATAAAGTGTGGTCTGATAAAGTGTCCTTGTGTTATAATTAAAAATTATTATTCTGCTCTACATTGTTTACTATATTTAATATAACCAATTATTGCCAAGGTTTTGTAATTACTGTGCTACATATAAAAAATTTAAAAATTTGGTTTTCTGAAAATGAAAAGTATTTTTTATTGTTATATTGACAACTTACGATACTATGCCAGATAAAATATTTACCTAAATTTTATACACTGGTGTGCAAAACTTTTTTAGCAACAGGTGTTTTTTGTCATAACTTCATGAGAAATCATCTATAAGACATAAAATTCAGAATGTTTTTGGTTGATGAGGAAAGCATAGATGCACAAAACTAAATACAATCCATACAGTATGAAATCAAACAAAAAAAGCCTTATTGTGCTCATAGTATCATTATACATGATTGTCTTTTCAATAGGAAGTACAAAATTAGATGTTCCTTAGTACAGAATATGCCCTCCTCTTACGATAATAGTTCCTTTGGACCATCTACTTATGCTCAACACCAGATTGTCCAATAGCTCTTGAGTTGAAAGAGAACTTTACCTCCACCAGCATCTATTTCAGTTGTTGGGTGTTCCCAGGAGAATGTGATCATGCAATACGACTCAACAAAGTACCCCACACATGTTGTATGGGATTTAAATCAAGGAAGAAAGCTAACCAATCCATTCAAGTGATATCTTCTCTTTCTATTAGCTGTTGAACAGTAAGAGTCTGTTGTGGCCATATATTGTCATCTATAAAAACAAAATATGCTTTAATGGCACCTCAGAACAGATCTACATGGGGAAGGATAACCTCCATACAATAGCCACCTCAGGGTACAGAATCACTGTTTAAAACATGAAGCACAGTCCGACTGTTCAGTATAATGCCTCCCCAGACGACAACAACAGAACCACAGTAATGATCTATTTGCTTTTTGACACTGGAATGAAACCATGTCTCGATTTCTCTCCAAATCAACTGGTGTTGAGAATCTTTTGTGGGACTGAAACTACTTTCATCGGTAAAGAGGATACGATTCCATTGATGAGATGTCCAGCTTTCGGTCTTTCTCCACTGTAAGTGGTGGACGCCACAGCAACAATGGCCTACATTTAAAGGAATGTATCGTTCAGACGAATAGGCCTCTTTGTAAAGGCATCTGGACACAGAAAACCGCGGCAGTTGTCATCTTGTTACATTACACATTTGATAAGCAATGGTGTTTATTGACTAATTTTGAAATATTTTGCCCTTCAGGATGATATATTAGGGCTACTGCTATCACCCTTACTAACAGTGGTTGGTTGAAAGGCTTTCCAAACGTCCCAAACTAATCATTCCGAACTCTTCAACTACACTGCTCCCACTAAACACCACCTCCAGCTTTCCAATCATTCTTTCGTTTGTAATAAGTCATCCAAATAATTTCTTCCAATTATATTTCACAAAAGAACTCAATTGAACTTGCAGCTAATACAATTTGGAAGTATAACGTTATTTGCATTAATGGAAGTTTGATGCTTTTTTACTCCTCACCCTTAATCATTTCTTACTTTTTTTCTGAATTCTTTAGTACGCACTTTTATTTTTTAATAATTTAGATTTCTACATTACATTTAGTGATTTTCCATTTTATTTTATCATACGTTTCTTGAAAATTGTACCTTTCGTAATTAAGTGCATAATAACTTACATATACATATATTTATATATATATATATATATATATATATATATATATATATATATATATATATATATATATATATATATATATATATATATATATATATATATATATATTACTTTAACTTAAATCATAATTTAACTAGAAAATATTATAGCACATGATATGTGTTTCTAATATAATTCAGTATTATTTCTCTAGTGTATTCACAGAGATGTCAAACCAGAGAATATTTTAATCACTAAGGACGGAATTGTAAAACTTTGTGATTTTGGCTTTGCAAGAACTTTAAGTAAGTAAATAGTTATTAATTTATTAATATATAAATATGATACACTTTATTCCGAATTTTTCTCATTTAACTATATATTTCTAAAATATTTTTAAAAATGTACTTTTGATGTCAACCATTAAGATTTTATATATGAAACAAGATTATAAATCCTTATTAAAATACATAGTTATAACGTACACATAAAAGATGTTAGCTTTCGTCATTGTATGCAGAGTAAAAAGTAAACATCAAAGTCATACGAATCTATCTTAATAAAACCTATCTGAAGAAGAAAAAAATAATTATAATTAGAAAATAATAATTTATTAAAATACCAAACAATTATTATAATTATTGTAGAGAATATGATTACAAGTTCTAAACCACATCGTACAATATAATAATGGAGAGATTAATATATTTTTTGAGTATTTGTGTGTGAAATATATCTATTGCATATTTGACGTGACAGCAAAATTCACGGAGACTATACAGTCTCATAGACAATTATCCAAATCTTAGGCATTAATGAATTTTCTTTCCAATCTGTGACAATTCGGTGATGATTTGCCATAATAGAATTTTATGTATAATAATTGCACCGAATACCATTACTCAGTTCAGTAGTTTTACAAGTATAAAGGCATTTCTTGACCAAATATAACGATGTATGTGTTTGAAATAATAATCAAAGATTCCAGGCTAATCACTAACTTTGAAAATCATTATAATAAACATAAACGTGAGATACTTCCATGTTCATATTTTTATGTAAAAATATCATAAGGTACTACGATGTAATCATTCTTCTGTTTTATAGACGGAAAAATCATTTGTAGCTATAAAATTATTTTAATACAACTAATTATTATACAATTCCTTCCATGACATAAGCAGTGACAGCAAAAGGATATGCATGATTAAAGGTTAAGTATTCATTTGCTTTTATTTCTATAGTTTAAATTTCTTGAACTCCTTTAAAAGTGTGCATCTGACTTGACAGTGAAAATTTTACACGATTTGGCATTTCAAGAGTTCGAGACATTTGATTTAGTAATTAACAATGAGGAAATAATTTGCTGAAAATGTACCGCCACAATCTATAGATATTTAAATTTCTTGATTTAATTTTCAAAATTTTTTCTACTGTATTTCGAATTGTATCTATCTTTTTATAACTATTATAATGTCGCCAGTGTGTGATTGGCACACGTTATAAGTATATGCTAAAGTTTAAAGGAGAATATGCATACAGATTAAGCATGAGGTAAAAAAATTTAAAATGCCTTCTATGCCTATTTAGAAGCAATGCATCTGTAAAGCGTAATGATCTGATTTTGATTTTTTTAAATCAACTTTGATGTTTCTAGTTTATGGTTATCAGTTATTTTAAATGTGATTAGGACAGAAATGTGTCTTAACAGATGATTGACGGAGCATAATTTGTATTCGTGCTAACAAATCATTGTGTAAAATTCATTTCTGAACACCAACATGTTAGGATATAGTGTTGTTTATTTTCATGAACTTTAAACTTTTTTCTTTGAGAACGTATAACCTTTAGTAATAAGTGTTATTTTCAGCTCTATCCTTATGATCACCAAGTAAGGTCTAGTGACGTGATGTTGGAGCTAATATTCTTTTAGTCATGTACACTACTGGCCAACAAAATTGCTACACCAGAAAACCGGCACACCACACACGTGAAATTTGCATGACAGGTAGAACTTGCGGTGATATGCAAATGATAAGATTTTCAGCGCATTCATACAAAGCAGGCGACAGTAGCGACATCTACAATGTTTATAAAACCAGAGATTTGACAGCAGTTTTCTCATACTCAATTTCCGTTTCAACGTTGTTTTCGGCAAAGAAAGTTGTTGTAATGCCTCGTGTAAGAAGAAGAAATGCCTATCAGCACGTGTCTGACTTTGATCGAGGAAGGATTATAGCCTACCGGGATTGCGGTTTATCGTACCGCAATATTGCTGCTCGCGTCGGTCGAGACCCCATGATTGTTAGCAGAATATGGAATCGATGGGTTCAGGACAATCATACGGAACGTCATGCAGGATCTCAGCGACCCCCCATCACTAAAAACAGAGAAGACAGACATTTTATCCGCATGGTCACAAGGGATCGTACAGCCACGTCACGAACCCTGAGTCGAGAAATGGAGTCATTTGCAAGGCAACAAGTTTCTGCTCGAACAGTTCGACGACGTTTGCAGCAGCATGGATTGTCTACACGGCAACCATTGCTTCGGCTACCATTGACGGCTACCACAGACAGGAGCGCCTTCAATGGTGTGATCAGCGACGAACCTGGACGCGGGAATGACATCACGTCATCTTTACAGATGAATCTCGGTTCTGTATACAGGACCATGATGGCCGCATCCGTGTTTGGAGGCATCGTGGAGAACGCGCATTGCCAGCTTGCATTGGACATCGCCATACTGTCCCATCTGCTGGAGTGATGGTATGGGGTGCCATTGGATACATGTCTCGATCACCTCTTGTTCGCATTACCGGCACTTTGAACAGCAACCGTTACATTTCCGATGTGTTAAGGCCCGTGGCTCTGCCCTACCTTCGAGGCCTCCCTAATGCTTTGCTTCAACAGGATAATGCACGACCGCATGTTGCCCGTACTGTTCTGAACTTCCTTGATACAGAACAGGTTCGACTGTTACCCTGGCCAGCACGTTCTTCTGATCTGTCACCAATTGAGAACGCGTGGTCAATGGTTGCCGAGCGATTGGCACGCCATCACTCACCATCCACTACTGTCGATGAACTGTGGCATAGTGTTGAAGCTGCATGGACTGAGATCTCCGTACATGCCATACAATCTCTGTTTGACTTCATGCCTAGGTGGATAAATACTGTTATTGCAGCCAGAGGTGGCTGCTCTGGGTACTGATTTCTCAAGATCTATGCATCCTAAATTCCTTTAAATCTAATCATTTGTTTTTTCCACTATAATGTATGTGTCCAATAAATATCATTCTGTTATTTGGATTCCTTCTTGGTGTAGCAATTTTAATGGCCAGTAGTGTAGTATACTGACCTGTAACTACAGTTTTAAAATGGTTTTCGCACTACTCGTTTTTTACCTTTTTTCTCCGGCAACTCAGACTTACATTTTAATAACATAAATATGCACTCCACATGAGTATTGAAAAGTAGAAATATACAGGAATGTTATTAATTTAGTTCAATAGATGGCACAAATTTGGCGATAGATGACAACAGGCGCCATCCTTTTAGTAAATGCTCTAACATATTTTGTTCAACCAAAAAAAGCTCTCACTTTATTGGAAGAAAATGTGTTCACATAATGTCAAAAATTAAATAAATAGAAATAATGGCAAAAAATAGAAAAAATAATAGCAAAATATATGCAGAAAATTTTCGACTGCTACTTTGGTAAGTACGTTCTTCAAATCTCTCACTAATAGAAAATTTCTAATCAGTGGTTGTTGAGCAACTTACTCATTATTAGACATGAATCACTCTATAGTCAATAAACTGTGGCATCGTGTGGAAGCTGCATGACAGCTGTTCCTCTATATACCATACAATCTCTATTTGGCTCAATTCCCAAGAGTGTAAGCTCTGTTATTGCTGACAGAAGTGGTTCTTTTGAGTATTGGTGTCTTATGGTCTAGTATTTAATACAGAAATCAATCATATTGTCAAACAACAATTGCTTAATATATTTAAATGATATACAATATTATTTAAATTTCAGCCAAAATTAACACGCGGAACAAGAATTATCGTGCAGAAATCATGTCAACCTAAATAACTTCATGTTCTTGTCAAGTTTATAGGTGACAGAATAAAAGCGATAGTCAAATTGAAAAGAACAATGAATTATTATTTATGTAAACTCCAAAGCAGTTGAAATATTTTTAATAAGAAGCAGATCTTTAATTTTTTCCAGCTGTTTTGGGGTAGATAAAATAATAAAATTTTTGCAGTTGCTTTATCATTTATTTTAAGGTTGTGTTTTTACTAGGCTGATTTTAAATTTTAAAAAGCAAAATTTCTCCAACTTAAAAAGCATTGGTTATTACAAATGGTTACATTAACATACTTGTCCTCATAAATGCAAGGGGTTATTGTTATTGGAATTAATTATTTGTGTTTGTTCTTTAGATTATAACACATTGCTGTTTAATTGTACGTTACAGGTCCTGGTGATAATTACACAGATTATGTCGCTACAAGATGGTATCGAGCACCAGAACTATTAGTTGGTGAGACACAATATGGCCCAGCTGTTGATGTGTGGGCTATAGGATGTGTAACTGCCGAGCTTATGAGAGGGGAAGCATTATGGCCTGGAAAATCTGATGTCGATCAACTATACCTTATTCGTAAATCTTTGGGTAAAAAAGATTTCTTTCATTAAAATTCCCTCTAATTATTATTTTAATTTTATGATTGATGCTTAGAATAATGTTTTTTGCATGAAATTTCTTAAAATTTTAATTTAGTTTTGGAATGAAATTTGTTGTATATTTTTATTACATTACCTTTATTTCTCAATTTCATTCTTTAATAAGAAAATTTAATTATGCAATAAAATCAAAATGTGTCAGATAATTTTATTAATCTTCTTCTCTTATAAATTAAAATAATGGAATATTCTCACATGGGTAAGCTTTAATTCAGTTTCTTTTGCCTACATTAATTATTTCAATCCTGGAGAAAATTTGACTAAATTTATGTTATTCCAGAAGGAAATACAGGATTCTCTTAAATCTAAATGAAAATTCATTCCTTTTAGAGACAATATTTAATTATTTTTAGCAATGTCAAAACCATGGTATGAAATATTGAAATAGAGTATTATTTTTTTAAAAAATGCGATTAATAAATTATTCAAAATATATATAACCGTTACTAATAAATTAAAAGACATTATTTTATAATTAAAAATAAATATTGATAGAGGATTTAATGAATTATATATGAATTCATCCCTTAAAGTTAAGTACTGAAGTGTAAAATTATAAAAATCTGACATCATTTCATTATCATCAAATGCGTCAGAAAAGTAACAAATGCGTTTATTCATGGAACATATTAAAGTATTCATGAAACAAAACAAAACAAATATAAAAAATATGAATTCTCATAAATTATAAGAAGTTATTATATTGGGTATTTTTTTAACAAAAAGAAGTTTTAAGTCAAAAAGATTAAAAAGATAAAAAAAAACTAACATTCACAGAGAATATGAGCCTTTTTCATTTAGCGGCATAGTTTTCAGTGTTTGTAAAGGCATTCTATGAGGTGTTTAACAATTCTAAGTAGAATTTTAATTGAATTCATTCTTCTTGAAGAGAAATTATGGAAGGGAATATATGGATATATGGAAGTGGTTGAGGGAGGAGATGTCTGTACACAACGTAGTGACTACAAACAAATTATTTTCAATGAGATTCAAGTTTTTGGCACTTCATGCACGTAATCTTTCACTAGACAGCTCTATAAGGACGCATATTATTGTCTATTAAACTAAAGTAGAACCTAGCATGGAAGTAAAGAGTATCATCTTACAATTAGTTCAAGTACTTTATACCAATAACAAAGAGCACGAATAACGAATTTTTTTGTTTTGTTTTGCTACTAGATGTATTGGTCGATTCGATATCTAAAGAAATCACTATCCAGACTAAGATACTTCCATGCCTGAGATTCTGGAACAATTCCGCATAGCTCCTTCTCTCCAGAATAGTTTACGCTTGTCATCGGATTGCAAAATAAATCTCCACTTATCCTTGAACACATCTTCACCGAAATCAAACACAGTTCAAATGATGTATTCATGACATTAATTAATTCCTGCTGCATAAGTTCCGACATATAGAGAAACACAATTTTATTGTATTTGCAAATGTTGTCCATTACTGTGTGCCTTCTACGTACAGATATAGCAAATATCGTCTTACTAATGTCCTCTACAACCGTTGATGTAATATATGTGGAACATACTCTTTGTTTCTGCTTCATTATAACAATATATTTATATTCCACAAAAGTCGTAATTCTTAAGTGATATGAAGTAGACCCTCAGTAAAATGCATGGATGACTTAGAATTGTTTTCATAATCATAAAATGAAGGAATGATGGACAGAAATATCAAACAATAATTGTAATTTATTTTCCTGTTTCAATACCTTTGACAACATGCTAGAACTTAGAATTTCCCATTCATCCTTTCGGAGCTACAGAAACACATTTATTTTGTGAAAACAAGTAGTAATAAAATACTAAATACCTTATATCCACACTTACGTGTAACTACTATAATGTTGAATTTTTAAACGGTAGCCTTTTTCACGATTTTCAACATGAAAACGTTACTTGCTGTTAGATATATTGCTATTTGTATCTACTTTATCAGTGACAGAGGTAAATTAATATCAAAAACTTAAAATATTTTCCTCTACGCGTTATAATTTTGGACGTTAAATCAGAAAGTAAGTATTCATATTGTATAAGTAGTGATAAAATTAGCACAAGCACAATTTTTTATTTTCTTGTATTGGCAAAACACATCGATCTTATTAAGGAAAACAGCTTCTGAATCTTTCTCTTATTAGATTAAAACAAATAAAAGTTTACTATAAAAAGTAGATTTTCTTCAACTAAAAGTGCCACGCATACTACTTTTTATCAAAAAAAATTATTGATATTATTGCAACTGGAAGAAATTCCTATGGGTATGACTTCCAAATTGTTTCAGTATACAGATACTGTACACTTCCTACGACAGGAATTAAAATCTGGAATTTAGATTATTAGTTTTTTATATACCCCCATTAAGTTTTTTTATGCCATTATCATTGACATCTGAGAAGTCAATCTCCTAAATAATTGCACTTTAAACTGCTTTCTCAGATCAGATGCCAGATTATGACAAACTTATAAGTAAGACTGGAACAAATTTGGGAGATTTATGATTGAAAATCGAATGTAGGGAAATTTGGCTTATAAAAGCATACTGAATAAAACGATCATTACATATTAAAGATGGATTATTTTTATTCCTGAAGTGAACTGCACCAGTGGAGCTAATAATTTTACTCAAAATTTCGTTATTTGGCGATTATGCCTCAGTTCTCATAAATTTTAAATTGTTGTCTTGATATAATTCAAGCATCAGAGTTCATGTAAGTTTAAACTTGAAAAACTATTCATGAAATGAAACGGCTGAAAATTAAAAGCTACTTATTTCCTGAAATAAAAAATAAAGCATGAAAATCTATGTATTTTAATAATCGTTCCCAAAATAATTACTAACTTACTGAAACAATTTTATATTGTGTTTTGCAGGAGATTTAATACCAAGACATATGCAAGTGTTTCGATCAAATGATTTCTTTGCAGGAGTAACTATTCCTGAACCCAATACATGGGTAAGGACAATATTCGTTACCTTCTTGGGTATGTTTAAGCCATCCTTAAGGATAACTTAAACTATCTTAAAGATATATATTTATCAAGGTTTATGTGATCTAAAGTATTGTCGTAATCTAAGTAAATTAATTGAAATACCCTCACTTTGTCTTTACAGGAAAGCCTGGAAAGTAAAATTCCAAAAACGGTTAATGAACATGGTTTTGATTTCATAAAGGTAAAAATATATATATTTATCTATTTCATTTTATTTATCAATATATATTCATTTTATTTATTTATTTCATTTTATTTATCAATTTATTTAAAAATCGCTAAGAAAAATTCTGCTTAAGAATTAACTTGTTGCTCATAAATTTAAACGTTTTGATGTTGTTTTTTAATATTTAGAGATGCTTGGAAAAAGATCCTCAGAAAAGGTATACGTGTGCTCAACTCCTCAAGCACCCTTTTTTTGATAATTTCAAAATTCCGGAGTATGATCATTCAGATGAGGATCAAAGATATAAAAGAGAAAAATCAAAGGTGCGTTCACATTTTATTGTAACGATAAAATGATTTTTTATTTAATAATTAGTCTTGGGAGAATTGGGCTGTTTTTAAGGGCCAAAAAAAATCAAGCTCGGTATCTTGTAAATTGTATATTACTCTACTGTGGTATTTTTGCAACTATTATAGTCAAACTTGGGGAACATAACGTGCAATTCATACGCAATTTAAAAAATTGCGATAATTTCATAAAAGCATTAAACCAACTCTTCCTGACTAGTTCACCATTCATCTCTGATAAATCCAACACCCCCGTGGGCTCTCATGCAACTTAATATCTCTCGTATGATTTTGAATAGATATCACTCATGTACCTTAGATCGCAAATACTCAGATTTCTCCATTTCTTTGTGCTTGCAAATTGGCCATTGCGAAGATTTATTGTTCCATAACTGATTATTGAAAACGCAATGGTTCATCCTTCTTGAGAAATTGAATTTATTATTTTAAAATCGAAAAAGTAGTTTTTCTTTAAACACTTTTTTTTCACTGAGAGAGATTGATCAAACAAAGATTGACAACCTTTTGAGATTCCTAGGAAGCACACGTAATTTTTTATAACCATGCGCAATAGCTTTAACATATTTCAAAAATATTTCGAAAAACTACGTTAACTTACAGAATTCTTTATATAATTAAGTTACATAAGATATCTAATTCCTTCATACATTTGATAACGAGATCATTTTTATATTTTATTTTCAAGCAATTTCAATTTTTCTTCCTTAAGCTATCTCAATAGAAAGTAAAAAATCATATTATCATTTCAGAATCTATTAATGTATAAATCAAATATAAGTTCTTTGAGTTTTGAATTGGGATGGATTTATTAATTTGCTATCATGCAAGCATGAAAACGTATAATATAAAAAAAATTAATTTTAAATTTGTTTTTAAATTATCAAACTTAAGTTGTTGTTTAGTAAATTTCATAACAGGAGAGAGATTTTCTCTTTTTGTTACCTGTAAATGTAATTCTCTAATGTATAACTTTGTTTCTGTTTCTCTTAATAGTATGGACAATATCAATCTCTACTGCTGCCTCAGTTACCAAATCAAACGAACTCCATATCATCTCCAGAGTCAAAAAATGCTTCTCTGACACGATTTACCAATAGATTTGACCACTTGCCAAATATTTGACGGTACGGGACTGGGAATTATCCCACATATCAAAATGAAAAATCCTTCCAATATTACTTCAAATGAACTTGAAATGGAGTATTAAAAAGAGAAGATGTGATATTGACAAAACGTTTATCCAAGATATTGTTGACATTTGCATACTATTTATGTTTCCTGAATAAAATGAAAAAAAATTCTAATCAAAAGACACAGTGTGGGAACTAAAAGAGATTTCAGGATTTCTACTCAGATACAGTTCCTAAGATGTGCATTTGTGTGCTAATGCAACAATTCCCATTACTTCGTCTCCATATTTATTTTTGAAGAATCAAAGTATCATTGAAGTCACGAGACAGAACATTATTTTTGGAATGTACAAGTTTTCGGAATGTTCTCATGGACTACACTATTGTTGAACATTCGAATTTCAAAAACTTCATTTACATAATCAAATAATTCTAGTAAGCTATACATAGAAATGCATAATGGCCGAAAAAAATTGTACCAAAATTTTAAAATATTTATATGTATATATTATATATGAATAAAACTTTACAAATTTTATATTTTTTCTTCAAATCTCCTTTTAATAAAATACTAATGTCGTAATTGTCTTTTCCATAAATTTTCACAATTCTACGATATCAAAGGGAAACTTCAGTTCCCTTAGTTCCCCTGAAAATAACAACTGTTTTGCAATAAAAAATTATAAACTATATTAAGGAAACGATTCCATTACACGTATAAAGCTTGCTTCACTTCTCTACATTAAATGCTTTTTTTCATCTAGTTGTAGCATTCGTGTTCGTGATAGGAGATATGCATTCGTGATAAATCTTGGCGTAGGTTATATTTGAGTTATGGTGTAGATTTACAAGAGATCACCAACAGATTACTCAGGGCAAACAATTATTAACATAAAACATAACACAAAACGCGAACAAACATAGACATGAGCATAACGTAACATATTGTTTACTACCTCCTCTTACTCATCCTTTCTCTCTCGTATCTCACTAGCGGCGCAGCATCATGCCAAAATTAAAAGTTTTAATTAGAGATTTCTAATCCTGACAATAATCCTGACACTGGTCACTAGCTTTAAAATTCCCATATCAAACTCTTTTGCAACCAGCTCATTAACTCAGATGATCACTGAATTTCATGCCAAAAGGGACTATGATTGAGGTAAATCTTAGAAAAAACCTAAAAGGGAATCTCTTATGAGACCAAAAAAATTACTGCGAGCCATTAAAAACAGGAAATGAAGAATGCTTTTTGGGATAAAATTGGGCTTCTTGTGTGTGCTGAGCTTCACATTGTTGAAAGATTGGATTAATTCTGAAAAAAATGTTTTGATAATACGGATTATTTTCTTACGAGTTCTATCGTTTACCAAAGCTGAAAAATTTTCTAAGTGGAAGAGTTTCATGTATACCACAGAGTTACTTTTCTCCAACAGCATTACGCTTTTCATTTTATAGTGAAACTCTCGTCATTTTTTGGATGACCCTCGTAATAAAAATAAACAATAATCACATTTCTCTGTATAAATGTATTTTCATGTTTTCAAACATTAAGTAACATTCTTTCTTAATAATGAATAATTCTTTTCGATAAAATATGAAGTATTGTTGGAAAATGTGCAACAATAAAAATAATAAACTTCAAATAAGAAAGTTAATCAAGAGTTTGAATTGCACTTCTTTCTAATTCAATTACAAAATTATGTATATATATATATATATATATATATATATATATATATATATATATATATATATATATATATATATATATATATATATATATATATATATATATATATATATATATATATATATATATATATATATATATATATATATTAAAATTAAGAACAGTTGCAAAATGTTTGTAGAATCATTAAGGTAAGGCAGTACCATTTTTACAATTTGATTTAAATCACTTTTCTGTAAAAAAAAACTTTTGTATGATTCTGTTGCTGTTTTCTCAATCAATTAATAATTGTTATTTCTTAGTTAAAATAATTTTCCTAGAGAACAGGCTTTTAAAAATTCATGTGAATGTTATTCTATATAAGGTTTGATAAACATGAATGGATTAAATTTATATTTAAGTTCCTTCTGTGTTGAGAGAATATACAATAAAATATGTAGCCACATTTTAAAATTTAACTGGCTCAATAAATTATCTTATACATTTAATACACTGAAGAATCGTTGCCTTACACTACTTGTTACTAATATTTAAATTTAAAAGAAATAAAAAATATTTTTCTTAATGTTAAATATAAAAATTACTGAAAATTATGTTTTAGAAGTTATGTTATAATGTTAAATAGTACATATTCCCAAAATCATCCCCTAATGCCCAGGTGTAAGGGCTCATGAACATTAAGGATGCCATCTCCATAGATGAGACAATTCATGATTCTACTTAGAAAAACATGGAGGTCTGTTAATCCACCCAAAGAAAAACCACCCTAAGTACAGACATTGGCTGATTCGTTATGAATATCTTTCAAAGATGTGTGATAACGATAGATGATGATAATAACGAGTTCCAGGTTCTCTTCAAATCAAAAAAACACCTACTTCGCTTTGCAAGCTATACCGGGAATCATCAGTAAAGAGAACTGCTCTCCATAGATCAGAAGTCCAGTAAATATTTTGACATGTTCACCTCAAATATTTCTTCCTATACTGCGACTTGAGTAGAACACAAATGGCCGATCGTATGGACCACCTACATGAAACCTTCTAAGAAGTTGATATTATTACCAACTTTCCGGTACTTGCAGAGCAGGTAGATTAAAATACAGGTAAAGTTGCGGTTCGATACCTTCTTGTGTCTAATAACATATTTGTAAGTCTTCTGCGCCAGTTGTAGCATATAGACAACCTTGTCTGAATCACCTGGCTAACGAAGTTAAGAATAGAAATTGTTGCGTATGTCTATAGACCAAAATAGGACACACATTTGTCCACCTGGCCGTTTCTGATGACTGACATTGCCTTTCTCTAGTTTCCCAGAAGCTTTCCATCCAAGTTCTTCAAGTAAATAATGCCTGGAAGACATTGTTACAAAGTATCTAGTTACGAATTCTGTAGCTTTGTTATCGCAGTCTCATAGCGAAATTTGAAGCCTTACTCTCACATATTTAGCTTTATGTTCTTCACCAATTATGTATTCCGTTTGCATGTCCTCTATTTTGAGTATTATAGTTTTTTTCAGTACCTGCTACATAGCGCCTTTTTCAAATTGTATACAGATTGCCGTATTTTTGAATGATTTATCCCAGCTGTTGTGATTTTCCTTAATTTTTGGAAAAGCAGGGTTGTTCACTGGAATTCTGAGATAGTTGAAACTACATTCTAACAAGTTCCAAACCTGCTCAATTAGAGCAGGATCTTATGAATTGACAGGTTATTTAAAGGCATTATATCTGTTTAAACATTCTTGCTAAGACCATACAGAATGGGACTTAGTAAAGTAATATCTTGTTGACAAATGATAACATTTTGGATTGGAAACATACACAATACCATAGACTATATAATAACAGTGCATCTGTAACGCGTCATCGTACATTGGAAGACGACTAATCATGGTAAGCAGTCCGAGCATCATGGTAAGCAGTCACTATCCATATTATCTCACCAAACGTTATACAATAGTGTGACACTCAACTTGATTGTATAGCTGGATTCTTTTAATCTAGTCACATATGTTATAATCACCAACATCATGAGAAAATTGCAATTTATCGTGAGAAGTCACATTTCTTAATCGGGTACATATTCAAATGCTAGAAAAAGGCATGAATCCAGACGACATTATCTACGTTGAGGAGTTCACACAACTGCCTCAATGGGCAAGGAAACTTGAGTTCAGAACTACTAATAGATGCTATTCCTTGATAACACTGATTTATGTCAAGAAATAAATCCTCAATCCTTACTTGTATTTGTGGCCTTCAAGACCTGGAACCATTGCATTTTCTGACTGTGTCATATCTGTAGCATCCTATGCGCAACCACTTTAATAATTGTCTCACTATGCTGGATGATTTGTGTACTCGACTAAGCGTACTCTCTCAAGACTCATAAGGTGAATCCTTTAAGAATCAGCCCATTGTTTGGAAGCAATATTTGTTTAAAGGACGTTTTGAATTTCCTTAAAATCCTATATATCAAAAATAACAAATTAATTGTATTTACACTTTAATTTAAATATTGACTCTTATGTATGCTCGTTGCATGATTTCTCATTAATCTATAATGTTACGATGTATATGTTCTCCATAATTCATCAAATTACATCTGCATATCTTGTTTCATAACTCTGGCTTCATATTTTCTGGATACAGGCTTTTTGCAAGCATATTTTGTAATAGATTACTTCAAAAAATAAAATATTTCATGATTTAATGCCTTTAATTCTACTGCGCTGAACGTTATTACGTTAATTTGACTGGACGTTAATACAAGTGGGCTAATCCCTAGGAAAATTATTAATGCATATGTTTGGAAACAATGGAGCCACTCTGTTTATCAATCCATTCAAACTACTTTCATAAATCATGAGAACTCAATTTTATTTTTATTAAAACTATTCTGATTCTAATTATTTCATAGTTTCTATGTAGAAAATAGGTCTTTACAGCGCATTCAATACACATTATTCTTCGTCTTTCTATAAGTCCAACTACCTAACATATTTTACATCTAAATCTCTCTTAGCTGTTTTATACACATTTAAGTAATCTTTACTTTCAACTTTGTATTTCTATAATTTTATATTATTTACTTTTATTAACATTTAATACATTTAAAAAATTATTTTACGATATAACTAATGACCTATTAGTGGTTATTAATTTAAAACCAGCACATCAGTAGTGTAATTGTGTTTGAGAAATATTTTAGAACATATGAACTTCTATTAGAATTTCCTATATCATATTCTAATATTACATAGAAATGCATTATTTTAATATGAGGTTTTAAAAATAAGTTCCTAATAAAATATATAAAAGAGAGATAATCTTATATATAAAAGAGAGAGAGAGTTTATTTAAATCTTTCATTATAAATAACATATTTTATCCAACAATATAATATGTTTTGAACAAATTTCTTCTTAAAGTGAGAAGGAATGAGTTATTAATACACTTTTAATAACTTTTTCTTAATGCTACACATACACGCAAATTGTTAATAATTCATTGATAAATAACACAAAACAGCAAATAATTACTAAAAAATTAGCACTATATGATTTGTATCTCTTAAATTCAAAAATCAGTTGCAAGAGAATTAATTTGGGATATAAAATAAATATAACACATTAAGAATTATTTTTCAGCATTACAGTGCCATCTATCGTTGCAAAAGAAGCATATTTTAATTATCTAAATTTATATTTCTTTAAAAGAAACTTTATCATATTAAACGTGTCATCTATTATAATATCTTATATTGTGATTGTGACTTTATTCTCGGGATAATTTTATATTACTCAAGTAATATATATATATATATATATATATATATATATATATATATATATATATATATATATATATATATATATATATATATATATATATATATATATATATATATATATATCAAATTCTTAAACTATATATAATTAGAATTTTCAATGATATTTGAATTTGGTTTTCCATTCAAGCAATATCTGCAATTGGCTATCAATATCCCTTTTACCAGTTCTCTATTAAATCAGAAAAAAGACAACAGAATATTTCATTTGCTTTCAAAACACCATTTATAAACACGTCACGACATGCTAGCTTATACATCAGTTTTGGCTGACATTATTTTAACTCTTACTCCTCCAGACGACCTACACGACTAAACTTAGTACTCCGCACATTTTAAGTTAACTATGTTACTTTAAGTTATCTATTAAAGATACACTGAAAGATTTTCAACTGAATGTTTTTCAAAATTTTATTTAGCATAGAAAGCCATGAATTATCTTAATAAAATCATGTATTAATGAAAATAAACAGCAAAAATTATTTGTATCTACAACATTTAATTTGGGAACTTAAATTAAATATGTGGTATGTATTACAATTGTATAAAGTAATGAAGAAATAATTTAGGAAATCTCATGTAATTTACATAGTTATTTTGGTCTATTGATGATTGATGTACATCTATCGTGAAAATAAAATTGTATCAATTAATGCACATGTATTAATCATTGCAAAAGCACGCCTTTTCTTTTCTGCCATTTTCTCACTCATATCATACGTACATCGAATAGTATTATTCATATTTTTAACAACCAATTCGTTACGTACGAAGCACTTCGTTTTATAAAATTAGATCAGATATAAGCGCGTATTACGAAATAAAAAGTGAGCAGTCTTAGATATTTTTTAATAGCATTTAACATGAATAAAATATGGTTCACGTAGTTCTGTTATTTTTAAAAATCCATTTGAACGAATTTCCTTTGCTGTAATACATTAAAAAAGTTTTGTATTACTAAATCTTAATTTCTATTTTATTGCAATAATAGTTTTCCTGTCTAAATAGAAATATTATTTTATTGAAACAAAAAAACAATGTCATTACCTCAAATTTAATTATTGGTAGCTTATAACGAAAAATAGAAACAAAGAGTATAAACTTATGAGCATTTAGAAGAATTATATTTCTGACGACATTCTACGAAAATAAAGCAGGAAACCTTTCGGGCCGCACCTACTTGAAAATTTTGCCCATCCTTTTTCCAATCCAATTCACTTCCAAAAATAAAAAACTACATTTATACATCGTTTTGAAATAAAATTTCATCCTAAATATATCAAAAATGTACGTCAAGAGGAGATGCATCAATTTGTTTATTTGAGACAGTACAAAATCTCCATTGCATAGAATATTTTCTGGTTAATATTCACTTCAATAGATGGCAGCATGAATTGAATTTATAATTTTATTTAATTCGACTGAAAAGCACATTTACAATTGTTAAAAGTTACATTTTGCGTTTAAAAATTAGTTTTACAGTTTATATATTCGATCAAGTAAATTTTTTTCTATTTAATTTTTACTTATCGAAAGTCAATCTTCAAATGATCTTTTTAAAAAATGTTAATAAAGTAGTTCCATATTTACTTACCTCAAATTAATTCTCTCATTAAACACATCTACAAATATATAAATATTTTAATTTCAAATATTTTAAAATTCTATTTTCAAATATTTTAAAATAAAATACATCAGTTTTATAAAGTATGAGTCTCTTTAATTTAAAAATTAAATAGTTATTTATGTATTGAGTATTTTTATTCGATTTGTTTAATAACTATAATATAAATTTTTTTAGGGTAAAAAATAATCAATCAATAACATAACTAACGACTTAACAAGTAAAGAATTATATTATTACATTATTTAATACATTTACAATTAGATTTTTATCTTTAATTATTTATTAAAGATAAAAATATATTTTATCTTTAATAAGTTATTTTAGTTTTCATATTTTTAGATTTATTCACAAAAGTTTATTCATTAAACAGAAAAAAATTTAATTCTTGAGCATTACATCGGCTTAAAACTGGATAAAAATTGTGAAATTGCCACTAAATTCATTTTTACTTTTCGTTTGTTCACTTTATAAACTCGAAGAGCAATCTTACTTGCTAATAGTTATTTCTTATAGTAGCGGTATAAATATTGGATTAAAGAAGCATATCCTATTCTTCAATCAAAAAACAAAAAACTGATCTAGTAATTAATGTTTGTTGTACTGTGTAAATTTATTTACAAAGAATCAGTACGGAACTGTACCATTTCGGCCATGTTTGATTAAAAGGAATTATTAATAATGTTATCTTGTAGGAAATTAGAAGTTAAAAATGTGATTCAAAAATTACAAAAGCAGAATTGATAATTTTATTTAAAATAAAACAGGCCATATTGTTCTCTCTTTCTTTTACTCTTTCTCCATATATTTCAAGAGTTTCTTATATTTATAAAATCATAACTTTTATTTTAATGAACGGAAAATAATCAGTAAACAAGCTATTTTATTTTATCATTATTAAAATTAAATGAGATAAAACATGTAATTTGTTTTTGCATTTTACAAAATAAACTTATTTCCTTGCGTTCTCTTATTTAATATTATACGAGATTTTTTTATTTAATATAAATGTATTGACCTCAAAATACGGACCATGATCCGTTATTAAGTCAATAAAACAATAAATGTTTTAATCCCAAAAATATGGTTAGTTACAAAATTTACATCAAGAGTTGATGTAAATTTGGTAATTCTATTTCTAGTTGTGTTTTATTTAATTCTATTGTAATTGAGTTTTCTTTTCCTTTATTTTACTGCGGTAGGACCTTTTTTTTAAATTAAATATTACCTCGAAACTTCTTATACTAATATTCAACTTAATATTAGTTTGCTTTTACAATAAAATTTACTATTCATTTATTTTATTTTCAGTATATTATAATTGTAAGATTTTAGTTTCTATTTACTCCTTGTTTTCTGTATATCAAATCCTAAAGTGATTGCCCCTATTTACTGCGCCCCGATTGTAACTGTCACACCAGAACAGGTTCTTCGCCTCCCGTTTTAGCTTATCAAGAAGAATGAGCAAAACAATAATCTATCCCTTACAATTATTAAGTAAGCGATATGCTTTTAAAATTTTTACCGGGTAACATTTATTCATCTGTTTTTGGAACATAGAAGAAAGCTATAAATACCATTGGAATGGTACTTGCCGCGTGAAAAAGTCGGCGTAGTGATAACAACTGTGGCGTTCTCCGAGGCTTTTTTTTTATAGTGAAAAATGTCAGAGTTATGTTATCACTATAGCGCCGACTCTTTTCACTCACTCACTCTCACTGCTACTTTTCATTCACTCTCTTAACATTATTGCTTTTACTTTTTTAGTCTCTTCTCATTCCCAATAATTTTATTCTATCAGATAATATCCAGTTATTTACGCCGAGCTGGCAGCCGAATGGTTAGCGCTCTTGCCTTCGGTTCAACAGTTCGTGGGTTCGAATCCCACCTTGGGCATGGATGTTCGTAGTGGTTCGGAATCCACTTTAAGCCGTAAGTCCCGGTCTAATTAGCCCTCGTGTGCAAAAAATGACCGTTGAGCGACAAACAAACAAACAAAACAAACAATCCAGTTATTTACGGATTTTAATAACATCGAAATCATATTCCGGTAAAAAAATATAAAAGACAGAGTCTATATTTATTTACATTTTTTTACAAAATAATCACATTTTTAATTATAATTCCTAATATTGGAAGCATTTTCGAAACCATATAAATATAAATGTGAATGCATGTCCCGTATTGTGCCATATGTTTCAGATATGCATTTACTGACCCCCCACAAGTTGAAAGGATCAAAATCTAATAGTTTGTCTTGTTTTGTGAAATTTCTAAAAATAAGAAATTATTTTGTCAAACTTTTTAAAAAGACATATTTTTTTCCAGAAAAATAACTCAATACATTTAAATATCGAATAGAAAACTTTCACGCTGAAATAATCAATGATAAAATTTTTAATTTAATAACACGTTGGCAATATTTAAATAGAATTTAATTTATTGTCATGGGACAAAAACTCCTGTACTGTGAAAAAAATTAATTGTCATGTGACAAAAATTGCTGGGTAGTTGTAGTAAAACAATGAAAAAGCTTTCCCTAAGATAGGAAGTTGAAGAAAAAATTTCCATTTATTCTCTGTTTGCTAACTAGGAACCACCTCCTTTCTGGCACCACTTACGTAAAAATAAATAAAATAAGTAAATTATTTTGTCATACTTTTTTTCACAATTTTTATTAAAAGTATAATAATGTTACTTTTTTACAAATCTGTATTGATCATTAAATTTTAAATTTCATAATTATTATAGGAGACTCAATTTTACGAAACTTTAATTTCGATCTCACGATTTTACGAGCGAAGTAGTGACTGGTCCCTAACGTGGTCCTATAGAGATGCAAAGATAACTTTGATTTTCAGTCACTTACTCAAATTTTAAAAATTATCTTTTTTGTGAACTCATTGTCATGTCTCCTTCTTTTGCATTTGTTTTTAACAATCTGCTTTGTAATTTTTCCCGTTTCTTTTAATTATTTTTATTTTATGATTTAAAAATTTAAGTCAATGTTTTCATTGAAGAATCGTAAACTTTCGAAATGTAGATTTTTGTATTGTTCAGGTTGAAATCCTGAATATTTTTAAGCATTCCTGTGTGGAATATCTCCCACCTAATCTAATTCTCATCTTACAATCTATTCTACAGAATATATCATATAGCTTCAAGTGCCAATATTGTGAAATACACTACTGGCCATCCAAATTGCAACACTAAAAAGACAAGAGATGTCACAAAAGAATTTATTTTGTAGATTACATGTTGACCAAGTATCAAATGATTAAATTTATAGCCATTGATTGAAAGAGACTTTGAATGTGTTCATGGGGTACAGCAAACTAAGCATCTTCCACACCTTGCCAAAGTAGATCTGGTGTTTCAGCTGGGGATGTAATCTAGGTCAATCGTTGAGCAACCATGAACCACATGCCAGGTTTTTTATTGGCGAAAGATCCGAAGAGCAAGCTGGCCAGGGATGCAATTCAATCTGGCGATTGACGAAGAACCCTTGGACAATTCATGCCACGTGTGATAGTGCATTATCCTATTAAAATATGGCTGTGGGCAAGCCCTGAAGTTAAGGAAGAATAACTGGATCCAACATCTTGGAGATGTAGCACTGCTTGTTTAAAGTACCGGCAATGTGTACTAGAGGAATGCGAGAGTGATATCCAATACTGCCCTTTACCATAATACCAGGTGCAGAACCAGTGTGGAGGTGCATAACGCAGCTGTTCAGCATCCTCTCTCCACGGTGTCTCCAGATTCGAATGCGACCACTGTGGTGTTGCAGACCGAAGCGAGACTCGTCAGTAAAGACAATTTCATTCCATTCTACAGTCCAAATCCTTCCTATAGCACCATTGACCGAGGAAACGTCTGAGTCAAGGGTAGACACAGCAATGGACGTCTTGTGGACAGACCACTCTGCTCTAAGCGACGTTGAATGGTACGCGCAGACATTGAGTGAGGCGCTACAGACTGAATGTGCTGTGATATGTTTCGTGATGTGGCTGAGCGATCCGTCACTGCAATGCGCACAATTTTCCTGTCATCACGTGAAGTGGTGCACTGAGGTGGATGAGATCGAACACGCGCGCGTCGGTCAATCGTACCCTCCTGCCTCCAATGATCACATATCCGCAATACAGTTGTTTCTTTTCGTCCAACACGACTACCGATTTGCCTGAAAGATAATCCACTATCTCTGTAAGCCACTATCCTTCCACTGTCGAACTCGGATACTTGATCAAAAAAATTGATCGCTGTTTTCTACAAGGCATAATTGATTGTTTTTTTTAAACTACAAGTAAAGCACAATTGCCAAACTTGAAATCATCGAAATATCCAAGCCTTAATTAGCACTTTGAAGTGGCACCACAGGCACGCGTGATGTGCGTCTGTGCTGAAATTTTAATCATTTGCATATCTTATCTCTGCTAAGGCATGTTGCAAATTTCATGTTATTTGCATGCTTCCTTCAGGGTGTTTCATTTACTGTGGCCAGCTGTGTACTTTTGCAAGGAGTTATCATGATTTGGAATCAAAAATGAAACTGACGTTCAAGACGCAATGTTCAAATCAATCTGTGCTTGGAATGATGATGTTATTGTTATACCAGCATGCTTCCTTGTATTTAGCCCTGAATTGGGCTTTGGCAGTTAGATGGAAGCAGCCAGACGGGAATCTTCGTAATTTAGAAGCAGGGACCAAGCAGAAGACACCACAACACTTGACCTGCCACCCCCAGAAGAATCATTTCATTTGGAGGACATTGCGACCTATTAAACGTGCCCCAGCGGCCTTTTGTGAACACTGTGGATCTTCTTCTAAGTCGGCATTTGAACTCACTACATTCCAATAATTTTTTTAGGAATTTTAAGGACATTTCCTTAAACTCATTTAGAAGTTCCTGTTTTGTTATATTTTCAGTTAAAAAAATATTTTTTCGAACATGCCCTTTATTAAAAAATTTACATTTTAAGGCAGTGATTTTGTTTCTTTTATTCAGTTGTAAGATGATGTAGGATGAGAATTTAAAATAGTTCCTGATCAATGGAAATCAGTTTTAATTCAATTTTTTTAATCATAATCCATTTCCAAGCACATAAAACAGGAAAAACTATAATATTATTCTTCTACGACAAGAGCAAGAAAACAGTTTCATTCTTTCATTCCACCAAACTTATCTAAATATTATTTTAAAATAACAAGTTTTTAAAAACATACTGTAACTTCACATCTTAAAAAAAGATTTAAAAAAGCAGCTATGAGTTCATTAAATATTTTAATCCTATCGGAGAGTGACCTCATATCTGTATAAATTAAAATAAATTAGAAATATTATAAAAAACGTATTCTTCAGTTTTGCTCGGGCGTTGTATAAGTATTTTGTTTACAAAAAATCAGTTATGGTAAAAAACTTTTGTATTATGGTAACTTTACAAAAGTGTGCAACATAGATATTTTCTCAAATATTTATAAGCTTTGAAAAATGTTAGTTATTTTTTTCAATAACAACATTTATTGCTTCGAGATCTTATAATGATCTTCATTTTTGTAATTTTCATAATTTGCTAGCAATTATCTCAACCAATGAAACAGTTTAAAATATGAGAATTGAGATAAACATAAAATATTCTTCAGGTCTTATATCAAAATTCGCTTCATTTTTGCTCCTAAAATGTTATATTTTTCAAAACACTGACAATATACATTCCTCAAAATTATTTTCCAGAAATGCAACTTCTAGCTGTCATGAAATGTTTTCATGCTTATTTTCTTTCATGAATAATTGCGTAAAAAGTAATGTTGTCCTTAGAAATAAATTTAGATATAGTCTTTCAATCTTTAGTACTTCTGGTTTTTCTCTGATGATATATGTTTGTAAAGTAGATGTCTAATATTGAACTTCTTTTAGTAATTCAGTTTTTAGTTTATTAGTATTTTTATGTGCTGCTAACATAGATTTATTGGCACATCGTATCGTAACAAATGCAGTAAGAAGCATTCATTTATTAATGTCTTATTTCTACTCCTTTAATCCTAGATCTTCAAACCATTCAATTTTAAAATTTTGTACACACCAGCATTTTCTTAATTTTTTCGGAAGGAAATTAGTTTCAGACATTGTGATTGTAGTTCGTAATCTCATTTAAATAGCCTACAAAATTAAAAAAATAATGAATTAATTCATAGGCTATAAACATCAATTGGAAATTCAAATTAAAAACTTATATTGACTAGTTTTTTAAATACAATTGTGGTTAATGTACCTAAAAGAATAGCACTGATTCCCTGAGCTAAGTAAAAAGAAAATATCTGACTCATTATTTTAAAGTGTCGCATGGCGCCCGGCTCCATGGAGAAAATGAAGTATGACGTCACGAAACATCGCCGTTATCTTTATTAGCTACCGTTTGATCACTCGTTTTGCTCCTGTTTTTCTTTATTAAATATATTTTTTTCTATTTTTACTAAGATTATTTTTAAAAGGCGAAATACGACGTTGAGAGTTGCTGCTGCGTGTTTAAATACGTATGGAAACAAAAAAGTGAAATATGTAGTATTTCACTGATTTCAGGTTTATTTCTACCTAAGAGCCCTATTTTCTGTTACCACTGCAGATGGCATTTTTCTTTATTATGAACGTGTCTTTCCAAATATCACGCTGTCAGAAATCTTTAAAAAACTGCTCTTAAACTGCGTGTACTGAAAGAGAATTTAATATCATTTCAAAGATAAAATTTTTATATTATGGGCACTTAAAAATTAGTTTTATCCTTTCAGAAGAGAACTATAATCTTTATTTATTAGTTTTAAGGATTTGGAATGCTTAAATGTAACATTTTTTATATTAGATTTATGCTATAACCGCTCGAATGTATAGTTAGCCTTATTTTGGTTATCAGGAATATATTATCCTTATCTCTTTTTTTCTGCACTGATATATTCATTTAATAAGGATTATTGTTTGTCAACAAGTTACTTAATAATCCTTACATTCAATCTACCACAAGTTACTTAATAATACTCAAATTCATTTGAAAATAAACCAGAAACAATTTTTTAAGTTAAATAATTCTCAGAAACAGAATTTGATTCTACATTTTATATAATACAAATCCAAGAAATTATTCATTCTCTTATTTGAACTATTAATAAAAAAGACCTTTATATGTTATCATCAAAAGATTAATTTTCCTTTCGCCAAAGTGTGAATTTTGATTTCTTTATTTCAACAAAAAGCTTTGCCTATGTGCAAGGGTACATTGCATTTAAAATTAATCACCATTGGCTGGATAACTCAGTAAAAACTATTATTGAAATACCTAACCAGTTCAACTGTATTGCTTTATGTTTTGCAGATACATTTACTATTTCGGTAAAATCGTAGCAAAATTGGATGAGATTTCTCACATTATAAATGAATTTAAGAGAATATTTGTTTCTGACTCTAATTATTGTTATTTTTATTATTTTCAATTTAGGAAGATTTGCCAAAAGTAAAGCTCTTAAACAGAATTATGACTCCTGTGCCTTCTCATAAAATTCAGCCAAATGCACTGAATCAACTTTAATATATAAATGTAAATATAATATTTCATAATTTACATATAGATAATTGATTTGAATATTAAAATCATTTTGGGATATTTAATAATTAATAAAATTGCTTCAGTATTTCAGTGACGTCGTTACATTTATTATAATGATAAAAAAAGTTGCTGAGAGAGAATTCAAAGGTAAAGGAAGTTAAGTAAATGAGTCTAATTTCACTTAAGTCAAAGGTAAATGAGTCTGATTACATCATTAAAAGATTTTCCTTGTATCATTTCTAACGAGTGTTAGAGCAAGTTTTACTCTCTATCCCTCTCTAGAGAGCGCTGATTGATTCGCATGCTTTTATTCCAAGAAACATTAAAAAAAAGGCTCACTGTGTGTGTGGCCCAGTAGTGTGACCATGTTTTTGGGATTATAAGGCGCCGGGTTCCGTCTCAGCCGCTGAGAGTAAATCTATTTTCTGCTTTTTATAATCATATTTGTTGTCATCGGTATTTGGGAAATTTTCGGAGTTTTCCATTTGTGTAAATACAGTTCAAAATCTAATAAAAAAATCTTTCCAGAAGACATTCCACAGTGATAATTCAAACTATAAACTTTCCTTGGTCCTTGGCTTTGGCTACCTTTGTTGTCATATCACAAACAGAAGCTATTTAATGATGTAATTAACTTCAAAATTGGATGTAGGATGACCTGACGTCTTGTTTTCAGGCGAATTGTATTACAACATCATGATGGTCAAATCTATGTTTGGAAAAATTGTGGAAAACGCTTTTTGTCTGTCCTCATTCAACATCGTTTTACTAGATAATCAACTAGAATGATGTTTGAGGTGCCTTTGGATATACGTCTTGATCATCTCTTCTTTGCATTAATAGGATTTTTAGCAGTTGTTCTTTTCATTTCTGGTGTGTTAAGAGGCAAGTTTTTAAGTTTTATTCAATCCTTGAAAAATGCTATGTTTCATCAGGATAATGCAGTATTATATATTTCAGTTATTCTGTAAGCCTTCCTTGGTGCAGAAAATATTCGGTAGCTGCCCTGGCGAAAAGGTTCTCTAGCTATTTCATCAAAAGAAAATTAGTTAGGGATTGCCGAACGACAATCTTGTCACTATTTGTCAGCCACGGCAGTGGATGAGCTGTAGCATCACATTGAATCTTTATGAGTAATTATACTTACACAATCTCTGTTTTATTAATTTCTCACACAAGAAATACTATTATTTCTGCCAGATGTAACTATTTAGGAATCTGATTTCTCAGCATCTATGCTTCTAAATTTCATTAAAATTTAGTTACATGTTATTTTCGCCATTATGTATTTGTCTAATAAATATCACTTTATTTTTTGCATTTCTTCCTGATGCAGCAATTTTAAGTGTCAAAAGTGTAATTAAAATCATATTATAAAGTAACTTTACAATAAAAATAAAGAACTTAAATTCCTAAATGGGAGAAATAATGTTAATGTTTTTAAAATAGTGGTATATTATATTTATTATTTTTCAAATTATTGCATGATTTTACCACATCTTCTTAAAATTCTGTGTTAAAGATTATTAAAATAAGATTAACAATTTATCAAGTCTTTAGTATTATGTTTTTCATGTCATCTTTTTTATAATCGATTTTATGAATCAATACCATCATATTCAATGATGAAAGAACAATACTAAAAATTTCATAAAATTATTCACAATCTTTAACATAATTTACAAATTTTTTGATATTGTATTTCAGTTTCGATAATTTTGCACATATATTTCCCTATTTAATTTTTCTTATATAACTTCCATATCTTTGTAGACAAATTCTTTGAATAATACATGTACGACGTGCTTATTTACTCAGTTAAAACTATTAACTGTTGAAAGAAAAAATTGGGTCTTTATTTTTCAAATAAAAATAGATTCTAGAAATCATTTTAGCTATACAAGCTAAAATTAATAACACTTTTAGCTAACATATAAATATTTTTTAATAAAAATTAATAATTAAAATAATATTTAGCTATGTGTTAGTTATGTGATCCTGCTTAAAAAAATTATTCAGATAAAAGTTTTGTGTTTGACGAAAAATTTTGAGTTTGTTTATTTTCTTTTTATCTAATGAAGTTTCGCGACTAAACTTGACAGATCCGTAAAGAGCTCCCTTGAACCTTCTTCATAAACTATTTAAACCTGATAATGAGAGACGCTCTGTATTGACTTAATTAGCACTGCCAAAGGCAAAAGTCATAGGTCCAAGTGTCATAGGAAAACAACAACAACAAACCTGATAACATGCTGAATATTAACATGAGTCGAAGAGAGCCGTTGTAGTGACCATTCGCACGAATCCAGGATTGGCTTCTGGCCATGCATAAAATTTAATACTATGAAATCGGTTATTTGGCAACATTTTTAGAGCTAGCCATAGTATAAAACCTAAATAGTTTGGTGATAAAATAAACATCAATTAAAACTAATAATCATTCAAAATATTATCTTGGTATTATCATTATAAACATGTATATTTATCAATTTTAATCTGATTCATTCATTTTGATTAACATATTTTTAATGGACATCTTTTTAAATTAAAAAAAATCATCTTTAAAATAAGAATCACTAATAGATAGATGATTACTAGTGTTATATTACTTTTCGTCAATGGGTTTTTCTGATAAAAAAAATTTATGATATTTTTAATTTGTCAAAATTATTCAAATTATAACTTCACTACTTGGATTGCATAATATCTACTTCATATTTAAGCATCTTTCTAACTATAAAACTTGTGAGTTGAATACAAATATCGATTAGAATGCTTAGAACACTTATCAGTTACTTCGCATTTGTGAATATTACAAAAAAGATTTTATATAACAATTATTGATAAACTTATCAGAAATTTCAATAGGAATGTTAAGCAAACGACAATTATCGCAATCACAAATTTCATAAATTGTAAATAAGATAACTTGTGCTTGAGCCTGAAAAGTTATTACTTCATTGATTTCCAAACTATGCGTAACAAAGTTATTTGTTTATGAATAAATGAAATCATAAGCAATTTTAGATAATTTATATATATATATATATATATATATATATATATATATATATATATATATATATATATATATATATATATATATAAACCAGAAAATGAATACGGATCTAAAATCTCGTTAACTGAAAAGTTAAAAGCATTTAGTAAATAATATCGAATATATGGGTTTTTTTTTTAACTATTGCTTTGATTTTTTACTTTCATGCGCTTCAAAATAAAATTACGTAATCACAGATATTAAGAATCACGATTTCCTAGTAAATAAAAATGAAATATTGCATTGCATTCTTGATTATTCATTTTAGTTTTTATGTACTATTATAAGAGGTTTATAGTTACTAAAATCCCGACAGACGTTAAGCCATTTGGTTTGAAAAAATACTTTTAAAGAAATATTAAATTTCTAAAAAGTGTTAAGAGTTGGAAATAATTGGCATCAAAAATTCGTACTCGGAAATTTGAGAATATAAGGCATTTATATGAACTATATTTATACGAACAGCAGTTCTAATCCTTGGCGAAAAAGGCGTATTTAAAGCGCTGGTGCTAAAACCACTTCATAATAATTAAAAGGCTGAAACAATACAGAACATTTGTTAGTAAAGAAAGGTTGAGATTGGTCACTTAAACTAAAAATATATATTTCAAATTCAATTATTCGAATATTAAATGTCTTGCTGTACTTATTAAATCTCTAGATAATTAGATTTCTAGCCAAGAAAATTTAAAATTTTACTAAGATTTTGAAGCAGTTAATTTTAATGATTTTCAACAAAAAAGAATTCATTTATTTTAAAAATTCTTTCCTTTAGAATATTACACCCCTTCTGAATCCTCTAAAATTCAACTACAATTGAGGATATCAGTGCGAATGCAGAATGAATAAGAAATTATGTTGTAAACTTTCAAATTATTTTATATTTTTTTAAAAAGTTTTTATTTTAATAGGACAAGATTAGTTAATTAAATTCTAAACTAGTGCTAAAATACTTCTGATTAATATGCAGTCGATCTTTAATATTCAGATTCATCTATATTAAGATCAATAATAAACATAAGAATAGTTGTTAAAGAACTCCACTCTTTCAGTATAGGATTTAATAAAATCGGAGGGCATTTTATATATCAGTAAAAAAATTCTCGAAATCATTCAAATCTTTATATTATATTAGATAGTTTATGAATAAAATTTAAGACACGCCTAAAACGTATTTTACATGCTTTAAATATATAAGAAAAACTTAAACCAGTATTTCCCGCCTACGATAGTATTTTCCAAAAAATGAATCAAGACATTGTGTTATAAAATCCTAAATTTCACTTCTTTGTTAAACTTGCTATTTTTTAAAAGTTATATTTAACACTTTATCTGTTTATTACATTAAAAAATAAGTATAATATGTTTAAAATGTTTTTCTCTAATTTTTCCTCTTGAATTTATTGAAGTCCTTACGAAGAAAAAAATACGTTTATTAAATGTATTTTTCAAATTATACACGAAATTAATTTGTCTTGAAAATAATGTGTGCAGAATTTAAAGGATATTTTTTTAGTATTTTAAACCAGAGAAGTGAACATAAAAAAATTATGCGTAAACTACTCCAATAAATGGAGAAAAATGTTTTATCACACGTGACCTTAAGTAAAAGAATGATTCACCATGTAATTTCCAGAAATTAATTTTTAAAGAAAGTATAAGAATAGCCGTCTTTTTTGCATATTTAAAATTTTTTTACTTCACATGAAAAATTATTTTCATATAAAAATTATTTACATTAAAAAGAAATGCGAAAATTAATAATTTCCCAAATTTACATACAAATCCTTTACATGCAATGTTCAAATGAGCAGGCTGATACTCAGTGAACGAGAATTTAATTCATGGCATGTACTTCGATAACGACTTTAGCATTAATGATTTTCTTTTTAAATATCCTTATTTATGATCTTGATTATTATGAGAAGGATTTTTTTATATATAAAAGGATATGTATTTTGGTAAAATATTTTTCCTTGCTCAGCATGAAGTAAGTTTATCAATTTTTCACTCCCGTTTTGATAAAAGAGTGATAAAGTAAAATATAATGTGTCAACCCTAAAAGAGAATACTCTTTTAAGCGCCTGTTGATGCATATGCTCAAAGTTAAAATGCAACACCAATTTCCCATCTTTTACTATTATTTTATAAAATCTTAAATAAAATATAGAAAATTATTATGCAATATAACAAGTGCTTGGCGTAGTTTGTCTTAGGCAGCACCTTATACGAATAAACTTCAGACAATCAATCAACCCATCTTTTACTGGCCATTCGGAACAGTTCTGAAACCTTCCATTCCAAAAACGTGGGCTTACCATTAAGTCACTGTGAACCAAGTTCCCGATAATTTCATATAATGGATTGCCAATTAGGATTTTTTAATAATAATTTATATTTAAATAAGCTATAAATCAGAAATATTTCCAAGCATCCTCTCCAACGAATGAACTTGACACTGCATAGTGATTAACTTAACTGCTAAAAGCTGTTGTAAGGCTTTTTTAAACACTCAGAACATAATGCCGTCTAGAAATGTTTTTCGTAGACAGTGAGTTGTATTCGCGTGTAGCAAAGAAGAAAATTCAGGAAGTCCACAACATTTATCTCGATAGTTGTGCACGTATAGGCTTGCCAGATTTCGGAAATATTCAATCTGGACACCCGAAAATCTCCCCCAACGTCTCGAGTATTCAAGGGTACACATATTTAGCGAAATTTTAGAGTGTTTTAGAGGGTTATGTGCTATGAATTACTGATTAGGAACCTAAACAAGCGTAACATATGATAAATGACAAGCATATAAATTTAAAAATCTTATTTCCGACGCGTTCATATTTGTGAGTTTTTTAAATAAGAAGAAACACTTTAAATGAGGAATACAAATTTGAGCTATGTTTACATGCATTACTTATCATTTTCCTGGATTTCTGTAAAAAGTCTTTGGTTTTAATCTTCTTGTGAAAATCTTCACAATCTAATCCATTGATCGTAAATTCATTCAAACCTTTATGATCAGTCCATGTGTTGTTCATCAAAGAAATACTCTCCACTGGTGTTGATGCCCCAGGTAAGCAGAAGGCACACTCAACAATCTTGATCAGATTAGGAACTGATATGTGATTATCCTAGAAGTGATCAAATAACTTGAGCCATTTTCTTCCCAAAACTTCACGCAGGTCCACGATTGGTGAGACAAAACAATACGATAACAATATTACTTCATTGATACATCATCATAAAATAATAGATCATCATTCTTCTATGATTTTTACCTATCATACAGTACAGAAATAAATGACAAATTATTCTAAGTAATCCTTCGCAGTTAATTATACACTTTTTGGTCATCTATAAAATCAAATTTAATTTTTACCGTGTTGTGAAATAAACCAGCCACTGGATAAAACACTGGAATTTTTTCTAAACATTGGGATGTCTGGCAAGCATATGCATTTAGAAAGTCATTCTTTCTTTGTTCCAGCATTAGTAAGATAGGATTCCTTTTATAAAAAATGCCTTCTTACCCCTACTACACAATGAATTCTTCATTAATATTTGCAAAAGTGTAAAGAGCACCACAATCACTTTACTTTCAACAAAACTAATTAGCATTAAATGTAATTATTTTTACTCATTTATAAGAAATTGGTCTAGATAAATTGTAGAATTATTAAGTACAATACTGATTGTCATGAGAGTCTATTAAAATTATAAAGAAGAGCTAAGCTGATATAGTTAATTGACCATTGATTGTAAGTCATAAGATTAATAAAATCCTAACATCAGAAGGAATCTCATTTAAATTCACATGGATTTTATTCACACAAGACATTGATAAACTTTGATTTAATGGATTACATGAAGATATTCATGCAACGTAATGCATGATGTCTGTATGTTGAGTCATACAGAATCTGAAATAGGTTTTTACGGTTATCCACTACAAGTAATACAATGCGTATTATCTTAGTTTCGCATTTAAGATAATACTTATGATAAATCATTTTCAAATTTATTAATTTTGATAAGTATAACTTGAAATTGTTTATCCTAATTATTGTATGGATTTTATTATTTAATTTATAAAATCTTAAGCATTTCATATTTAGTTATTCATCTAAATATGAAAATTTACAGCAACCATATACTGAAAGTAAGGTGTTTTCAGAACAAAGAAATAATTATAAATCTGTGGCAATAATCACAAATTTCGAAAACTTGTCTTAACTGTCTTAATTCCTTGAAGACTTAAAAAGCATGTTTTTTAATAAAATATATTTCTCATAAATAATCACATATAGTTTTTGTATATTTATATTATATTCACATCCAATTATAACTTTCTTTGTTTGATTTAATTTTTTCTTCAAGCACTCTTTTTTAATAAAAAAAAAGATTACCCTTGATTTTAAGTACTATGCATCTTTATTTGTTAAGTTCAAATATGTAAAAGTAGATTTTATGCTCCATTTAATTCATTCAGCACATATAATTCAGATGATTTTTTTTCTTTTCCACGTCCATATTAACAATTGAAATAAAATAACTTTGTATCGATTTACAAAAATGTTAAACAGTTTTCTGAATTATATTTCTTAATTAATTTAATTTCTCTTAATGTAACTGCTCTTAATATTCTTTAATGTAATTGCTACCATTTTTTCCACAATATTTCTTAAGAGAGAGTAATTATAAGTGAAAAGTACATAGAATATTCAAAAAGAAAAAAATAAGCGAAATTGCTCCCGTTCAAGTATTCAAGTATATCAGAGCTAATCTATATTTGACGTGGACATGCAGAGAAACTTATGCATTTGACTTCAATTCTATCAAATGTCTATGTTAAATGATTTATGAACATTATCTAGTCTTACATCATGTCTTTGTTATAAGTGTAGTTTTCCGTTATAAGGCTCTTACTACTTTCATCCGATGGTTTATGACCAGGTTTTGTGAGTATGGACATCACTGTAAATGACATTTTTCATTAACATTTGTGATTAATTATTTGGGGATTGCTGCTCTGAGGTTAATATTCTGCCTATGAATGCATCATTCTACTTTAATTATCGACACTAGAAAAGGCAGATGCTGATTGAGTTTTGTGGTCTCTTCTGCTGCAATTGTTCACTTTTTTAGACAGTGCAATCCACTTCAATCTCCTTCGGTCTCTTACCCTGAACTTCGCTTTCCATACACTATTTTGCAAAGTTGTGTGCATGCTGTCATGACTTTAGATACCGTACCATTAAAAACGCCTACGAGTTCTGATATTTCAATCATATTTTTTCCAGCTTGACGGACTTCTACAAATTTGTATCCTTAAAAATCTGTGCGATCTGACATTCTATACTTTTGAAAAAAATTCAGGACTTACTAAACTTCAATGAAGCTAGCACGTTCTACCAAAATATACATATTTCTATTTATTTATGTTAAAAACTAGAAACTTATTATAGTTTAATGCTTATTTTGTGTATTCAAAAATGTCATTTTTATTCACAAATATTTCCATTATTTTAATAAACACTTCTACCTTATTTATTCTTAGAACTATTGCACAATTTCTCCGAACTACAAACGCAGCAGTATGCACATTAATTTGATGTAAAATATACAAGAGAGGTTTAAATAAACATTGATTTGACTGACTAGCTATGATTGGTCATTATATCTTTTGAAATAGTTGTGTTGTCATGAAATTTGTCGTGAGCTATCTGTTTATTTTTATCTTCTTGAAGTTATTTAGCATTTGATTTTATAGTAATTTTGAATTCTGACTAAATGATCTAGTCAACAGCAAAGTAATTATTTCCTTTGCTTCTCTTCTTTGCATATGATTCTGTAGTGATCAAAGTTTAATTTTACTATTTCACTTCATTTCTTTTTTGAAATTTCTATTGTTTTGTTTCTGAACTAGATGGTTTTCTCAACTCAACTTACAAAAAGGGATTATGAGTAGCACTATTTTTTGTGAATAGGGGGTTTATGTAAACTATGAGAGTTTCTTGTTTCATCACTTTTGTTAATCACATGTTGTTTCCATGCAAAGTTATTTATTTTTAATTCAGTATTAAACGTATTATATAATTAGTCATTCCCTCCATTTCACCGCACTTTTGACAAGGATTTGTGTTATGAAATTGTTACCCATTATTCAAGTCTTGGAGAAAAACTAACATATAGTGTTTAAGAATGACTGACATCGTTTTATTTGGTCGTGAATGCAACTGCTTATATTCATGAATGTGATAACAAAAACATCTGAAAATATACTTTGTAAAATTTGTATTAAAAAAAATAGTTAAAATGGCTGAAGTTGATCCAGAAACTTTATTAGAATGGCTAAACATGGGACAAGGAGACGAAAGAGACATGCAATTAATTGCTTTAGAGCAACTTTGTATGTTATTATTGATGTCAGACAATGTAGACAGATGTTTTGAAAGGTATTTACTTTTTATTCTATATAAATTATTAATTTTTTTGTGTGTAAAGAGATTATATTATCTGAATTTTCTTTTGTATGTTGCTTAATGACATCATATAAAAATATTAATTATTATATTACGTAAGTGTCAATCTTTATTAGTTTATTCAGTACAATATCCTCGTTTGAATATAAAACAATATTTACATATATTGGAGTTATTTTTACTAGCTTTTTTTTGTGGCATATGTTTGCCCAAATTTTGATGTTATAATCTACTTAAAATTATGATAAAAGATTTATTTTATGAGAATTTTGAATTCAATTTGATGTGTATTATATGACATCACTATAATATTTTGTGTATATATTATTGAATGTTTAAATTTGAAAATTCAGATAAAGTATATAACTGATCATGCAGTTTGAAAAAATGTTTTAATTCTGGGAAATTTTAGCAAACATCTAAGCTGGTTGATACTTTATTTTAAACAAATTATTTTACTTGTCTTTTCAGCTTGTTGAATTATCTTTCAAATATTTTCTTTCCTAAAAAATGCATGTGGTGAAAAACTACAATTTTACAATACATAAAAATTAGATACTGCAATGAACCAAAGAAACATTTACTCTTTCTGAGCTAGATGCCTGTTCAAATGTATAGCAAGATAATTTATATGTATATTTTTAATGTTTAAGATACCTGATATTTAAAAAAATATGATTTTGAATTTTGTTTGATAGCAATTTAGTTTTTCTGGGAGTTCCCTTTTCCTCCAAAATTTACGTATTGTCTTTTAAAATAAAGCAATCTTATAGTATTCTCTAAAACAATTTGTAAAATGATAGTACAAAATGAAATGTGTTTTTATACTTATTAACATGAATATCTTATATTTTAAGTGGAAGTTATATTTTCTTCAAACAAATATACATATGTATTATCAAATTCATGAAAAGTTTGATATTGTGGTGGATAAATGCAATTGGAGAAATGCATTATGTTGTGATATAAATTTTTTTGAAAAGTTACTGTAAGAAATTCAAAATTTCTTGTTGTGTATATAAAAATACATCGCATATAAAACACTATTTAAAAACTAGATATTTTATTAAGATAGTTTAATTTTTTTAAAAAAATTTAAGATTTATTTTCATTAGTTGTGGTATGTTTTTGCTGAATTGACTGTTGTGAAAATTACTGTATTAGTTTTATTTTTTAAAAATATGTTTCATGTTTAGAACTAAAAGAATGTGCATAGTGTATTTTTCTGAGTCTTCATCAAATATTGAGCATGAAAATTGTGTGTTGAAATTGCATTTAAATAAATTACTAAAAACCTTTAATATTGCTTTTATATAAATCAAAAATAAAATGCTATCATATTTTTCCTCATAAGAATTTAACAGCAAGAGAAGAGTTATTGACTTTAATTTATTAGCTAATTAAAATACATGATAATTATTTTATTAAACATTTGTTTTCCAGTGTATAAATTAAAGATAATTTTTTCTGCTTATTTTATGACCCCCCCCCCATGGTAGAAATGTTTATAGCGGCTCAAAATACATTTTCTACTGTAGGTCCTGGTCTAATTAGTCTTCAAATGGTAAGAATAAGCTTTTAGCAACAAACAAATCAAATCCCATGGTAGAAAATAATCCTTAGAATGTTTAAATTTATAATTTTTAATTCTCTAGCTTATGAAATTGCTATCATTCTTAAATGATTAATATTAAATTTGCTGCATAATCATGCCACTTCAAAAAGTAATATATATATATCCCTTATTTTAAAACAATTTTTATTTATATAGACTAGAATTGTATATGCTGTAATTATCTATGTATGTAGTTTTCTGTCCAATGAGAGCTTCATGTCATTGATTTTTTTCATATTTTTTCAATCAAATAAAATATTTTTCTGAGTGTTTTTTATGTATCTGAGTTTGAATCTCATCCCAGACTTTAAAGTGGATTTCTGATCTAATTAGCCCTCATTTACAAAAAAGTTACCATTGAGAGATATCAGTCAAAAACCTTTCTATGATTATATGCATTAAGTTGTTTATCATTCATCATGTCAAATATAATTATTTCATGATGACAGACAATAAGATAATATCATTTGCATGATCTTGCATCATACCATACAAGTAATACATATATTGGTTTGCTTTCATATTTTTTCTGTCATGGAAGATATAAATAGATAATAAATAGAAAGATGTCATTTTTGTAAATTCATAAGACATAAAAATATAAAGATTTCTATGTGTTGAATTTTAATTCAAATGTAAATTTCTTAATATATTTTAAAGAAAATATATTTTAATTGACAATTTCTCTTATCTTAGGCAACTTTCTATAAGCTTGTTTAATATTTGGTACTAAATTTGTAAGGCCATTATTTGCAAAGTGTTTTCAGTTTATTCTTATATATAATCATTTTTGTAGTATGAAATTTATTTGGTAAATATGAAATGTGTGTGTAATTATAATCTGGAAAACACATAAAAAGTAAAATGTTATTGTTTTCTTTGATTTCTTAATTTATTTGAAAGTTTAACTAAATATTAGTGTTCAAAATCTTTTATGAAAAAATTATTCAGGACCTATGTAAATTATTTGAGTCCAGTAAAACTCTTAAGAAAACTTCAAATTAATTTATGTGTATACAATATTCTCTTTTAAGGAATGTATATTATAATGCACTTGTATATCCATCTATCTATGAATGTAATTATATACATAAATATCAATTTGGAAAGAAAAAATAATGTAAATAAAATAAAAATATTTTAAGTTTAGCATTTACTAAAAATACATGGAAATTTATTATAGTAGCAGGTAAGTTTAATTGATTGAAATTTTAAAATGATTAAAATATTGATGCAAGGGAGTAAAATTGTAGAAATTAGTAAATGCTAAGATATATATCCAGTCCATACTGTATTAGCTTATTTTGAGTTGTATTTAATTAAATAAATCATAATTCTTTTTAATTGTTAATAATGAAATAAATTTATTTTAGACTTCATTTATTAGAAGAAATATCTGCTGTTATCTAAAAACTAAATTAAAAAAATTTTTAAATTAAATTATATAATAAAATCAGTGTATTAAATAATGTAATTGTGTGAATGGGAAAACTTTTCAAATTTTAAGTAATTACAAATGCATCACTTTTTAAATATGTCATAAAAAATGGTAAAAAAATTTTATATAATGTAATTTATATAAAATTTTATGCATTATTACCTATTGTATTTGTTTGTATTATCTCTAAATTATTCATTAAATTAGATTAGTGCTTAAATCTTGTTCTCAAGTTCTAAAATCAGAAAAAATTCAGTTATGCTCACTATATTCACACTAAAAAATACAAGTAATCCCAAAATTGCTACTTCCAATGTAAAAAGTTGTAATGTAAAAGTATTTTTAATATGATTTATATAAAATGATAAAATTTATGCAATTTTAGTTTTCTTTCAGAATAATAAATAATTATATTTTCATTGGGAGAAATGTACTTTTTGAGTAATTTGGAGTATTTATAATGAGTTTTGTGTATATTTGTTAAACCACATGTTGCCTGTAAAATGTATAGTCTCTCTGAATATATAGAATTAAAATTATCAAGTAATCAAAGTTTCAAAGATTCAGTTTTAGTGTGTGACAAAATGGGAAAATTGCTATGAACATTTTCCATGGTCATTGTATACAATTTCAGTAAAATAGTTTCTTTATAAGCAATAGTTAGGTATACATTTATCTTAATCATTTTTTTTACCTGTTTTTATCTGGCCAGAGCAAAGAAACAAAGATAATCATTAAAAATATTGAGAGAATAGTAGATTTAAAGAAATTCTCTTAAAATTGTAATTTTATATTCATACATGTGTATAACATGTTGTGAATGGTGTCGAAAGAACTAAAGTCTTATTTTTCCAACTATGCTGGGCTAGCAGCTGAATAGTTAGTGCTGTGGCCATCGGTTCAGTGGTTTGTGGGTTTAAATCCCACCTTGGGTTTGGTTGCTTTTAGTGTATTATAAAATAGTTGAATACAATTTATAAAAAATTTAAGTGAAAAAAAACTTAAAATTAATATTAGTTTTTCAAAATAGTATGTCTTGAAAAACAAAATGCTTAATATATATTGTTGTAAATAACTTGTATAATTAAACAATTTAATTTATATTCTAATAGTAGCTCAACCTATAAAGAATGAAAAATAAGAAATATTAATTCACTTTTATAGTTTAATAATTTTCATTTAGTAAATATATTTTATAGAAATTGTGTGACTAGTTTTCATTCATTTAATGTTTAACAAACTGCTTAAAAATATTTATTTTCATTCTTGTGATATTTTACTACTGTTGCATTAATTTGTATAGATAAATTTATTTTATATTGCATAGTAGATATAATTTATATTTTTAAAAATAAAATACCTACTAGTTAACACATTGTAGAAATATATGTAATTATACATTATACATTCAAAAGCTTATCCTATTCTGATCCAGTATTCTTTCTTAAAAATTATAAAAGTTTAAAATGCTTGATTGCATAGATAATTTCTGTTGTACTAAAAGTTAACATGAAAAATCACTTTTTATCAATTTCTCTCCTTTTCATCATTAAAAAATGCAATTATACATGTTTCAAAGAATTTTTTACAATTATCAAGCTCTAGATGATATGAAAATGTAATCAATTAACAGCTTATTTTTCTATATCCACTATGTATTTCAATTAACTTATGTAAAAATTTGTTTAGTAAAGTTATATATTTAAACTAAAAGAAATTTTCTATTAATTTCCATACAAATTAAAAAGAAATTTAATCTCAAATTTATACTTGCTTTACTTGTCCTTATTTGTACTTTGCACCACAAAATCCAATCAACCAACCAATTGTATTTATTTTTTTTTACTGGAATTAAAAATGTAATCAATGATTCTTGAATGAAATAGAATTAAATTACTTTCAAAAGTAACAATCTTTGGTTATAAATAATTTTTTTATCTTGTAAAGATTTTGATGGTTACCATATTCATTTTTATTATATTATTAGGTTTTTGAGAAAATAAAAACAATTAATATTTTTAAATGTTAAGGTAATAGTTTAAAAATCTTTATTTGTTAATGGCAAAATTAAGTTAAAAAATTAAGAAGTAATAATTTAAGATTCTTGGAATAACTGTTTCAGTTTCCATTATGATATATTTTAATTAAACACTTTCATTTTTATTTACATTTTTGTCAATGATACAACAATATCCCAGATGATAATCCAAGAAAAATCTTAATATTAAAAAAAAGCTGAAGAATCTACTAAAGGATATTACCTACTAGATGGTTGGTTGATACTGAAAGAGACCTAAATACTTTAAAAATCAAGAATTGGTGAGGAGTCGCTGATGATAGAAGACACTGGAAGGAGTGTGTGGTTGAAGCAGCCAATGCCTAAGGGACTGTTGTGCTTGTGAAGAAGATGCCACAATATACACATATATTTTTAAAAAATGAGACTTCACACAGACTTTCTTTAAAACAAATTTATATTTATGAGATGATTTTATGTATCCTTTAGTGCAATTTTTCTGAAGCAAATGCATCCAAGAATTATCCCTTCTATAAAAAATTTTAAAAAATTCAATAAAAAATTTTAATAAGACTAAATTATTAAAAATAATGTGAAAACATAAAAATATTTTTACTTAATTTATAAATGATTTATTTATTTTGTATCAACTTTTAGGTCTAGTATTAAATATAGAGCTGTAACTAAGGTCATAAGAATTGAGCTTCATGTAATCCACACATATTAGAAGTAACCAAGTTCTATAACTTGATTCTTTTGGTTCATCTTTATTAGAAATGATTGTAAAATCTAGAATTCCAATTCCAAATACCAACTTTAATGCTTTCTTAGTGTTTAAAAGTCAATTATAGTTAATTTTTCCAAGAATTTTGAACTTGTAATTTCTTTATAATTGTATTTTAAATGCAAAATCATAAATGTTAGAATTTATATCATTTCTATTCGCTGCAGTTTCTACAACACCAGGTAACTGGTGACTGTTAAATAGAAATCTTTAATATACCTGTATTTCTTTAATCAGTAGATACTCTTTTTTCACTATTTTGTTGCCTTTTGTTTTTGATAAATAAAAATGAACTTCCTTCATTACCAGAATTTTTTAGTTCTTGTTAATCTTTTCAATCATCTTAAAGGCAAGTAGAAAATTTTTCTATTATATTTGTCCTCTTAGAATGCTGCAAATGTCACAAATAATGATTTTGCAAACATAACTAAATTAATTTTCTGTTTAGATTTTTTAATAAACTTTAGTTTCATTTGTTCTAAAAATATATTGTCAGTGTACTTCATTTTAATATTCTATGATAAAAAAACTCCCTCAAAAGGAATGATTCATAATTTGATATTACTTGTTACTTGTAAGCATTTTTTATCAGCCATTTTACTCCCTAAATTAAGTTTTTGAGAAAAGAATTTTCATTATAAAATAAAGAATTTTCATGTTTTTAAGAAATATGATAAAATTCATGTTAGAATCCCATGATTTTCTATGCTTTATTGGACAACTAGATATAAACTACATACCAATAAATATTTAGATACCTATGCAAATGAGGACATCAGTGGTTCTGATCTATGTCATGTCTCCTGTACTTAAATGTCTCATAGGAAACTGCAAGAACATGCAAGATGCCAAAATGTTCTGAGCTGTCTGATTTTTAGAAAAGCATAATTGTCAGATATAATAGAAATGGCCAATCCTTAAGGTATGTATCTAGTGAGTTTTAACCATTCCAAAATCGGCTCTACTTTTTGTGATTAAGAAGTGGAAGATGAGTAGTGATTATTAACAGGTTTTGACTTGTAGTCCCTTGAAACTAAGAGACTGATAAGCATTATCCAAAGAAATCGATGAAAGCTACACCAAACTGATGACCCACATACTCCAGGAGTTCCAAGCATCTGGGCTGCTTCATTAAATACCATTTGTATTTATTATAGAACCACATTTGCTTTGTTTCAATGGTCGTGCTGCTTCCATAAACCTTTGATCACAATATCCAACCGTGCTACTCTGTTGAAATGGTGAGTCGTACATCTAAATTGGACACGGACAGTAGATGAGTTGAAATAAGTTCTCTAGAGCAAAAAAAGTTCAGAGTTAAGCTGTACTAATCAAATGGCAGTCTAGATTTGTCATATGCCTGAAGAATGAATATCTTATCAGAATGCATTCTACCTAAAGTAAAATGTAGTCAAGGGGGAATTGTGGTCTCTGGATATTTCTCATGGTACAGACTGGGACTCTTAGTTCCAATTTGTGGTAAATCTCTGCACCTACTTCAACTTTTCTATTCTAGACAACAATTGCTTCCTACTCTGGCAATTTTATGGGTTGGATTATTATTACTTCCAGGATGACAACATTACTTGTTATGTTGCAACATCTACCATGGGTTAGTATGCTGATAATAGAGTAAAATGATTAGATTGACCTGCCCAGAGACCAAACTTCAATCTCATAGAATAACTCTGGAATGAGTTGGATCACTGAGTTACGGGCTCCTGTTAAGTTAAGGGGGAGTTAACTGTTTAGAATTAGTGAAGAAACTATGTTTGCTCCAAACGAAGTAGAAAGAAAATACTACTGTCCATTACTGAAACACTTGTTGAAAGCATACCCCTAAGGTTAAGGCTGTAATTTGGCTTTTATGGAGGCTGCCAACTGTTGAATATGAATAAATTTTATGTATCTGTTGTCACAGAAAAATCTAAACACTTATTGGTAGAATAGTTTAGCTTATAATCATTTGTGTTAAGCATAACATAAAATACTTATACCAAATGTTGGATGCATTTCAGCTAAGTTTTAGATTCCCCTTACATGTTAGAATGCAACTATGATTGTCGAAATTTACTTTAATTTGAAAAATCTTCAACGAAAGGAAACTGCTTTGATAAGACACAAACATCTGTAAGTTTGAAATAAAACGATTCAGTGCATTGGCAGTTCTTAGTTCATTACACAATTGCACTTTGTAATAAAAAGTTTAATGTTTACCTGTAAGGGAAAAAGATTAATTTGTTTGGGCTCAATGTTATTGATGACTAATCATTCTCAGGCATGAAGACTGTCAAAATTTTGTTTTTGGTTATAGTCATGAGAGCCTAAAAAATTATCAATTCTAATTTTCTTCATTAAAATTTTTCTTATATTTTTCTGTGGATTTTATTTTTTATCGGATATTTGCACTGTCGGTAGCTTTCAATAAAATTAAATTTTGTGCTCCCTTTTTTAAAAAATTTTACAATTGAAGTGATATAGGTGTATAAAAATAAAATTTTCATGTATGTTATTTTAATTATTTCAAGTATCTGAAAAGTATAACGTATAAAACTTTTATAGACTGTATATATTTCTTAAGAATTATAAGAATATCTAAATTAATTGTTGACATTCACAAAATTATTTTTAATTTTTTGAATGTGCTAGCAAATTATTATATGTTTAATTTTGCAGCTCTCTATTATTTTTTGTTTTGATATAAAACAAGTATTTTAGACAAAGATATGGTAAAATCCTAGTATACGTAACATGTTACGTATGATTTTAAAAAGTGACGGCGAAGACAAAATAACTTGATCTTTAAGTGCAAAATCTCTAAAAAGCAATAACTCTCCAAATCAACATCAGGTCATGGTAAAATCACAGGTTTCGAAATCCTGATCGTGCTATTTTCAATTTCAAATATCAAAATCTAAATTATTTTACTTACACACACAGTAAAATTATTATCTAAATTACTACTACAAAACTAAGGACTATGAGCTTGATTGCATATATTTTATAAAATTTAAATATTGCAAAACAAATATTATGAAATAACTCTAGAAATTAATATTATTCATAATCTTGAGTTTCTAATTAACCAGGCAGTGGTGTGCTCCTTAAAATAACACATTGTTATAGTTTTAATTAATTGAGTAATATAATTTAATAAACCTATATGTATCTCAAATATTTCTGTACTGTATTTAATAAATTACATATTTTAGCACATAAAATAGCAAATTAAATAGAATAACACAAAGTAAAAGTACTCACCTAATCAACTTTTCCTTTGCTCTAAATTAAAGCTATTTCAAAAATAATTTCCGAAAATATAAATTTAATTGTGGAGATAATTTTTAAACACATAAATTGATTTAAATAAAATAAAATTTCACATTCAACCATATAAAAATAAATTTAAAATAAAACACAATATAAGATTTAAGAGTTATTGAAACTGTAAACAATTTGTGCATTTTGGAATATATTATGGAATTACAAATGAATCCATTCTGGCACAGTAATCTACAGGTTTGGTGCATTTGGCAATTGTACTGATTTGTGGGGCTAAACCTTGGTTGCAAACTTTATTGCCCTGCTGAATGGGTTTTGCGATGTCTGTGGCAAGTGGACATGTAGAGGTATTGGGGGTTACAAAAAACAATTTCCAGTTGTTGCATAGCAGGAAAATTAATATTACCAAAATAAGTTTACTCTTCAAAAACTACAGGGTACATGTTTAGTTTTCATGTTCTGACCTTTGCAACTGCCTTCTTGATTGCTGATATTTCACAGTAATCAATAAACAGAAATATTAACACTCAATACTTAGATCATTCGATAGTTCTGACAGGTATTCTTGTTATTAGTAATCTCTAGTGGTCACTGTGTCCTTCTTGTTCTAAAAAAAAGATGTATTCTCTTTAAAATGTATCTTTTTTGTGTGAAAGAAACAGATTATGGAAATACTAATAAAAAATCATGCATCAATGAATAATAGAATCAATCTTGAATAATAGAATCAAGTTGTAAAGTCCTATCATCCATCCAACTCCAAATGATGCATCCCATCATGAGCTATAAACCTTGTGAATATTTTAGTAAAAAAATGATTTTCACTAAACAAGCATAAGTACCAAAAAATGCCTTGTTGACACCATTCAATAATATATAGAACAGAGAAGAGTAAAATGTCCAATACTTTTGCTGACAGATAGTTCTACTAGTTGCTGTGGACATTGCTAATGTAGTGCTAAAAGATATTGCAGGAAAAGAAAAAATTAAAAAGAACGTATTTAAAATACAGCTAAATAAAACCCCTGATGATAATAAGCATGAACATCTCATCAGCTATATTTGTTCCATTAATGGTTATACTGTTTTTGAAGACCTGTTTTGTAAAAACATTTCTAACAGTACAAAGGCTGAAGATGTGTTTGATATATTTGACGTACTTTCTATAGAAAATTTTGATTGCGTAAAGAGTAACATGTATGCACTGATTGTGACTGTTCAATGTCTCGTCAATATGGAGGACTTGAATTATTGATTCATTACAAAAACCTAGATGATGAATCCATTGCATCATGCAGAGAGAAGCATTTGCTTTGAAATTAAATCTTCTATTGAAATTCATCATAGAAATTGTAATAAAGGTAGTAAACTAAATAAAAATAATTATATTTAAAGTTAGATTTCTTAACATGTCAGGATTTAGGAGCTAAACATGTGTCCCATGTATACTACTGTAGTTCAAAATGGCTTGTGTGTGGTAATGTACATTTTCAAACTTTTCAACTTGTACAAGAATTATTATTTTGAATTGAAGAATTATTATAAGAATTGTATTATTTTTACATTTACTTTTTCTTGTAAAAAATGTGAGAAATTTTATATCAGTATAATTTTTTTCAAACAAGAGATTATTTAAATGAAACAAATTGTTTTTTTTGTTATAATGCATTAGTCTTATAAATCAATTTAATATTATAAAATTGCAATGAAAACTTTGGGATTTATTAAAATTTGGTTTTTGCTCTATGAATTAGTTGCAGCTGGTTCAAAAAAATTTCACATAAATGATTTGAAAACTTGGTGCCAACCTACTCTTGAGTCTCCTGCCATTTAAGCCTTATAGCTGTGATAAAAACTAAGATTGAATGAATATTGACTATCAGCTTAAATTTGAAACTCCTTGGCATTTGAAATCTGATTAAATTTCTAAGCTTGAGGCATTAGTGCCACCTTCATAAAATCAAAAATAAAGGGAAATGATGAGATGTGCCTAAATTTAAGTATTGGGAAATACATTTTTCATTCATTTCCATTTGAATAAATGAATATCGAAAAAACTGTGTAATTTGAAAATAACTGTGTATAAAAAAATTTATGATTCTATTGTTTAATAAGTATATTGAGATTATTTCTCTTCATTGTGATTGCTGATCTTGAGGTTGACTGATAAAAAAGAGTAACCTTACGAAACTTTCGAAAAGTGTTTTACATTTTCTACGTTTACTTGTTTTTATGATTTGTGCAGCAAGCTTTTAAGATAAAGATGATTCTGTCAAAAATAGCTTTAAAATTTGCATGATTAATGATTATTGAAAATAATGCTCATATTATAATTTAAAGTAGCACTTTTTTAAAATCAGAATATACTCTCATTATGTTTATTCATTGGTATAATTTATGCAGTGTTAATAGTATAAAATATTTCGTTTAGTTTTTTTACATTTGTTATATTTGAAATTTTTGTGTGCATATAATTTTATAATTATATTTTTATATTTTAATTTATTAAAATTATTTAAAAAAATATTTTTTGATTAAGTTAAATATCCTTAAAGATTTAGATAATAATTTAAACAACTTTTCACAGAAGGTTTGAAAGGCATCAAAGTTTGAAAGATTGTTTTTATTTTTTTAGCTGTCCTCCCCGAACATTCCTACCAGCTCTTTGTCGAATATTTTTAGATGAATGTGCTCCAGATAATGTATTAGAAGTTACTGCTCGTGCAATTACCTATTATTTAGATGTATCAGCAGAATGCACTCGACGTATTGTTGCAGTTGATGGTGCTATTAAAGCTATATGCAGTCGTTTAGTTGTTGCTGATGTGTCTTCTAGAGCTAGCAAAGATTTAGCTGAACAATGTATTAAGGTTTGTATAATTTTATTTTGAAAAGTCAGATTTTTTAATATAAATTATAAAATTCTTCATATTGTCTTACTCCATATTTAAAATGAGATTTAGTTTTTTAAATATTTCATTGCTAATTCTGCTTCCACTTGGTAGTTTGCAGTTAAATGAAAAATGTTTATAATTTTTATGAATGTAGTAGTTAGAAATAATTTTTATAGTAGTTATAAATCATTTTTTTTTATCAAATCAATATAAATTTCAAAGTCCAGCTATTTAATCTTGGAATTTGTTCTTAGAACTTATAAAAAATCATCCTTTTTAATATAAATAATTCATTTTTTATAATTATCTTATTGGGTTTTTCTGTAATTTTTAAGATTTTTACTGTTTTAAACTTTGATTTACTTATTTGGAGTTTTAGTTTTATTAGCTTTTTACTTAATTAAAAAGAAAAAAAAATTAATATGCTTGTTAAGAATATTTTTAAAAACATTTTTTTTAATTAAATATGTTTTTTGAAAAATTTTATTATAATTTTCAAATAAAAATATTAAAAAATTTTGTTGGGTTTTTTTTTTTTTCAAAAATTAAAAACTATGGCTTTTGTGTATTATGTAAAACAGTTTACAATAGAATCTTAAAGCAGGAAAAATTTAATAGCAAAAAATATTTAGTGAAAAAAAATTGTTAAATGCACATTTATTATAAATTACTTAGTCTTATATACTTCATGTCCATTTGTTATTCAAAAATAATCAATTTGCCTTCTGATTTCACACTTTTTTAACTATCTTGCTTATTTAAAACCACTTAAGAACTGCATTGCTTTCATTTAAACTAAAGCAATAATCAGTGAAAAGATTATTTTATAGATCACCACTGCTAATTGTGTCACTTTTACACAAATAGTTTATATTTCTTGACATATCTAATCAATCTCAATGAAAGAGTTATAATAATATATTAAAATTTGCTTTGATGCACTTATTTAGTTTATAATTTTAGACTTAAAATAAAATTGGTTAGAATTATTATTATAATAAAAAATTAAAAAAAATTTTATATTTTAGTTTCTTTTAAAGTTAAATAGAAGTAACAATACATGTTCTGATTATTTTTTGATTATAAACCTAATCAAATATTGTTAAACATATCATTTAATAAATATAGGCATACTTAATAGTTTTAAATTTTGTAATCCTTTTAAAAAATTGTTTGCCAAAACCTATGCAAAGTTTTATGCACAAAATAAAAAATATAAATCACAAATTATAAATTTTACCATTGAAGTTTAGCAAAATTATAAATTTTAAATCAATTCCATTTATTTCTATAGAGTAAAACTTTTCAAGCTGCTGGTCAACATTACTGTATACTTTTCTTTTCAGGAATGTTATATGTTGTAATCACTTCAACAATTTGATTCCAAATTTGGAAGTTTTTAAATTTGTACCTTACTGGAATAAATTTTAAAAGAATATGTTTGAAGCTTGTATCTTTAGGACTATTTTTAATTTTATGAAGCTCAGAGCTGTGGAGGTGATACATATTTGGTCACAAAATAATCCTCTTGCTTGTTCAGCCATTTTTTATGAAAACTATAAAGTGAACCATTAACTACTTTTAAAGTACTTTGATAGCCAGAATATCAAAGTACTACAGTTTTAAAAAATAAAATATTTTACTTATGTATTTTATTTTGTATGTAAATTGTATTTTATTGAAGGAATACTTAATTCATAAGAACCTTATACTATTTAAACCTTTTTCTTCATGTAAGTATAGCTTACAATTTATTTGTAATTTATGGTGAGAATTTAATTCTATTGTAATTTTTTTTATTGATTCTACTTTACTGAATAAGAAAGAATGAAATCGAAATTCTTGATGTAGTGAAAGCTGTGCAAATATTTAGTATAAAAATATTTCGAATGTATTTTGAAAAATTTCATTATAAACTAATTTTATTCATTAAAGTAATATCTATTTAAGTGTGCAATTCTTGTTTCATTTTCATATTGCACAAAAAAGTTAAATTTTAGTTGTATGGAAACTTTATATTTTCATTTTAAAATTTTCTAAATTTAAAATAAATAAGTATTTGTTTTTATCATGTAGGTTTTAGAACTTGTTTGCACTAGAGAAGCAGGAGCAGTTTTTGATGCTGGTGGTTTAAATTGTGTTTTATCTTTCATTCGTGACATTGGGTCATTAGTTCATAAAGATACTTTACATTCTGCAATGGCGGTTGTGTCTAGACTGTGTGGGAAAATGGAACCTCATGATACAAGTTTAGCAAATTGTGTTGAAGCTCTCTCTTTACTGCTTAAACATGATGACAGCTTAGTAAGTAATATTTTATCAATTTTTTGTTTAACAGCCTATTTTGATTATTTTTCTATATGCTTCTGCTATTTTATATACTAAATCCTATTTAATGAGCTTTATTTATATCATTGGTTTGATATTTATTGAATTAATTTCCTTGATTAATAAATTTTATTCTAGAGCTTATATTAAAAACAAATGCTCCCAAGGTTGAAAGCTTTTCTGATGTGATATTAGGAACATAAAATATTTGTCAGTTTTAAAATTTAAAAGTAAAATACAGATGGTTGTTTCTTGAATAACTATGCTTGTGACTAATTATATGTTTTCTATACTCTGTTTGGATTAGCAAAAGAATTGTATGTTAATGGTGATTTTGTAATTTGTGTTTTTAACAGTATCCCAAGAAAAATAGGAGAAATTCATTTAGGATGTAGTTGTTGATAAATTTCTGCATTTTAGTAGTTTCTAAGTGTTAACTATCATTTCCTTTGGTAAACAACTGCCATGTCATTGTTTACATCTTCAGTCACCTCCAAATTGAAGGTGATTAATTTGATGATTCTCAAGAAATATGTCAATTTGTTTGCAGCCTACAAGATGATGATTAATTTTCTAAATTAGTTTAAGCCCTGCTGTGTTTATCTGCAATAGAAACAAACTTGCAAATGCAACCTAGTATAGTTTGCAACCCATTATGTTTGCTCTCTCTAATTTTTTGCTACAAATTGTCTATAATGCATTAAATCATGTTATAATTTGCAAATCATGCGAAATGTATTAATTATAATAATAATTTAGCCGAAAAGAATGGTTTCTTTTCTATACCTTATCTTGGATATCTTATCTGGATTGGTAATTTAGAAAAAAGAATAGATATTTTATTGACTTTAGATATATAATTGTGTTAGATGAATAGTAAGTATTTTGTTTACTTGACAGCTGTAGCTATAGTGTATTTATCACTCATACAGATGCAATTAGTTATTAAATTTTGCTTCATGTTGTTTTCCTTATTCTACAAATCAGTATGAAAAAAATAGTAAATGATACCATCTGTATATGAGCTTTCAGCAATGGCATAATATTGCAATTTAGAACTGCTGAATGAAAAAACAAAAATATGTGAATGTGAAATTAACATTTATTTTGCATTGTACATAAATTTCTCAAATTTATCGCACTCTTTTTATTAAGTAATTTTAAGTGCCAACATTTTTCTTTGAAAACAAAGAATGATAGTCATAAAAATCTAAATTGTGACAATTTCATTCAAAAAAATTTATTTAGTAATTCTTAATTATGGTTGATGAACTAGTTTGTTAATAAGTTATTTGTGATTTTCCTTGTGGAATATTATATTTGAGTTTCTTTCGCATGTAAATTGACTATGGCATGTTAATAGAAGTGTTTGCAATATTTTGAGTTACTTATGCATTTGCATTTATGTATAATCTATTTTTTAATGAAGTTTTAAGTTGTAAATAATTTTTTTTAAGTAAAATAGTAAATCTTTATTAAATATTTTCTCTTTTCTAATTATCAAGTTTGTTTAGTTAATTAATTTTTCATTATTTAATTTCTTATAATTTACTATGTTATTTCTTTGCATAATATCTTTCACTTTTAGGTCTCTGATGGAGCCTTAAGATGTTTTGCATCATTAGCTGATCGTTTCACTCGCCGAGGTATTGATCCTGCTCCATTAGCTCAGCATGGTCTTGTAAATAGATTATTAGTTAAATTAAATAGTGTCACTGCAAGTGGCTCGGCTACAAATACTTCATCATCTCCTGCATCACCTGAAGTAAAAACATCATCTAGTGTATCAACAACGATAAGTTTATTATCAACATTATTTCGTGGTTCACCAAGTATAACTTATGTACGTAATATCAATACTGCTTTTCTAATATATTTAATTAATTTTTATCAACATTTTATGTTAATATTTTAGGATTTACATCGTTCTGACCTTCCCTCTGCAATTGAGTCAGCAGTTCAAGGCGATGAAAGGTATAATATGCATACAATAAAATACTAAATTTCATTGTGTATTTTTTTGTAATTTCTAAAATTATGAAATATTTATTTTTTACTTAATGGTTTCATCTTTATGTATCATTTCCAAATATATTTCTTTCCTTAATGATTGAATCTTTTAACAATTTAGACCATATTTTTTACTTACTATGTAGTGACTTGAAATTAAAATTAAAGTAAAAAAAAATTTTCAATGTCAATTGATTATAAAAATATTTTGATTTAACTGTTTCTTTGATTATTTATAGGTAATTTTAGATTTAGGCAATTTTAATTTTTTTTTCACAGAAAATGTGAAGTCTAGTGAAATAGAAAATATTTAATTTTGTGTCTGAAACTAGAAAATGACAGAATCAATATATTGTAATTTTGTCTTTTATACAGAAGATTTTTATTGAAATAATTTAAAATTTTCTAAGTTTAGTTGGAGTTTTTCTTTTATTTTGTTAATTGGTTAGGAGTTTTTTTTATTTTGTTTTTAATACTTTTGTGTACTTTGTCAGGAAACAAAATTTTATTATTCAAATGGCATTTTCACAGCTCAACTTGTGTTTCTGATTTGAAAAGGTTCTTTTCTTATAATGTAAAAATGAGTCGGTGATCTGGTTGGTTTGGACATCATTCTCATTATTGTAAGGTAGTTTGTATCCTGACTTAATCAAAGGTCTATTGTGTTCACTAAAATTGGTTAGTGTGTGTTAAATAGGTTGTGGTTGCTATGTTCTTCAAGTGAAGTGATATTATTTTGAGTGAGATATCAAGTATTATTGGTTTTCTGCTCTTTCCCCTGTTTCTAAATTACAAAGACTCCCCTACCTAGCATCTTTTAACTGGTACTCTGGTAGAGTACCAGTTATTACTCTACCAGTCACTACCAGTTTTAACTGGTAGTGACTGGTAGAGTGTAACTCTGGATGAACTACAGGGATTTATATTGTTGCACACACTTAAGAGGGAAAAGCAATTATTATTTTTATATATTGAAGTCTTATCATAAGATAATAAATGCTGTGGTTTTCTGAAAAGCTTCAAAGCATGTTTGAGCTTTCAGTCCAGGAACTTCACTACAGATTCAAAATATAAAGGGAGTAGTGAAAATTGTAACAAAAAATTTTTTAAAAATAATTTTGACTTAATTACTACATTAAAAAAATCTTTTAAATTATATTTTGTTCTTGCTTCTAAGTATAAATTATACATTCTTGGATTGGACTTACTTTTCATAGGGCAAATCTAGTTATGGATTTGACACAGCATGTCCTTTTTAGGACCTTGTGCCAGAAACCCAACCTACCAACTAGTTATGGATTCTTGGCTTGTCATTGTTTTGTGGATTTATGTTTAAAGTAACCAGCAAAAAATACTTTTTGTGTTTTTAAATTCCATTTGATTTCTCCTTATTATTTTCTATTACATTAATTGCAGTATTATAACAGTTTTTAGTTAATAAATTAGTAGCATTGTGTATCTCCTTTTCAAAATATTTTTCCTAGATTTAAATGACTTCTTTGACAAAAATCAAATTGAGGTTCATTAAAGCTGCGAACAACATTAATTTAAAAGTATTAAATTATTTGTTCATCATTTTATAATTGTATCTTATTTTTTTCATCAAAGATATTGATTAGCCTGATAATAAAAGGTAGTAAATGATTCGAAAAAATGCATTGCTTTTTTAAAGAGAAGAAACAACTTCAGCCCAATTATTTTTGAATTCTAATAAAGTAGGATTGTGCTTTATTGTAAATAATTGTTATGCAATAAGTAACTGAACTTATAGTGAGTTCTATTTTTCCTTTTGGCCATATTCAGTTTTAAGGAAGCTAAAATTCTCCATTAGTCCTAAATAAATTGGACTCTAAACTGTCTATATTAAAGAAAATCTTCATTGAAAACAAATGACGTGTAAAAAGCTAAAATTAATTGAATTATCCTTTACAATAACAAAAAATCACTTAATATTTCTGTATGCATGTAAATTAATCTGCTGGAAGGAAACAAGTATGTAACTAATAACTGTTATGATATATAATTTTTTCTTACGAGTTTTGCTATGATTTTCTTATTTACTTGTTCTTAAAATTTATGAAATTGTTGATATTATGCATTTTTTGAGCTATTAATGCAAAATGTATTATGAAATGTGGAGAGTTCTGTGTTCATTCATTTTTTACTACAGAAATGTGTAAGTTTTTATTTGAAAGAATACATTGTTTCTACTATATGTATACATTTTTGTCATTTTGTTATTCCCGTCTAATGTGGCCGAGCTGGCAGCCGAATGGTTAGCGCTCTTGCCTTCGGTTCTACAGTTCGTGGGTTCGAATCCCACCTTGGGCATGGACGTTTGTAGTGGTTCGGAATCCACTTTAAGCCGTAAGTCCCGGTCTATTTAGCCCTCGTGTGCAAAAAATGAACGTTGAGCGACTAACAAACCAAACCAACCCGTCTAATGTGCCACTTTTGTGTGTCAAACAGGTCTCATTTCTATCTTAGAAACTTAAAAAAAAGATTAATTTAATAAGTGTTGATATAACAAAATCCATATTTATTAATCTGACTTCTCTTGCAGAGCATTACTGGGAGTCAAAAGACTTGTTAGATTAATGGACTCTGCAGCTGCTTTTGTTTATTTTATTCTGTTTTCTTCTATCTTTATTCCTTTTTTTCGCTGTAACCATTCATAACCATTAGAAATAAAGAAAATTTTTTATAAATCTTTTTTTTCTTTATTAATTGCTGAGTTGGCAACTAAATAATTGGAGCTTTGCATTTTTAATTCAATAGTGGTCAGATTTGCCCTTATGTGTACAAGTGAGTAAAGCATCATACACAAACAAAAACTTTTGCTAAATTTAAGGCTAAAGTATTAATAAATTGACAGCCGAACAGATAGCACTCTCGCCTTTTATTTAATAGTTCATGCTTTCGAATTCCACCTTGGATGTTTATAGTAGTTTGGAATACACATTAAAATCATAGGTCCCAGTAAAAAAAGTTCTCGTTTGCAAAAAAATAAACGTTGAGCAACAAACTAACCAAACTCATCTATGGCATGTGTTTCCAATGGTTCGATATACTTTTTAAAGTGTAGAGCTGTATCAGATTAGTTCTCATAGGCGAAAAGTTTGTAGAGCAACAAATTAACCAAGCAACTAATATTTTGTTCGTTCAACTCACTTTTTTTTAGAAGTTTGTAGTAGTTTGAAGTTTACTTTAAACTGGAGGCCACAGTTAAATTATAACTTGTGTATATGTGAATCCTTTTAAAATCTTTAATAATGTGATTAATATACTTTTTTTCCTAGTAGAAGTATAGAAAAACTCACAAGTTATATTTTGTAAGAGCTGCTTGGGAATCGATTTGGTGCACAAAAATATTTCTTAAATTAAAATAATAGATGGTTAAAGAATAATAGAGGAAATAACATTTAGTATGAATTTATTTTAATAGACTTGTGTATTATTGAGAAAGTATATGAAAGGTCTGCATACAGTGTTTACAAGCATGTAAATGAAAATTACTTTATTGCAAAACATAATTTTGAAGACAAGATTGTGATTATTAATCTAGTTGATAAAATTCACTATAAATTCCTAAATATAAAACATATTAAGACATTTTTGTTAAAATTATCTAAAATTTCTTTTAAAATATTTCTCAACTACTTAAGTCTTCTTTATTATTCTATAAAAATACAATAAATTCTTACAGTGCAATGTATACAAAATTTTAAGTTTATTCTTGAAATTCTCCTTAAATATTTTCAGTTTGTGATTATAGATTTTATGTTCTGTGTATCTTTTAAATGCAGCTTTTAAAGTTATTGAATTTTATCTAGATTTTGGTATTTATTTGGAATTGAAAGAAAAATTCTTGTATTTTTATGAATATTTATATGTATGTGAAAGATTTGTGTTTTAGTATTTAAAAAGTATAATGAAACTTCAAATTTTTTTATTTTATGTGGTTGCTGAGTTTTAAGCATAATTTTCTTTTCAGATGTGTTTTGGATACTATGCGATTAGTAGATCTTCTGTTGGTCTTACTATTTGAAGGTAGAAAAGCTTTACCAAAGTCATCTCAAGGGGGAGGACCTCCAGCAAGGGTTCCAAGTCTACGTCGGGTTGATACTGCTGGTGAAAGAACACACAGACAATTGATTGATTGTATACGAAGTAAAGATACAGATGCCTTAATTGATGCAATAGATTCTGGGGGTAAACTATATTATGTGTTGATATATATTTTTAAGTATTTTTACATTTAATAATTATGAAATATGTCCTGTTATTCTAAATAATATTTAATTTTTTGAAAATAGTGTAATTTTAAACATCTTGAAATTTATACAATTCCAAAAATTAAAAATAGCTTGTATTTCATTGTAAATTTCTGAGTACATTTTCAACTCCTTTTTTAAAGTTTTCTGCTTAGAAACAAGTGAAAAAGTAAATTAAATTTCTGCATTAAATGCAAAAAAAACTTTTTAATTCATTTTTTACTTTTATCTTAAAAAGGCATTAGAAATCAGAAGAGTTTTGTTAAACTTTAATAAAAGTTAGTTTTTTCAAAAGTTAATGATTTTGAACCTAGTTTTATACTTATTCAAAGATGGATAATAAAATTATTTTCAAATTTCTTTACTTTAAAATTTATTAATTTATTTTAAAAAAAATTATTTTTGAATATATAGAATTTTTCAATCTTCCGGAAAATTTCAACTTGTAAATTTTTTTAATGTTAAATTTTGGAAACCAGATTTTTCTTTTAATCAAGTAAAACTGCCTATTTATTTTAATACTTGAAAATTAGAGTACATATTTTATTTGTGTTTTTTAAGAAATTTTTGTTTTGGATGATATGGGCAACTTTTTTCTGTATGCAGTAGAATTATTACTTGTCATATCATTTGAGTACTCTCAAAAGGAACTAATTATAGGCTAACTTTTAAACAAAGACACTTGAATGTTGATACATAATATTGAAAGTCAGAAACTAGACATTGTAAAGATATTTCAAATTGATCCACTGAGGAAAATAGGACTGCCAGTTACGAAACATGATGGCAAGTGCAGACCTTTTAACTGTTTTGAATTTTATGCTAATCTTATTAAATATTGTTTGATTTGGTATCCTTAACTTGTTAAAAAAAATTTCTATATTTTTCGCTTGCTTTAATGGAGGTTAAACATTTAAGCCATATTTTCCAAAAAATTTTTATTCAATTTTCAGTGAACACTAGTTTTTTTATGATAAATTCTATATTGATTATGTAGTTTGTATTTTTAAATTGAATTTTTTCTTCATAATGAATGTAAAATATTTGTTATTTGAATTGTATAGTATTAATATGCAGAAAATTATTTCATTTGTTTATCAAAGGCATTGAAGTTAATTTTATGGATGATGTTGGGCAAACTTTGCTGAACTGGGCTTCTGCATTTGGTACTCAAGAAATGGTAGAGTTTTTGTGTGAACGTGGGGCTGATGTTAATAAAGGCCAACGTTCCTCATCTCTACATTATGCAGCTTGCTTTGGTCGGCCTGGTGTTGCTAAAGTATGTAACCTAAGCTTAATTTCCATATATTTAATTAGAATTTCATATAATATATTTTTGCACATAACCCTTATTGTACTTGAATTCTACTATGTTCAAGAAATGTATAATAATTCTATTATGTTTGTCAGAGTTTATTGTTTGATAAGTTTTAATGCAGCATATATTTGTTAAAATATAAATTTCAGAAGATATTTGGAACTCTTTAGAATTTTTTTTACTCTTCTGTAACTAATAGAATTACTTGCATATTTACTTGCCAAATAAAACTATAAACTTGTTGGAATAAATTTTAAGGTTTAATAGCTCAAATTTAAATTCTTACTATCAAATATCAGTTATTTATAGACTTTTAGCCACGTGGTTCGGCAATCAAAATGTGCCGACTTGCCACGTGCTTTTAAGTTTACTTTTAATCATCGGAAGAATGGTTTAACTAAAACGAAATACCAGCTTCTAAATAAAAACATTTAATTACACGTTAACAAATTGATATTAATCAAGATAATAAGGTTGGAAGTTACACAGGCAATGCTTCATAGCAGCACGTTGAATTAGCGAGCATCGGTTCGGCGGAAGATTCAGTTCCCTCGCATCGCCTCTCTGCACCCGGAGGTCTGCCGAGGAGAAACGATCAGTCTCGAGGGGTGTAGGGTTTCCCTACTCGCCGGTTTCGCCAAGTGGCCACTTAGTCCTGCTGACTTGAGCACTTTCTCGCTACTTTGGCGAGTTAGTCCGCCGCACACTCCCCCCGCAGTGTCATTGAAAATGCACGAAACGACGTGGAAGTCTGACAAGTCGCCCTGTGCGAGTTGTCTGGACTTTTGCTGACACAGGTTCTGAATGAGTTGCTGAAGGTGATTTACTAGTAAGTTCAGGGGTGATCGCCAAGAAGGCCGGGTTTAAGTGATCCATAGAAATAGTCCGTTTCTCTCCCTTGATGAGTAAATCAAAAGTCTTGTCACCTCTTTGGAGCACTTGGTAAGGCCCATCGTATGGAGCTTGAAGAGGCTTCCTGACTCCATCATGCGGGACGAATACGTGTGTGCATGTTTCGAAGTTGTGGATGCACGAAGATGGCTTTTCTCCCTTGGTTAGAAGTTGGTACCGGGCGTATCGTTGAAAAATGAGCTTTCAAGTCCTCTACGAATTGCTTCGGTGAAATGGCTGTAGAAGATGGGTCGAAGAACTCTCCAGGAAGTTGAAGGGTCTTTCCATACACCAGTTCGGCAGTTGTGACTCCGAGATCCTCTTTTAGTGCAGATCGGAATCCCAACAGCAAAGTAGGAAGTGCCGCTGACCACTGGTCTGTGTCGTACGCTTTCAGGGCAACCTTGAAAGGACGATGGAATTCTTCTACCAAGCCATTGGCTTGTGGATGGTAAGGTGAAGTTCTGACCCTCTTAATGCCCAATAGCTGAGATAGGGCTGCGAAGAGGGTACCTTCGAATTGTCTGCCCTGGTCCGTTGTAATTAGGGCTGGACACCCAAAATGAGCTATCCATTCCGTGAAGAGCTTCCGTGCTACAGTGTCTGCCGTCATGTCTGGTATTGGTACAGCTTCTGGCCACCTTGTATACCTGTCTATTATAGTTAAACAGTAATAATATCCCTGAGAAGGAGGAAGAGGACCGACTAGGTCGAGGTGTATGTGATCGAACCTCTGTGATTGGTCAGAAAATTTTCCTAATGGAGTTTTTGTATGTCGGTTAACCTTAGACTTTTGGCAAGGAATGCATTGTCTAGCCCAACTACTGCAATCTTTATGGATAGAAGGCCAAATAAATCGCGAGGAAATTAATTTTGAAGTTTTTCGAATACCAGGGTGAGCCAAGTTATGCAACATTGCGAAAATTTTTCGGCGATATGGTTCGGGTATGAAAGGACGCGCTGTTCCTGTAGATACGTCGCATTGGATAGGAATTTTGCATTCCGGAAAAGTGATTTTTTTAAACTGCAAATTTTTATTTGAATCTAACAGGTGTTTAAGCTCCAAATCATTTGCTTGCGCATCAGCGATTTCCTTGTAATCGATAGGATTTGGAAAATTAATTGCATTTATTCTAGATAGAGCATCTGCAACGACGTTTTCAGAGCCTTTTATGTGATAAATTTCGGTGGTGAATTGGGAAATAAAGTCTAACTGACGAGATTATCTAGGAGAACATTTATCCAAGCGTTGACGAAAAGCATATGTCAAAGGCTTATGGTCGGTTTACAAGGAGAAATGTCTCGCTTCGAGCATGTGCCTAAAATGTTTAATTGCCGCGTGTGCCGCTAATAACTCTCTATCGTATGCGTTATAATTTTTTTCCGTTGGGGATAGCTTCCGAGAGTAGAATGCAAGAGGTTGTAATTCTCCGTCTATTATTTGAGATAATGAGCCTCCTAAGGCGAAATCCGATGCGTCGACTCGTAAAACCAATTGAGCGTCTGGTTTAGGGTGTGCGAGCAGAACTGCGTTGGCAATTAATTTTTTGCAGGTTTGGAATTCGTTTTCTGCGCTATCCGACCATTCCAGTTTAGTTCTATCGTTTTTCCTAGCGCCTTTCAAATACGCGGTTAAAAATGTCTGATGTTGCGCTATGTTAGGCAAAAATCGTCGAAAGAAATTCAGGAATCCTAAAAATCTTTGAAGATCTTTCACTGTTTGTGGCTGAGAATATTTAAGTATTGGTTCTACTTTATCGGGCAGAGGTTTGGTACCGGAGCTACTAATTAAGTGTCCCAGGAAAGAAATTTCTTCAACTCCGAAAATACATTTTGACACATTTATCGTTAATCCATAAGAATTCAGTTTTTCTAGTACAGTTTGGAGATGGATTTTATGCTCCTCTTCCGATTCGCTAAATATCAAAATATCGTCCAAATAGACGTAACAAAATTTAAGTTCGCCTAGGATCTCGTTCATAAATCTCTGAAAAGTCTGGGCTGCTCCACAGAGACCAAAATTTAAAAGTGGAAATTCGTACAGTCCAAAAGGTGTGCATACTGCGGTTTTTTTATGTGTTCCGGATGCACCGGTATGTGAAAATATGCACGGACAATGTCTAATTTCGAAAATATGGTTTTTCCATAAAGTGCATTTGAAAAATCCTGGATGTGTGGAATCGGGTATCTGTCAGGTACTGTACATGCATTTAATTTTTTATAATCGCCCACGATACGTATGCTTCCTGAATTCTTTACTACTACTGAATTCTTTACACCTAGGTGAAGACCAGGGTGATTTAGATGGTCTGCAAATTCCTTGGTTAACCATGAATTCGAACTCTTGTTTAACCGTTTCGTATAACTTCGGATTTAATCGTCTAGGTTTGCTATGTATGGGAGGACCGTTTGTCTCGATATAATGGACGGTATTGTGTTTAACCTGTTTCGTGCCTAGTGCAACCGCTGTTAAGTCCGGGAAATCTGCCAAAATTTTATGATAAGGTGAGTTATTGGAGATTATCTTCAAAGAAAAGTAATTTTTAGATTTTGAAATACTTCCGTTTTTTGATAATTTAGTTATGTTATCGACTAATCTACGTCTTTTAAGATCGATTAAGGGGTCGAAATGCCTTAAAAAATCTGCCCCCAAAATAGGAACAGGAACCATAGCGATTAAAAATCTCTCAAGTAAAATTGCGTCTAAGGCCTAGGTCAACATTCAGTATTTTCGATCCATAAGTTAAGATTTTGGAATTGTTGGCCGCGAACAATTGTAAAGGATCTGGTTTTTGCCTTTTGAATTTATCCGGTAGCGGAATTACCGAGACGTCTGATCCACTATCTATTAAAAATTTTAAATTGTTCCTTTTGTCAAAAATGTGCAAACGACACGACAGAGCGACTGCCGACATATTTTGATCGACAGCCGCTAGTTTGAGTTTTCCTGGTCAATGTGAGATGTGTAGGAACAGGGTGCTCTGCACTTCTTAGCCTTCTTACCGTACCGTTCGTGGTAAAAACAGTAGTTTCCCCTGCGGTCCTGTGAGCGATCACGAGAAAAACTACGCTGTCTGTGCGCGTTACGAGAATGAAAACTCCTATTCTTATCGCGGGAAAGTCGTTCTACCTGTTTGCTTAAGGCGGAAATTTCGTTACGAAGCGCCGTCAATTCATTCTAGTGAGTCAGTCCGTCGAGTATTTTCAACGTTAGGTGTAGCAGTACGGCTGAGTTCAAACACACTATTGTCTGCCGGAGGAATGTGCACCTCAGCTATTTTATCAGCCATGCTGGCTAACCTGTCTAGAGATTCCGAACTAATTGATAGAATTGCCTGCATTTCCGCGGGTAATCTCTGTAGCCCTAACGTTTTAAGAAAATCGTCCGTTATCCCTGTATTTCCTGCCAATTCTCGCATCTTTTGTAGTAAATGGGACGGCTTATTGGCACCTAAATGCAGTTCCGAAAGTAATCTTCGAATTTGCTCGTTTTCGGAGACTGAAAATTCAGCAATGAGCCTAGCTTTTAAGGTTGGATACCTGTCTGATGCTGGAGGTGCGAGTAAAATATCGGAGACTGCGGATAATGTCTCGGGATCAATAGACGCAATGAGATGGTTATACTTTGTAGCATCATTAGTTACTTTGGCGAGAGCAAAATTACTTTCTACTTGGACAAACCACAATTTAATATTACTTTTCCACAATGGTGGAATTTTCAAGGCGAGGTGGGACACGTGGGATCCAACACCCCCTATTGCACCTTCACTCTGCTCATTCGTGTCAGGCATAGTGAATGAAATATAGAAATTCAGAAAAGCTAAAAATATGCACGGCAATTATATAAATATACAATGATTAAGATGTTTAAATGCACTTTAAATATTCAATATACAATTAAACTCAGTAATAGGAATACGACAATAATCGAGAGAGAACATAAAAGTCGGCATTTCATAAAAAATATATATCTTATCTCATCTTTTAATTTATCGGGGACCAATCACAGAAAAATGATAAGAAAATGATTCGATCACATACCTTTTTCATGACGAAATCCAGAGTATCGAGGGAAGTAATCCAATAAACGGGAACCATCCTCATAAAATCATGTTTTTTAAAAAAATACAGGTAGTTAACAATGGTGTTTAATTAAAAGGTTAAATAATTAATTTTAAAAAAGCTGGATTTTACGTATTTTTTGAAGATTAAAAAAGATTACCGGGTCACCAGTTTAGCCACGCGGTTCGGCAATCTGTTACCCTAGTACAAACTTAAATTCATATATTCAGTGCTTTTAAGTTTTAGTCTAGTACAGTTCTATATTTAATTTTCTTATCACCATATTTATCATACATTTAAAATACTTGTGCATTATTTTCAACTTTATTTTCTGCTATGCCTTACCGGCATACTCCTATACCATTTATTACAAACACTTAAAATTTAACTTTGCCGATCTGGCATTTCGAATTTCATGATTAAATTATCTTACTGTATACGCATGCCAGTTCGTCAAAGGGCGTATCCCAGGTGTTTTAAAAACACTGGTTTCAGAAAATCAAACTCTGGTGTCTGATGGTTTTGGTTGGAAACTTTTATGTTCATCGGTATTATAATTTTACTTATTTTTGTTAGTAATGAATTATTTAATTGGAATATATTTATCTATTCTCAAATTTTAAACTTAATTTATGTTATGTAATTATTTTTGTTTTGTATCAATAAATTAAACTTGTTACTTTTAAGCAAGTCTAATTATTGGCATGTTATTAGTTTCTTATTTATTAATAGAACAAAATACTTTAGGTATTTAAACTTATAGCTAGCATTCTTTTAACTGCATTAAAATTTAATATTTGCAGCTCTGTTTATCATGGTAATTATTTTGGCAATTAGCCTTATGGTGGGTATTAATAAAAAGACATCAGCCCACAGATATTTAAAAGTAGTATAGACTGACAAATAGGTTATGGGCCTAGGTTACGTATTAAATATATTGAAATTTATCTCGGGATAGTTTGTCAGTTATAATACTTTAAGCAAATTTTTACCCATCTTAAAATGTATTAGATTATTTAAGATGGGGGGGGGCTATATTGATATAAATTTTTTAATTTAAAATAATAATAATCAAATTTTATAAATTAATCTTTTTCTCAAAAAAAAATGTGATTTTATTAATTTTTCTTACCATGGCTACTTACGCAATTAATAAGTTAAGCAACCAAAACTATGAGACATGGACTTCAGACATAAAGTTCATTCTGATGGAGAGAAATGTGTGGGAGGTTGTAAAAGGAGCTGAAAAAGCTCCCATTCCACCGATATTAAAAACTGAAACTGGTTCATTCGAAGATTTGAATGATACTGCGTATCTCAAAAGTCTTAAAGAATTCAACAAAAACAAAAACATCGCTTTATCTCTGATATATTTGAATATTGATGAAGATCATCGACGTATAATAGATGGAATAGAAGATCCAGTAGTTGCTTGGGAAACATTGATGAAATACTTCCATCCAGATACCAGAGCAAATCATATGACTATATTTTCAGAATTATGTGATACTAAAATGTTACTTGAGGAAAGTATTCTCATGTTTTCAACTAGATTATTAAAAGTCTACAACAGATTGAAAACTCTAGATCCTACTTTTAATGAAAAATATGCTAGTTTTCAACTTCTGAGATATCTTCCTATGCATTTCGACAGAATAGTGCAAGTTATTCTTGGTTGGCCGGATGAAAACTTTAACTACAAAGCTATTACAGACGTCCTGAATGCAGAAGAGGTTCGTCTTCAGTTACGAGAAAAGACTCTCTAACGCAGGCTAGTGCAATAACGTCTGTGAAGAAACAAATTCTCTGTTATGATTGTCAAGAGCCTGGGCATTATAGAAATTCATGTCCTCTTAAAGTACAATCACGGAAAGTATCCAGATGTTTTAGACGAAAATACAGGAGCCATTCCAGATGTTCTAGTCCAGAATGTAGGAGCCAAACCAGACGTTTCAATCCAGAGTCCAAAGGTCCGTACAGAGAACCCAGATCTGACTTTGTGGCAGAAAGGAACCAGTCACGTAGTTCAAATTCCACTTTTCAAAATCAGCCTCGTTTCTCCAGGTGTAAGGACAAACATAAACGTGGTACTGTATCTAGAAACATCCCTTCGACAAACAAAGACGGACATTCGCCATGTAAGTCAAACTTTTCTATTACAAGTTTATTTAATCAAACTAATGAAAGAGTGAATTGGGTTTTTGATACAGCAGCTTCACATCACTTTTGTAAAGAAAGAGACCTCTTCATTAATTTTGTACCCTTAATCAATGAAAAGATATCAGTTGCCATTGACGGCGTTGACTTTCCTATTGAGAGAAAAGGAACTATTAAATTGTTATTTGGTTTACAAAAGTATACATTAAATGATGTAATGTACTCTCCAAATTTACGGAGAAATCTTATTTCAGGTCCAAAACTAGATATTCAGGGTTTTGTGTATCATGGCGGTAACGGTGCAGTGACAGTCTCAGAAAAAGGGGGAAAACGGTTTTTAAGGCCATATTAAAAGAAGGTATTTACCAAGTTTCACCCCGTATAGTTAAAGCTGACAAAAACGTTTCATTTACAACAAACTTAAAAGATGGCAAAGCTCTTGAACTATGGCATAGATGTTTTGGACATATCAGCACGTCCACTATTTCTCATACCAGTAGGAAAGGGGGAGTGATTGGCTTACCACTCTTAAGCGATAAGACAGTCTTTTGCGAACCATGTAAAATTAGTAAATATCGAAGAGTTTCATTTAAGTCTCTGAGAGAAGTGAGATCCAAGGCTCCGTTAGAGCTATTATATGCTGATGTTTGGGGTCCTCAATCTGTCAAAGGAAGAATGGGAGAAAGGTATTTTATTACCATAATTGATGATTATTCACGTAAAGTTTCATTATTTCCTATGTCTGAGAAATCTGAGGTTTTTGGTATAATTAAAACATATATTACCAGAGTTGAAAATATTTTAAATAAAAAGGTTAAGGCATTTAGAACAGATAATGGGACAGAATTTGCGAATAGACAGATACAAAATTATTTTGCTGAAAAAGGGATCGCTCATGAATTAACGAATATATTCACCCCGGAACAAAACGGTGTTAGTGAAAGATATAACCAAACTGTCGCAAGTGGTGCTAGAGCAGTTCTGCAGGAATCTGGTCTTCCTAAGTGTTTTTGGCCTGAAGCCATGCTATATTTTACATATACTTGGAATAGAGTGTGCCACAATAAGCTGAACAAGACGCCTTGCGAATTATTCTCAGGGTCCAGACCCTCTGTCAGACACTTAAAGCCTTTTGGTACTGTAGCATATATAGGTGTACCCCGACAACATATAAAAAAGCCAGATGATACCAGAGCCCGAAAAGGTTTCCTCGTTGGTTACGCATTTCGTACAAAAGGATACCGGATTTGGATGCCAGAAACAAACAAAATAATTGAAACTATTAATGTTTCTTTTAATGAGAAAGTTATGTACAAAGACACTTTAAGTGGAGCAGTGCTGGGCCCTAGTAACAGGATTTCGACTGTCTCTAATGAGAATGAAGTAGGAAGTGACGATGATATCGAATACCACATTGTACCTCGTGATTCTGAAAGTGACGACAGTGATCCTGAAGTCTCCATAGACGATATTCCTAGCCCTATATCAGAACCTAGATTAGTAAACTGGGAAAGAAAGGCTATTCAGAGGAAAGATGGATCGCGTACAGATGTCTATTATTATGAAGAAGGCAAGAAGGAAAGGTTAAGATCCCTGAATGATGTTGCAAAATACTGCAGTAAAAATAATATTGTTTTCAATCCTAATTTATTTGATTTTAAAGGAACAAATCGGACACAAGGTCTTGTTTTGATCAGTCGTGATACAGTTTTAACAGATAATGAAGATAATGGGTCCACCAATAATCTTACCATATCTAGCTGACTAGATCGCATTCCTATACCAAAGACTTATAAGCAGGCAATTGAATCGGAATATAAGGACGAGTGATTAAATGCCATGAAAGAAGAACTCTGCATCATGAAGAACCGGGGAGTGTGGCATTTGGAAGACTTACCAGAAAATACCACACCTATTGGATGTAGGTGGGTATTTACCGTAAAAAGAGATGATACAGGTAAAATTGTGAGATTTAAATCTCGACTAGTAGCACAGGGTTATAAACAGGAGAAGGGTATCTCATATGATGAAACTTTTTCCCCTGTGGTCAACTTTAGTTTAATCAGATTTTTCTTTTCGTTGCTCGTATCATGTAAAGGTTGGTACCACCTTCAATGTGATATAACAGGAGCTTACCTTTATGCCCCTTTGGAAGAGCGAATTTATATGACACAGCCTCCAGGTTTTGAAGAAACTAGTCAAAAGAGAAAATTCTGTCGTTTAGATCGAGCTATATATGGATTACGACAAAGTGGTCGACAATGGTTCTATGAGATCCATAATGTTTTGTTAAAAATGGGTTTTTGTAAATTTCAGTGGGGTAACTGTGCTTATTTATTAGGAGATTACTTAGTTTTGATATTGTATGTTGATGACTTTGTTATATTTGGCAGAGACCAAAGGACAATCGATAAAACTATTAATAATTTGAAAAACCATTTTGACATAAAAGTACTAGGTAAGACTCGTACCCTTTTAGGCGTAGAGTTTGGTGAGGAAAATGGTAGTGTCTTGATTCATCAACGCTCATACATTAAAGACGTATGTGAGCGTTTCCAACGATTTAAAATACCAATTTCATCACTACCCATATCTAAAGGTTCAATTTATTCTAAAACTTCCTGTCCCTCTACAGCGGAGGAAGAAAGAGAAATGCTAAAATACCCCTATAGAAGTGTATTAGGTTGTCTATCCTTTTTGGCTAATAGAACTCGCCCTGACATCGCTTATGCTGTTAATATATTCAGCCAATTTCAGTCCAACCCAGGGATGAATCATTGGGATGGTTTATTAAGACTTTTAGGTTATGTTATCAACACGGAAGATTTTTGCTTAAAACTTTCTTGTAAACAATTCCAAATTAGAGTTTATTCAGATGCAGATTTCGCTGCAAACCGAGATGACAGAACGTCTCTAGGAGGTCAACTCGTTTTACTAGGAAATTCTCCCATAAGTTGGCGTACATTTAAAGAGAAAAGTGTCACCTTATCAACTATGGAAGCAGAGTTTGTTGCTATGACCGAGGCTGCTAAAGAAATAGTTTGGTTCAGTGGTAATACTAAATGAGTGTCATGATAAAGGTATTGTAACAAGTGAACCAGAAATCCCAATTTTGTTTGTGGATAATCAAGCTGCTATAGATTTTATAAAATCTCCAATTGAAAACTATCGGTCAAAACATATAGATGTGAAGTTATTTTTCGTTCGCGATATGTATAATACACAAAAATTTAAACTCAGTTTTGTACGAAGTAAATTAAACTTAGCTGATGCTTTCACCAAGCCACTAACAAAATTTGAACTGCAGAAGTTCATTTCAAATATCTTTAAGAAATGATTGAAAGATATTTATTCATGTTTTTTTTTGCATTTTGTAATTTTAATTTATTAGGAATATTTTGGTTGATTTGAATTGAAATAAAAATATAGTATGTGTGCATTATTTAGAGTACATTGTATGTTGTGTATCGGGGCCCCGTGTGTGAATGTTTATGTATTGTGTGAATGCATATTATGTACTATAATGTATTATTTTAATCACATACGCAACACACAGCCATAGTTGTGAATAAAGTATTGTTTTATATAACATGCTGTTTATGAACTTTTTCAAGGGAAATGTGAATATTGTATAAAGTTGTAAACTTAATGAATTCACAGATGTTTATGTGATATGTTTATTTGAACTAAGTGTAAAGTGTTGCACATGTTTATAATGTTAAATTATAAAATTTGGATATGTTATCTTCAATGGAATATTATTTTGTAATCAGATACCGGAGTTAGTAGTCTCTTGTAAATCTAGAATTGATGGTGATAAGAGGGGGGGCATTGTTACCCTAGTACAAACTTAAATTCATATATTCAGTGCTTTTAAGTTTTAGTCTAGTACAGTTCTATATTTAATTTTCTTATCACCATATTTATCATACATTTAAAATACTTGTGCATTATTTTCAACTTTATTTTCTGCTATGCCTTACCGGCATACTCCTATACCATTTATTACAAACACTTAAAATTTTACTTTGCCGATCTGGCATTTCGAATTTCATGATTAAATTATCTTACTGTATACGCATGTCAGTTCGTCAAAGGGGCGTATCCCAGGTGTTTTAAAAACACTGGTTTCAGAAAATCAAACTCTGGTGTCTGATGGTTTTGGTTGGAAACTTTTATGTTCATCGGTATTATAATTTTACTTATTTTTGTTAGTAATGAATTATTTAATTGGAATATATTTATCTATTCTCAAATTTTAAACTTAATTTATGTTATGTAATTATTTTTGTTTAGTATCAATTAATTAAACTTGTTACTTTTAAGTAAGTCTAATTATTGGCATGTTATTAGTTTCTTATTTATTAATAGAACGAAATACTTTAGGTATTTAAACTTATAGCTAGCATTCTTTTAACTGCATTAAAATTTAATATTTGCAGCTCTGTTTATCATGGTAATTATTTTGGCAATTAGCCTAATGGTGGGTATTGGTAAAAAGACATCTGCCCACAGATATTTAAAAGTAGTATAGACTGACACAATCAAAATGCGCCGACTTGCCACGTGCTTTTAAGTTTACTTTTAATCATCGGAAGAATGGTTTAACTAAAACGAAATACCAGCTTCTAAATAAAAACATTTAATTACACGTTAACAAATTGATATTAATCAAGATAATAAGGTTGGAAATTACACAGACAATGCTTCATAGCAGCACGTTGAATTAGCGAGCATCGGTTCAGCGGAAGATTCAGTTCCCTCGCATCGCCTCTCTGCACCCGGAGGTCTGCCGAGGAGAAACGATCAGTCTCGAGGGGTGTAGGGTTTCCCTACTCCCGGTTTCGCTAAGTGGCGACTTAGTCCTGCTGACTTGAGCACTTTCTCGCTACTTTGGCGAGTTAGTCCGCCGCAGACTAATTGAAATGTTCAAATTTTTAATTATTTTGACATAGTAATATGTGGTAAGCAAAGCATACTATGGAAATGTATGTTATAATTATTTGCATGAAAAATTCGAGTATAATGATTATTGTATACTTAGAAGTTCATATTTACTATATTTACTTTCAAAATGAAGTTACAAAGCTGCAATATTAAATGAACTATCATAATTTCATATTGCAGTTTTTTAAGTTTTGCTTTTGTATTGTGTTTTTTTTTTTTTATCACACCATTACATTCGTATGGTTTTAAATTTTCAGAAACACATTTATGCATTAGAAAAATTTTTTGTTTCCATTTTCTAAAATGTTAGGTTAGTTTTTCCGCTTATATGTCGTTGATAAAAAATAAGTTTTGTTATTTTTCATCATAAAAAAATGTTTCTTTTAGGTTTTATTAAGACATGGTGCAAATCCCGACTTAAGAGATGAAGATGGGAAAACTCCTTTAGACAAAGCTAGGGAAAGAAATGATGAAGGCCATAGAGAAGTGACAGCTATTCTTCAATCCCCTGGTATGCAAAAATAATTTTTGTTTATATTTTATTTTTGAAATTAATTAGATTATTTTTTTTAAAATTTGCTATTTGAATTTTGCTTTTAATTCCAACTAGCTATAAAAGGATTATATTAAAAAGAATATGGAGGACCATAAGACCAAATACAGCAACATTTCTTTTACAATAATCTTTGAAATAGCAATTTTCGTATACATTTATCCTCTTTTTTGTGACAATGCTTTTATTTTTCATATAATTTAAATAAGTATTTTCATTTCTTTAAAAAATTAAATTCATTTAATCATTATTTAATCAAGTTCAGAAGTTGTGACAATATGCAATAGTATGTTTACAACTTCTGAATTTGAGGAATTGTATATTTAATATATTATATGGTGAGAATAAATATGAATAAAAAGCTCTTTTTCAGTTAAGGAAAATCACTTTTCCCAGATATCAATTGATTGTTATGTATGGTTAATGTAATAACATTTGTACATTTTCTATTCATTCCTAGATTATATGTAATTTTTTATGTACATTTTTATTATTCGCTAATGGTAAAAATATTCAGTGAACTAAGATACTGTTTCAGTGATGCATTAGAATTCTGAATGTAAATTTGTAAAATGTGTGAAGTGCAGTTAGTTGGAGATATTCATTTTGTTATGGAAAATTTATATAGTGAACAACTTTAATTGAAAAAATATTAAATAACTGTTCTTTATTTATGCTTAATCCGTTGTGTCACATCCGTCACGAAATAAGGTCGTCTCACATTGTGTCAGAGTAAATTGCTTGAACCATAACTGTATTTCTACATTTTGTAGCTCTGCAAGTAGTAAATATATTTTGTAGCTTTATGTAAACACAGGTGTTGCTATCTCAAGCTACCCTGGCAGTCTTAATAATTTTTTTCTACCTCTCTTGTCTTCTACTTTTCCATATCTTTCCTTCTTTGTTCTTTGTTGTCATTGAGGACATATCTTCAGTCTTCCTTGTGTTTTATCCTGTTATTCATTAGGTTCTACCTTGTGTTCTTGTCTTTTTAATCTGGTCCTGTAATCCAGCAATCTGTGCTTTTAGTGAGTGCATCGGTCAATCCCAGCAGTGAGTAAGGCTCAATATGGTGGCCGTGTATGGCATCCTGTAAAGGGGAAATTAGTGTCATTGGATCCTTCTGCATTCCCTTTGGCTCAGGCTTTTCTGTATATGGAAGATTAGTGTGAGTCCACTCACAGTCAACTGTTGCTATGCAAAGGTAGTTTTTCCCCTGCTTTGTGTTGCAGGGCTAGTATTGCATTTTTGGTTATGGGGTTGCCTATTAGATACTCTTCCCAACTTAGTACTATATCTTCGTGTAACCTCTTAGGTAAGTGCTTAGGCTGGTTGTCTCCTGGCCTGGTAACTGTCTTCCCTTGTTAGGCAGTAGCCCATTAGGACTAACACATTCCTTTCTCATGGATCAAAGAAATTCAGGCCATGATAAAGGCCTTAACGTGTCGCACTTTGCTTGAAAATTTGATGGACAGACTTAGAAATGTTTAACCAAAGTTTATAGTGATACAGAACATTGTGGATATATTAAAACAAGTGTCACCTTTCATTCTCAAACATACTAAAGCTGTAGCAGGAAAACCTAGAAACAAAAAAAAGTTAAGATTCAAAGTTCTGCTAATAAAAATTTCATCAGTTCAACAAAGTTCCTTTTATCTTTAAAAAACATTTGAGAAACCCCTATTGTAACCCTCAAGCCATAAAACATGTAATGAAAGCCATGAAGTCATTTCAGAGATACATTTTTTAAGAGTATCTGAAACTGAGATTCTGGAAGAACTAAAAGACCAAAAAATGTGATGTCTGTTGATTCACCATCCATCTTGGAAAGAATTTATCCTATGAATAATTTATATCAACTTATGACTGTCCCGACTTCCCCCACTTAATAAAACCCGGTTATCTTAACTGTCCTGTCAGACCTTATATTCGGAACTGGTGCTTTAGTTGTAATAGATTTGGACACTCTAAAATGTTTTGCAGGTTAAAGGCTACTTGTATTTGATCCTCAAGTCAAGAACATCAGGAATCTAACTTAATCTGAACTGTGAAAGGAAATCCTACAGCATTGTCTGAAACATGCTCATAATGGCAATAAGAACAGGAAATTCTAAAGAACAAAATAACACCAAAAATCTTTAAGATTTTAAGAAACAAGTTCAAGATACCACAAATCATTTTAAAACAACATACACATCTGTACTGAAAAAGGCTGCATCAACTGGTACATAGACTGATATCTCATTTACAGCCATACCTAAATCTGAGAAATAAAGCAAGTTAGATATGAAGTGGCCGATTGCACAAATCAAATTTGATAAAGCCGCAAAAATCAAGTGACTGAGAAAAGAAAAAGTTAAAGAATCGAAAATTATTACTTTTAAAACTCCCATTTCTGTAAGTAGCCATTGTGAAATACAGTTTTTCAGTTCCTTCTTGAAATGATTGGCAAGAACTGATCTCGTCACTGCCATAAAAAGAACCATACAGAATGTTAGTTTTCCTCTCTTGGAATTGGCATGGTTTCCCTGCTTGTTTCGCTGTCCAAGGTACTTACTTTAAATATTGTGTTCCTGGCTAAATTTGAGGTTTCACAGCTTATTGACTGGACATATCTGATACATCTGGCAGTGTTTTTATTGTTGCTTTGAATAAATACCCCAATACAGTGCTTCCCTTGGGCACCTCATTACTAGCTGTAGCCATTAAAATACATGTTACTTTATTAATTACTGTTTGTTGTATTTACTTACTGCTTTGTAATATCTTCTCTCAAAATGATTTAAATAAATTAGTTCATAAGCTTCCTATTCCTTTTAGTCGAAAGCTTCCTGTTTTTTTAGTCAATCTGGCACCTAAATGGTTAATGCTCTTACCGTTGGTTCAACAGTTTGTGGGTTCAAGTTCCACATTGGGCATAGATGATTGTAGTTGTTTGGAATCTACTTTAAGCTCTAGGTCTTGGTATAATTAGCCCTCATGTGCAAAAATGACCGTTGAGCGATAAATCAAAAACATCCAGTTCCTTTTATTATCATAGGTGATTTTAATGGTCACAGCACTCTAAGGGGAAATGTAAATAGTTAAACTCAGGGTTGGCAGATTGAGCAATTGATTTCTGTTCATTGGCTCTGTCTGCTGAATCACGATGAAGTTACTCATTTCCATTCACCTACTAAAACTTGCCTTCCCTTGGACTTGGCTATCTGTTCACCCCTTTATTGCCTCATTTAGACTAATGTTTAGAAATGATTTGCATAACAGCGACCATTTTCCAACAATCCTTTATCTTGTTTGTGCATCTAATATGTCATGACTTTCCACTTTTAAATATCACATGAACTGTTATTTGCGCCGAGCTGGCAGCCGAATGGTTAGCGCTCTTGCCTTCGGTTCAACAGTTCGTGGGTTCGAATCCCACCTTGTGCATGGATGTTTGTAGTGGTTCGGAATCCACTTTAAGCCGTAAGTCCCGGTCTAATTAGCCCTCGTGTGCAAAAAATGACCGTTGAGCGACAAACAAACCAAACCAACTGTTATTTGCTTGCTGAACTGCCTGTCATTACTGATGAAATTGTCATCTACACTAATATTCATGATTCTGTAATGTCACCAAGACTATAATGGAATCTGCTAAAAAAAAAAAAAAAGCCATCCCAATATACTCCTCGTCCATATAAGTTGTGAAAACTTAAAAATGTATCTCGCAAACAAAGGAAGTTTTGCTGTATTTTCCAATAATAACCTACGACTAATAATCTAATTGCTTTTTTTTCTTTATGGCAGTGTGGCTTATGATTCTACTTTAAAGTCTGCATTAAATGGTTAAACCCGATTCTCCACATGGGGCTTGTATCTGCAGTAGCACCTATCATTGGGCTTTATGCTGATAGTAACATACACATTAAGCTATCCCTTAATTACTGTTTCAGGAAATTTCCCACTTTGAACCACCTACTATAATCTACTAGTAGCAATCCTTTGTTAAAAAGACTTATTAATGCTCAATTTTCCTGCATTCATCCCTTTAGTTCTAAAAGAAGCCAATCTTCATCTATGCAAATGCAACTCCAGTGATTCATTTGAGATTGCTGACTGCTTTAGTATACCTCAAGTGGATTTTCATCAAGTTCACTGTCTTTACATCTTAGAGCTCTGTTTAGTAAAGAAAATACTCTGACAAATTTCAAACAGTTTTATGACTTTGATCTTAATTTCATGATTATTACCCTGTTTTTACACACTGACACTAACAGATCAAAAGCAGAAGGATGTATTATGTGTGGTATTGTTTATGGCTTTTCTATATTTTTAAGCTCACCTTCAGCCTGCTCCTTTTACACTGCTGAAATTATCACCATTTTGAGAACTCTCCACATAGAAGTATTCCCAAAATTGTAAATTCTCTATTTACATTGATATTATAAGTGTTGTGAAGCAGCTTAATTTCCCTATGCAATTATATTCTGTGATTAACAACATCTTGGTTTTGCTAAAAGAAAGATCTCAATGGTTTTTGTTTTGTTGAGTATCAGTCATGTCAGTATAATTGGTAATCAGTGGCTGATTTCGCTGCCTGAAGTCACTTATGCTGGTATCAGGCATTCAGTTTGACTATGTTTATTATGTTTAAACGAATTCTTGGAATCAGAAAATGACAAACTTTTCCATATTAAACTCTTCATTCAGACTTAGAACATTAACACAACATGCTGACATTATATATCCTCAACTGCACATCAGCCATTCTCGTTTGACACATATATATTTATTTAATGAACCAGCACCTTCGTGTCTGTGTTGTAAAAATATTTTAACAGTGTATCTTAACAGTGTTAGTTTTAATTACTATGGTCTTACCTTTTTCCACAACACTTTTTAAATTACAAGACATGATTGGAGAAACACCCTATCCAAATCTTTTTGCTTTTCTTGAACCTTAAAGTTTGGCCCTATCTTTAGTGACTTTTCTTATTATGTTCCTTTTTTTATGTTTCCCATTTATTTGGCACTGTATATCCTTTTTTGGATTTGATGTTAGTTAAAGGCACCCAGTCACTCTACTCTTTGTAGAGACTTGAGTTACAGGTTCTCTAAACATTTTTATTAATTTCATATTTTATGATTTCTGTTATATTTTCATTCTGTTCTTGGCGACATATGTTTCATTGCTAAGCAACAAATATTCAGCTTGCTTTAAAACAAGAAATTGAGCCGAGATTATTGAGATTATTAATGAAATTGGACACTGAGATCTTTGTGCTTAATAAATGTATATCAATTAATATATTAAATAACTCTTAGCTTTCATTTATCTTCATTCTGTTAATATATATTAATATATTGAATACTTGTCATTTAAATATTCTGGAATGAATATAAACTTGATATAATGACCTTTTTCTAACCTAATTGTGAAAAATGATTTCTCAAAAACAACTTGGTAGAAAATGGATGTAAGCAGTTTTTCTCATTGATGTGTTTCTTGAAAAATGAAAACTTTCAGAATAAATAAAAATATACTGTAAAAATCTCAGAAAGAAAACATTTTGTACCAAATCTGATATTATTCATGAATTCTTTCATTGTTAATGTAGTGAGAAATGTGAGGATTATTTTTGTAAATCTAAAACGTGGATGGCATGGGATGCATATAATTATTCCAAAATATAGAGATAATGTAGTTAACACAGCAAAGTGCGTCACATTTTTAAAATCAAAGGTGAAATTGTATTTCTTTAAAATTGGTGAATTGCATTTTTTCAAGAGAATCATTTATTCAGAAGAGTTATACTATTACAAGGTAACAATGAGCTTTGACACAAACTAGTAGGCAGCCTAATATCTCAAAGTTGTCATATAACATTCTAATTTGCACTTTGTTAATTGTATTCTGGGAGGACTTTTTCTAGATTATGGGCCATTTGTGACAATAGAAGAAACTTGGAAAACTGCCAAGTACCCATAACTGACACTTGTATGCAGAAGGCAGAACCACGATAACTATTTCCTGTTGTTTGACAGCAGTTGCAATCAAAACTTCAAACTTTTGCTTTGATGAGTAGTGTCTTCCCTTATATAATGCCAAAGTAATTTCCTGACTTAGAAACATGGAAATCATCAGATCTCAAATGTGGCCAGATCCACTGCCAACTTAATGAGAAAAAGTCATTTCCATTGCCACTGAACTTATAAAGTGATAATTTGAGATACCATAGAAATCTATGTAATACGTAATTAGAACTTCATAACCAAAATAACTTTATTTGCCAAATTTGTTGCAATGTGTGTGTGTGTGTGTATATATATATATATATATATATATATATATATATATATATATATATATATATATGTATGTATATATATGTATGTATATGTATGTATATATATGTATGTATATATATGTATATATATGTATGTATATATATGTATACATATATATGTATGTATATATATGTATATATATGTATGTATATATATGTATATATATGTATGTATATATATGTATATATATGTATGTATATATATGTATATATATGTATGTATATATATGTATATATATGTATGTATATATATGTATATATATGTATGTATATATATGTATATATATGTATGTATATATATGTATATATATGTATGTATATATATGTATGTATATGTATGTATATATATGTATGTATATGTATGTATAATATACACATAAATTGTAATGAGTATATCTATGTAAATGTTTTCCTTAATATAGGTGAGTGGATGTGCCCTGTGTCTGAGAATGCGAAATTAGGAGAGAAAAAACAGCAAGAACATGAATATGATAATGAGCCAAAAGGTGATCCAGAAATGGCTCCTTTGTATCTTCAACAGTTATTGCCTGTCTTTTGTAAATTGTATCAGCGGTCCATGGTACGATCTGTCAGGTAAGAATTACAAAGTTAAAATAATGTATGTGTTTATATGCAATGTATTGTAAAATTATAACTAAAAATATTTTACCATTAGTATTCAGAATGCACATAAATTATCTCCATTTTAAGTTTCTTTGATTATTTACTCTTTAATAAAGGAAATTTTATTTAGTCTGATTATAGAAATTGCTAAATATTTTGGGAATTCTGATTCTTAAGTAATTTTTAGCAAGATAAGTAGTTTTTATTACAGTATTTGAATATCTATCAGAACTCATATTTTTGGGAATAATTCAACTAATGAGAAAGAAAATGTTATAAAGAATTATATATCTTTTTTCAATAATGATTGCATGACATTAATTTTAATATTGTGATGGAATCTTGGATAAAATTAGCTTATTTTGAGAATACAATTTGAATGTAGAGCTGTTACGTTCATATACTAATGAACAACTTATATATTAGTTTTTCCATTATATAAACTATGCTTCATAAAAACAAATTAGTTACATGAGAATTTTCTTTCATATAAATATTTAGTTTTTAAAAGCTTAGCAAGAAATTTTTTGTTTAAAAATTTTACATTTAATCTGTTTATATTGGTAATATTTCTGTATTTTTAGTTAAAAATACTTTGGAAAATTCCTTGAAATAAAGTACCATGTCAATGTAATCAAAATATTTTTTCTACTTTGTGTGCTAGGAAGAAATCAGTGTTTTCATATAAACTGTGAAATCAAGTATTTGAATTAATCTTTTTCTTCATATTCAGAATTATTAAGATTCAACTTAATGAAACCATGAAGTTCACTTTGTATTTAAATACTTTTTACATATTTTCACACATTCTTTTCCTTATCAAATTCATTTTTTATCTTTTATACAAACTGTTAACTAAAAATGAAATTTGTATTGAGTTCAGTGCAAATGGATAATACAGTTCCATATTTCAATCCTTCTGAAATTAACCTCTTTTGTGAATTTTAAAAAGGTTACTGAGTTCTTAATTTTCTATTTATCTCATATATTATTTTTTCTTCTGATTGTTAATAACAATTAAACTGGGTCGAAATGCTCTAGTGAGTAGAATTGAGTGGTTCCTGTATATTTCATCTATATCAAATTCTATAATGCTTTGGAAATATGGGTTCAAAGCTTTTGAAATATAATATCTCAACAAATTTTTTTGTACACAAAAAACTACATGTATTAAATTTTAGAGCTTTCTTCCTTGATGAAAAAAGTTTCTGGAATTTGGCTTAGGGTATACGTACTTAATTTAATGTACTAACAAACTAATTTTGAGCTTCATCGGAAATTATATAGATTGAAATGCTTTTATTTTATCTTGCAAAGTCATTTATATTTGAAACTGATTAATATAATCTAGGGCTTCACATGATAGCTTAAGAATAATAAATAGTTTTACTTTCAAGTATAAAGCTAAATTTAAATGTTTTAACCTCACTCCAAGAAATTTTCGTTGAAACTTGCAATTTTGTTATCGTCATTTGGTCAAAGAAGTGTATGAGAAATTTTTGCTTAAATGTAAAAATTAAATTTCTGCAACTTTTTTATAAGGAAGCAGGACTTAAAACGAATATTCATGAGATTATTTATTTGAGTGTATAGAAGAATAAACAAATTTAACACCTCATAAACACTTGCTAGCATTTATAAGAAAAGGTGTTTAATAAACAGAAAAAATGTCACTTTTCATAGAATGAATATACAAATTATGAGTGTAAAATGTCTAGTAAAGAAAATATGTTAGAGCATTGTATCATCATGGTCAGAAGTAGAGGAAATATTATTTTAACTGAATGTGTTATGTTTGTTAAATTGTCTCCAGTGTTTAATTATTCAATTAAACAACAGTTCAGACAATTTAACAAACTTTTTAATTTTTCTAAATTTATCATTAATTTTCAATACAGCATAATTTTCAACATTATTAAATTAAGCATTATTATTTTGATGTATACAATAAAATTCAATCTTTAAGTAAGCTTAAAAAATAATTAATTTATTGAGAACATTTATCTGCTTTATTATTGAAATGACTTATTAAAAATATCCATAAACCATTTTCCTAGTTTTTAAATCTCAAGAAAAAAAGTTAAAAATTTCGAGGGCTGTTTTTTGTATTTTAGTATTATTTAGATATCAAACATCTAATCATATGAATTTTTAGTCAAAAATGTCTTGATAATTTCTGAGAAACACTGAAAGCTGTGTATTTGTGTTGTATAATTTAGGCATTTTTATAAGAAATTTGAAACAATTAGCAAACAAATTTGAAATAATGGTTTGTCTATTAATTCATCTAGACAATTTCTAACATAAATAATTTTAGTTTTTGGATTTGATTCTTTAATTTTTTTATTGCTATTATGGATGAGTTGAAGGAATTTCTTTACCTCTACCGTTAATTCTTTTAATTTTTAATGTTCAGGAAAGCAAGTTTGAATTTGATTAGAAAAATGATACATTATGTCAATCCAAGCCTGCTAGCAGAGTTTTCTAATGTTGATGTTGGGTCCAAAAATTTTGCTACACTTCTAACGGAAGTTATTTCAAGTGTACTTGATAGTGAGGTAAGGAATGTGTTACATAGCTCTGTGTGTGTGTAGAATTTAGAAAATATATTTTAGATTATCTGTAATATTATGTAAGTACAATTAAAAACTTCATTCTGCAGTATTTGAAAATTTTGCAAGTTTTTATTGCAAGCTTTTAAAAACATTTTTTGTAGAGCCATTGTAAGAAACGCTTTTAATTATATAAAAAAGTAGCTCTCACACAGTGTTAGTTGGGATAATAATAGTTGCTATTATAGGTTACATTTTAGTGGTTTTCAAAAAGATATTTATGAATATATATTTAAATAAAAATGTTTCTTAATAATTGTACTCTAATTGCTACAAAAAATAATGACTTAAAACTATTTTCATTTTTGTAATGTTCTTTTTCTGTTTAATAACATGGCAACTTGTTTCAGTTAAACATTCTATTGAAATGGATTTGTAATTATTGCGAAAAAAGAAATTTTTGAGTGTTTAATCCCTAAAGATCTGAATAGATGTCATCAAATAAGATATAATTGATAATACATCTCAAGTAAAATGGAAGCTAAGTAAGAAATGCTAATGAAGAGAACTAATTAGGTTGATCTAGTTTTTCTTTTAATTTAAAGTATAAAAATCTTTTTGACAATTAGTTAAATAAACATTCACTGCTTCCTCATGAAGCTTTTAAATCTCTTTGCTTTTCACATTTATGTAAATTTGATTTTCACTTTTGAAGAACAGAATTAACTATACTTTCAAATTTCAGCTGAATTTACTTTGTACATGAGAATAGTTATCAAAATGGATTAAATAATATAAATTGATAGATTTCTCAAAGCAATCAGATATGTATACACAAAAATAAAATTATTTGCAGTGATTAGTATTTCAAGATTTAAATGTTATAGCATTTAAAGTTTGAACTTTGAGGGATTGTCTAAAATTTGCATGTAATATTTCATTGAGTAATATTTTAACAAGAAAAAGTTTGAGTTGCGGAGTTCCAGTTTTGTTAATAAACTAATAAAATCTTATATTGAACTATTGCATCAAAACTAATGTAAAAAGTGTTTCTTTAAGCATAGTAATTAGTTTCTAGGGGAGTCTTTAGCACTTAAAAATATTTACATTTCAAAAGTTCTGTTTTAATTTGTGAGAAAATTCTTTAATAAATTTGTACATGAAAAATTATAGATTGATAAAAAGCATGTTACCTATAAATTAGAAAATTATTTCAGGTAAAAAATTTATAAGTTGCATGTCATTAAAATATATTGCATAGACTCAAAATTCTGCAGTTTCACTTGAACATTTAATGTTATCTGTAATTTTTAATAAACTATTCAATGTTTGATATCGAAATTTAATGAAGTTGAATATTTCTTTCCTACGTCAATCTACCTATCAATTTCTGCCCTAGTCAATTGCATTTACGAATCCAATGAAATTTTTCTTTGGTGAAGTTGTCAGAATTAAATTTCAGTGTAAGTTATCAAATGAAAATCCATGGCTGCACCTGACAAACAAGAGCAGACAACAACAACTACACAAATGCAGCGCAAGTGTTTATGGAAAAGCCCTGTCCTGCTGAGAGTAAAGTTTGCTGTAAAAACTCCACAATTCATATTCATCTGGATACGAAGATGGGCAAAAATGCAAGATTTTTGCAAATGCGAGACCACACTTTATTAGTTGAAAGGAGTTAAACATAAGTCCAATACATTTACTTCTGAAGGTAATATTAAGGAAAAGTGGCTGGGGTAACTTACTACCATTTTCAGCCAAAAAAGCGGCTTTTTCATCCACTTAGGCTGGAGATCCATTTGAAAGCAAGCTCATAATCAGAGGTAGTTGCTTAAGTTATATTTATCTAAATCTCTTCAGAAAGTATTCACTAGGTATATTGGAGATAGCTGCCTTAATTCCAGTCTAGTGGTTAACAAATATAAGTAACTTTTTAAAATGATCTGTTCAAGATTTAAAATTGTTTTTCCCATGATAGAAATTCCTGCATCAAAGTTAGTGTTATTATCAACTGCATAGGATTCCTTAAACAATTATTTAAAAGATAGTTTTCTGGTAAAAAAATTGTAAAACAATCATTCCTTTGCAATGCAACCTGGCACCATTAAGTTCTTCGCATGGAGATCCATCAGTATAAGTATGGATCAACTCTGAACTAATGTAATTTGTAGCTATAACTTCTAATAGAAAAGCTGTAAGAGCAAAAGGAATTGCATCACATTTCTTTTGAGGTGTACTGATGGTAGGAATGTAAATAGGAGCACCAAGAGTGGGAGGAGAGGGGCTACAGTCGAAAGGGGGGGTTGAAATTTACATGATGTTATATTGACATATGTTGAATTTCTCTGCACAGGATAAATTATTTCTGTTTTCAGTCTAAGGATGTCGGGAGAGTCCTGCTTCCAGTAATGCAAATCTAAACATTTACACGTATCAGTTTTAATATGCTTTTCTCATGAAGTTGAGTTATATATATTAATTATTTACAAAAGAAATTTTCTGAATGAAATATATTTTCACCCTGGCTTAGGATCTGCCAAGTGTGTTTTCTTTTAATCGTTAAGCTCTTAGAGGGGGGTGACTTTAAGTAAATACAAGTGTCACAATACCTAGTTACCCAAGTGATATATCATTTTCTTTTATTTATCTTCTCCCTCATTGTGTTTACATTGTGAAAAGTTGAGGACTGCTTATGAGATACTATCACCACACTCTTTTTCTATATTAATTTCTCCAGATCATCACATATTTACTGTACATGAAGAACCTTGTCCCTGGAAGAGAGTATCCTGGTAATTGAGGCTCCCAGAAATCAGCCCATTTCTTTGTCCTCTTCTTCAGGTAAATGAAATGTATGTTGTGAACCTTAATGCATTGATCAGCTTACATAGATCAAGCAATTGTACATCTGCTGGGTGACTTGGTTGGAGTGGCTACTTTGTAGATGTATCAAAAGCATATAACACCTGCCTAGCATTGATGCAGATATCCTGCATCTCGTTGTAAGGCTTTGTGGTGAATGGTGCAGTCAGGATCTTGATATAAACAATTTTCTTTATAGATTCTTCCCTGTGGATCAATAAATGGGGTGTGATCAAAATATTTTGTAATTAAAAGAATGGCAGGCTATTTTGATATTTCTCCATTCTTAAGTCTTATTGGTAAGAGTTAATAATCATTTTATTGGAAATGTAAAAGGGGTCAAAAGCTCAAATTTAGTGATAACTTGAAGTATTATCAGCTAAACAATCTGAAACCATTCTAAAACTGAAATATCTTGTTAACGTGATGTTACTGTATCTGCCCTTGGTAGAATAAATTCTACACTGGAATAATTTTGGTTGATTATTTGTTTAATGTTTCAGAGGAGGAAATTTCAGACAATCTTGCTGACCAAAAATGTTATGTATGTTCATTACAATCAAGAGAAGACACAATTATAAAAACTAAACATCTCATGTTTGTGTTTGCAACTCCTACAGTTCCTCAATTTATTAAAGCTGGTTATCTAAACTGCTGTGCCTAATCATATAATGCAAATCCTTTCTGTTACTGTAAATGTCAATGTTTTGGTCCTGCAAAAACTAACTGTAGAACCTTGACTGAGCTCAATGTACTAAAGTTGAATATGACAGTAGTGCATGTTGGTTAAGAGAAAAGTATGTGTGTATAAACTAACTTGTCTGAGTTTCTTGATTTATGAATCCAAATTACACACGTTTTAAAATTTCCACCTTGGAACATCCCTACTGTACTTATAGTCAATCCCTTCACTGGATATAGTAGATCAGCCACATCACCTCTTATTTTGCAACAGATTTTTTCATACATTAATTATCAGTAATCCTATATTTCTGATGGCTCAAAATCAAGTCATTTTGATAATAGTATTGTTCGAAATGCAGTTTACAAGTATAGAGACTTTATGCGTCATATTCTGTTTATGCTGCCAAAATTGTTGCTGTTTATGCATTCTAGAGATGATACATTCCAAGTTATCAAAAATATTACATCCATACAGTTAGCATGAATATTATCACTCAATTAAACCATTTTAATGACATGTGGGTTTTTTGGAAATATTAAATATTTTAAATATACTGAAGATCATAGGAATTGACGTTGGGTTTCAAGTTAGTATTGCCGTAATTAATTAGTATGCAGACGTTGTTGCTAAAAATGCCACTCATTGTTTTCATGAACCATTAACACCTTTTGACATTAAACAAATTGTCAAAGATTTTTTCCTTCTGGTGGAGGATTTAAGGTTTGTGGAACTACAAATTACTTAATATTTCCTCTTATTCTTCCATTTTCTGTTTCCATTTGAAGAGTTGATGTAAAATTTACATGCCTTTGCATTGGATGTACATGATTTACATACATGCATTTATTCTATCAGGGTGCTCCAATTTATAGTATGCATGTAATTTACCAAATAAAATATATCACATTTTATTTGTCCTCAATGAATTATTCTTAAAATCTTTAAATTAGCAAATAGTATAAGTTTGTTTTAAATAAATTAATAAAATTAAATTCAAATCCAATTAATGAGTTAAATTTTTTATTAATGTTTGTGTAGCACTAAATATAAATATATCAAGTAAGCATTTTTAGTTGTATGTAAAGAGTTGTGAACTATAATAAAGATTAACAATTTCATGGAAGTTGTAGCTATTTTTCTATTTTTTTAATGAAAGCTTATTTTAATGGTTTTTAATTTTGATTACTTTCAGGAAGAAGAAGATGTCTTATTGCAAACATTAAATATTATTCATGATTTGATGGTTAAAGGTAGAGAAATCTATTTAGATCATTTTGCTCGCCTTGGGGTGTTCACAAAAGTATTAGCACTTGCTGGTCCAACTGACAGTGATGATGAAAACAAGAAAATTAAAGATGACAGAGTAATTTGATTTAGTTAAATATTCTGTTTAGAAATATATAGTAAAATATAAAAGTGAGAGAATGTTGTTTCTCCTAGGAACTTTCAATTTTCTAAATTAATTCATTTTGAATAATCTGTTTGCTGTCATTCTCATTAGTATGAATATATTACTTGAAAATTATAATATTCCACTTTTAGTATATGCAAGCCATTAATATAAATTAAATTTATTTATTGCATTTTGTCTTTATTTTTAAATTTTCTTTCAAATAAATTGTGTATGAAATAAGTTATATATGAAACTAAAAGTAAATTCCTTACTATATATGAATATCAAAAATTTAAGTTCTAACTTTTAAAAATTAAACCTGAGCATTTTGTAAGTTGATTAAATTCCAATGAAATGAAAATGATCAATATTGAATATCATTAGTTTTTTTTAATAATAAGTCTTAACTAGTTTTGCTTAGTTATCATTAATTTGTTTGAGAAGTGTTTTTATGTAAATAATTGTATACTTAGTTTTGTTTAATATTAACAATTTTCATGACATTCACAATTTCTTATGCCTTTCATTGAAACTATTTTTATTAAATAATAATTTACTTTAAAGCTATTAAATTTTAATTACAGTAACAATTCTTTGTCCTTGTATTTATTAATTTATATTGCATATAAATTTTCAAATTTAATTAAGAATTATTAGCATTCAGTAAATGATTAACTGGAAAAAGAAATCAACAAATCGTAATGATACTTCAATCCAAAATACATTGGTTAGAAAACAGGCTTGCAAGATTACATAAGCAGAACTGCCAGTTGGTTTGTAAATGGTTATTCTGTCTTTTAATTCAGCAACTTATGGGCTTGAATCTGGCCTTGGTCTTGGATGTTTATTGTGGTCTAGAGTCCATTTAAATAAGGCTCCAGCAAAGTTAGTCCTGATGTTCAAAAACTGATCACTGGGCAGCAAACTCACTTGCACAAGGTCACATAAATTGACAATCATTCCAGATTTAAGTAGTTTACAAAAAGAATAATTTTCAACTGTGAAATATTGTTTGAATCATAAACTAGTTTACATTTTCTTAATAACTGTTCTGTAGTTGACTGACCAGTTGCTAAAGTTACAACGTTTCAATTTTTTATGTATCTTAAAATATTGTCAAATTTTCCTATTTTATACAATTACCTGCTTTGGTTGCTTCTAAGAATTTATTGTCAAGAATTGATAGTATCATTGGTCATTGCAGTAGTACAAAAAATTACAGTAGGTTTTCTGTGTTTGTACATTGAATTAACCTTTTTCTGAATATAACAACCAGAGTGCCAAATCAAATTATCCAAATCATGAAATTTCCAGTATTTAGAATGAGTAATTCTATCAGCATAAAATTTGAGTTCAATATGTTTCCACTAATAAGACAATAAAATAATGTAATTTCAACTGCTTAAACAAATAGTAAATCTTAACCCTCATATTCAAAATATGAACATAGTGTTGTAAGGAAGCAAGAAAATATTTTTTGGAAAGTATTTGCATAAAATTATCTTTGAAATAGTTTGTTGGGTATTAGTAAAAGCTGAGAATTTTGTTTTGACTAGGTAATATTTATGCTCATTTACAAATATTCTTTCAGAAGTGTGAGTAAGTTTTAAAATGATTTCAAGAGTATCATTTAAAATGCGGGCCTGTAAAAGTGAACAGTAATATTTAATGTACAAAATTTATTATGTTTATGTATTTTCAAAGTGAAGCACTTCCATAGTCCATCATAATATTCCATGAAAAATTTAATTGAGCAAAAATTTTATCATTTATTTGAATTTTTTTTTTTCCAAATTAAAATTTTTATGCTATTTGTTCCAATTATAGGTTATTATCAGTTTCAACATTATTTAAATTTGAGTGCATAAATTTTTGTCTTGTGTTTAGCGAGGGCAATTAAAATTTAAATATATTTTTTATTGTGTATTTTATGTAAGGATGACGATTTCTTAATGGATGATGCAAAAGAAATATTGCCTGGGAAACCTTACCATTGGCGAGATTGGAGCATAGTTCGTGGGCGTGATTGTTTATATTTATGGAGTGATGCTGCAGCTTTAGAATTATCAAATGGAAGCAATGGATGGTTCAGATTTATTCTGGATGGTAAATTAGCTACAATGTATTCTAGTGGAAGTCCAGAAACTGGATCTGATAGTTCAGGTAAAGTGTTATTTAAAATTGTTTTACCTGTAAAGAAAATTTATTTAAAAATTTCCGTTGTTACAAATTTCATTAAGCTTCCTAGAAAGAAAATGTTCACAGTGATAAATTATATGTAATACAAATTAATTTTTATTTTGTTCTGTGAGTCTTAATCAGGATATATGAAATCTTAAATCAATGATAAATTCTTATAAATTCTGGTTGGTTTAAATTTCAGAGGAGAAATTTTTATTAAATGCAAAGAAGGTGTTTATGAACTTCAACGACAAGGCATAAAATCATTTTTATATATGTTTGTTTCCAAAGTATATTTGCAAGATCCTGAAATATAACAATGGTAAAATGATTTCAAAATGTATCCCAACACAAACAGCATGTTATTTCTTTTTTATGTAAAAACAAACAGAAATGCATCAAAGAATAAAGGATGGATATGCAGCAATTATAGCTCATGAAAACCACCATTGGAAAATGATACTGCAACACTAGTCACAATTCAGTTTAAGAACCAATTCAATATGGGAGGCTATCCTCATCCATTGGAAACAACAAGCACGCATCTGACCATACGATTAAGACAATATCGGATATCTATTCTTTCTCTTCCAAAATTCCCAAACTTTTTGATATTCTATAATGTAGGTAGCTCGGCTTCATTAAAATGCACATTACCATATTACATTAATGTGGTAAATGCAAGAGTTCATTCAAGCATCTTTCTAACAGTCTTGATTTCTAATTATTTCCTAGTCTTTGACCTATTTGAAAGGTTGTCATCTGATGGTTGAAATATATACAGCAGGGCATAGTCAGACTTCAAGTAGCTGAAAAAATTTACTAAATGAATTTATTCAATCAGTTGAAGCAATGGTATTGCCTAAATGGTTAAAGGCGGTTTCGTCTAATATACTAAATATAAGTTCAGCTTTGAACTGAAACTTTTATATTACCCTTTGTCAATATGTAGCATATGTGTATGTCTTTGACTGTAGATCTTGATTGAATTTGCCTTTTTCAAAAAGTTTCAAAAGAGCATTAAACTGCTCAACAAAATTGGTAATCTTATATATTATCATTGCTAGAATTTTTCAAGGAGTACAAGATTTGTTTTTATTGGTAAGTGCTTTATTGGTATTGGTAACACTAATATAATTTATCAGATTTTAATTGTGAATTGAGACCTTTCATATTTGTGGAAAGAAATATTTGCCTTTAATATTTTAGTTTTTTAATTGCAAGTTCTTTTTGCAGAAAACAGAGGAGAATTTTTAGAAAAACTTCAACGGGCTAGAAGTCAAATTAAAACTGGGTCTCCTAGTCAACCTATTTTATCAGCACCGGGAGCTGCTCGTCTAGTTGTTGGCAACTGGTCATTATTTTGTAAAAGAGATGGAGAAATTAGCATACATAATTCTGATGGACAACAAGTAAGCATTTAAAATAATGAAAAATATATCTTTATGAATTCCAATCTATGTTCCAAATGAAATATAAGAATTTGAGGATTTTTTTATACTATTTAACTGAACTTGATCTTATAATTCATCTAGATTTGTTGATACATAACATTTATGACAGTCACTTTGCTTAGAGAATGCTATGATTTTGAGTTAAATATTCTAAACTTAAATTCTAAAGTATTAAACCTAAACTATTAGAATATATTCTTTTGACAATATTTGTAGGTATGATTAAAAATTATTTATATTTAAACTTTTCAGCTGCTTTTCAATTTTTAACTCTCATACACATTGCTTATTCATTATAGGGCTGAAAGTTATAATACAGTAGTTATATTTAGAAACCAAGTAAAAAAAAAAAAAATGAGATTTGCATTTTAACTTGTAAACTTCTCACTTTTCCTGATTCAATTTTTAAGTAGAAAGAATTTGTATATATTGTTACAAATTTATAAATAATGATTATATTTGTCTTAAAATATCTCAGACAGATCGGAAATTCTCACATTTTGGCCAAAAATTGCGGTATTTAGACGTGTTGTACTTTTAAAAGCGGATTTCCTAATAATTTGGCGACTTGGCGACGGTTGGCGAGATTTTTGGCGACTTGGCGAGAAATCGATACTTTTGGAAACATCCATCACCTAAGCTCTAGGACCAATACTTTTCGAGATAGCCTAGAAGCTTCCAGAACCTTGGCGAAATTGGTAGATTTCTCCGCCAAGTCAGGTATAAATACCGCAGCCCAACATGGAAGAGTTTTTAGTTTTGTGAAGACAGTCATTGAGTGAAGACGATTAGTAGTGACTGCTAGTTGTTCTCTGTCTGAGGTATTTGAGACCTGTGATTGGAAGCTGTTTCTTATTGTATCTGACGAATTGTAGCTGTATAATTGTGATTGTTACAGCGGGAATTTCGTTTATCTAGTGAAGTTTTTACGAATAAAAGTCTTGTGTTCATTAAGTGATTGCTTATTAACTCTCAATCAACACGAACCCGAGGAGCTCGGTACAACTGGTGTCAGAATCGGGGTTGAAGAGTTGATGCAGCATGTCACAAGAAAAATGGATATGGATTTAATGAAAAGTCTTCTCGAAAAATTAGCGGAGCAGATGGCCGAGATGAAAGCTGGACAAGAAGAGATGAAAGCTAGACAAGAAGAGATGAAAGCTGGACAAGAAGAGATTAAAACCGAGATGATGAAAGAGATAAAATCTGGACAGGAGGAACTTAAGAAGGACATTGTAAGTGTTAAAGAAGAATTCTACAGCATCATTCAGGAGGAGAGGAATGCAATGGATGATAAGGTAATTTCAGTTGAAACTAAAGTTTTGAAGACAGAGAAGAAAGTTAAAGAAGGATTAGACAATATGAATAAGAAGATTGAAAGCTTGGAGAAGCAAATTTCAAACAAACATGAGGAACCCAACGTGACATTTGTGCCTTCCCTAGCCAATATTAAACTCTCAACATTTGATGGGAAATCATCCTGGCAAGTATACAAGACCCAGTTTATGATGGTAGCGGAAGCTAATGGATGGAATCCCCGAGCCCAAGCTTTTCACCTGGCGGCTTCGTTAAGAGGAGACGCGGCTGACATCCTCGAGACGCTTCCGGAGGAGCAGAGGCACAATTTTCAAGCTCTATCGAGTGCGCTTGAGCTGCGGTTTGGAGATGTCCAGAGAGTCAGAAGCCCCATTTCAAATTGTTTCATATTTCTTCCGTAAGTAGCGGCGACAACGGACTTTTCGTTATGGGACATGTCAACGAAGTTCCCTGCAGAATGATAATCGATACTGGAGCCAACGTAACTATCATTAGGACAGATTTGGCTCGCAAACTTGGTGAGAAACTCATCTGGACGACGCCCTGCATTACCCTCCAAACTGTGACAGGTGATAAGATTAAAGTGCATGGAAAAGTCAATCTAAACATTGCATTTGGTAATGCCGTGTACCATCATATGGCATATGTCGCTGATATAAATGACGAATTTATTCTCGGATTGGATTTCCTCAAAGAAAACAATTTCAAGTTAGATTTTAAAAATAATGAACTACATTCATATTCTGAAGACATAGCGATTTTTAAGACGAAATATTCAGATATTAAAACAGTCCATCATATAACTGCAAAGAGTGAAATAACATTACCACCAAGAACTGAGACAATAGTTTCCGGAGCTCTTTCAGAAGATAATAATTTTCATTATGGATTGACTGAATATCCAGATTCCGACAATAGCGTTAAAGGAGTACTAGTGGCTTCTTCCCTCGTCGACCTTTCACGAAATGTAATCCCGGTAAGAGTTGCTAATCTAAGCAATAAGGTAAAACTAATAAAAGAAGGAGAAGTGCTGGCGACTTGCACTCCAGTGACCTGTATTAACCGAAATTGTCAAACCACACTATCTGAGCCTCTTGACACTCTAATTAATGAACTCCTTCAGAATGCAGAGTTAGATGATAAACAAAGGAATGATGCAAGAAATCTATTATTAGAATTCGGAGATCTCTTTTCCAAGAAATCAGATGATGTTGGGCGAACCAAATTGACGCAGCACCGAATCAATACAGGAAATCATCCACCCATTAAACAACATCCGAGAAGATTGCCATTCGCTAAGCAGGAAGAGGTGGATAATCTTCTGATGGAAATGCAGCAGAATGACATTATTGAGCCATCAGAGAGTCCTTGGGCTTCGCCTATTGTTTTAGTTCGGAAGAAAGATGGTTCTACCCGATTCTGCGTTGACTATCGTCGGTTAAACAACATCACTAAAAAAGATAGTTACCCTCTCCCCAGGATTGACGATACACTTGATGCTTTATCCGGTAAACAATGGTTTTCGACTTTGGATCTCAAGAGTGGTTATTGGCAAGTAGAGATACATCCTGAGGATCGAGAAAAGACTGCATTCACCACAGGACAAGGACTTTGGCAGTTCAAAGTTATGCCATTTGGGCTTTGCAATGCACCTGCAACGTTTGAGCACCTGATGGAGACAGTATTACGAGGACTTTCCTACGAAGCCTGTTTGGTATATTTGGACGATATTATTATTGTAGGGCGCACATTCGAAGACCATTTAAGAAACATCCGAAAGGTGCTGGAAAAATTAAAAATGGCCAACCTGAAGCTGAATCCTTGCAAATGTAATTTATTCCGACGTGAAGTAAGCTATCTGGGACACATTATCTCTGCTGAAGGTGTAAGAACAGATCCTGAAAAGATCTCCGCAGTTAAGGACTGGAGTCGTCCAAAAGATGTCCACCAATTAAGAAGTTTTCTTGGACTATGCACATATTACAGGAAATTTGTTAAGGGTTTTTCAAGCATTGCCAGACCTCTTCACAAGTTGACAGAAGATTTTGTGTTTCAAGTGAACAGAGATTTCTATGGACAGATGAATGTGAGAAAGCTTTTAAACAACTGAAGGAGGCGTTGACATCTTCGCCCGTTCTTGCATATCCCCAGCCCGAAAAATTATTCATTTTAGATACGGATGCCAGCAACGAAAATATCGGAGCTGTTTTGTCGCAAGAAATTGATGATAAAGAATATGTCATTGCTTATTGGAGTAAATGTCAATCGAAACCAGAACGGAATTACTGTACAACCAGGAAGGAATTGCTGGCAATTGTTAAAGCCATAGAACATTTCCACCATTATCTCTATGGAAGAAAGTTCTTGCTCCGGACAGATCACGCATCCTTAACCTGGCTTTTAAATTTTAAAAATCCGGAAGGACAGGTAGCCAGATGGATTCAACGACTCCAGGAGTTTGACTTTGAAATACGTCATCGCAAAGGAACTCTTCATGGAAATGCTGATGCACTATCAAGGAAACCGTGCAATGAAAGCTGCCGATATTGTTCGAGAGTAGAGAAGAACTATCAGTTAGTAAATTCTTCGGTACGCCAAGTTACTGTTTCACCTCCACCGAAACCAGACCCATGGAGTGATAAAGGACTTAGAGAAGCCCAAAAAGAAGACCCAGATATAAATCCAATTTTAGAATTAAAAGAATCTTCCAGTATGAAACCAAGTTGGCAGGATATCTCCACCTACAGTCCTGCTACTAAGCAATATTGGGCTCTTTGGGACTCACTCCATATAAGAAATGGTGTCTTATACAGGAAATGGGAGTCCGATGATGGACGTAATTTCAAATGGCAGCTTGTTCTTCCAAAATCAAGAATTTCAGATGTTTTGAAAGAATTGCATAGTAGTTCAACTGGAGGCCACTTTGGAGTAATGAAAACTCTACAGAAGGTTCGAGAACGCTTCTATTGGAGCAAAACTAGACAAGATGTAGAGAAATGGTGTCAATCTTGTGATTACTGTGCGGCACGTAAGGGACCAAAGAAACGTAGCCGAGGAAGGTTGCAGCGGTACAACGTAGGAGCACCTTTTGAGCGAATAGCATTAGACATTTTGGGTCCTTTACCACGATCTTCAAATGGCAACAAATACATACTAGTTGTCATGGACTACTTTACTAAGTGGCCTGAAGCGTTTGCAATCCCCGATCAAGAGGCGATTACAGTAGCCGAGGTTCTAGTGCATCAATGGGTTTCCAGATTCGGCACACCCTTACAAATCCATTCTGATCAAGGGACAAATTTCACCTCTGTTGTGTTTAAAGGGATGTGTCAAATTCTCGGAATAGACAAGACGCAGACCACGCCACTACACCCACAATCGGACGGCATGGTAGAGAGATTTAACAGAACCATCTTGAATAATCTCTCACTTATGGTTTCCAGAAATCAGCAAGATTGGGATTTGAAGTTACCGCTGTTTCTGCTTGCATATCGCAGTGCTGTCCATGAGACTACCGGATATACTCCTTCACAGATGCTCTTTGGTCGCGAACTTCGTCTCCCTTGTGATCTTCAGTTTGGTCGTCCTCCGGATACATCTTCATCGCCAGAGGAATACCTTCGAGACCTTCAGGCACGTCTTGAAGATGTCCATAAATTCGCTCGAGATCGAATCAACCTGACGACCGAAAGAATGAAGACAAGGTATGACACAAGAGCGACAGGACATGAATTTCAAGAAGGTGACAAAGTTTGGTTGTGGAACCCGATTCGACGTAAAGGACTTTCTCCAAAGTTGCAAGCCAACTGGGAAGGTCCCTACACAGTCCTAAAAAGACTGAACGACGTCGTGGTTCGTATAAGGAAATCATCTTCTTCAAAACCAAAGGTAGTACATTATGATAGATTAGCTCCTTATCGTAATGTAGAGTAAAAATTAGTAGACCATGGTCTCTTTGTAAATAGTATAGATAATTTTAATCTTTTCTATTTTCTTGTATTTTTAGTTGCTTGTGTATGTAATGTGCTCTGTATCATCTTGAAATGTAAATTCTCTTATATTAAATTTGGCCTCCTATCAGGGGATTGTACTGCCCGGGACGTGCAGTCCTTGAGAGGGGGCAATGTTACAAATTTATAAATAATGATTATATTTGTCTTAAAATATCTCAGACAGATCGGAAATTCTCACATTTTGGGCAAAAATTGCGGTATTTAGACGTGTTGTACTTTTAAAAGCGGATTTCCTAATAATTTGGCGACTTGGCGACAGTTGGCGAGATTCTTGGCGACAGTTGGCGAGATTCTTGGCGACTTGGCGAGAAATCGATACTTCTGGAAACATCCATCACCTAAGCTCTAGGACCAATACTTTTCGAGATAGCCTAGAAGCTTCCAGAACCTTGGCGAAATTGGTAGATTTCTCCGCCAAGTCAGGTATAAATACCGCAGCCCAACATGGAAGAGTTTTTAGTTTTGTGAAGACAGTCAGTGAGTGAAGACGATTAGTTGTGACTGCTAGTTGTTCTCTGTCTGAGGTATTTGAGACCTGTGATTGGAAGCTGTTTCTTATTGTATCTGACGAATTGTAGCTGTATAATTGTGATTGTTACAGCGGGAATTTCGTTTATCTAGTGAAGTTTTTACGAATAAAAGTCTTGTGTTCATTAAGTGATTGCTTTATTCAACTCTCAATCAACACGAACCCGTGGAGCTCGGTACAATATCATAAATTTCTAATGCCTTTAAAGGGATTCTTGCCTGGAAGTAAATCTAGAAATGAGCTTCAGCCCTATCTAGTGCAATTGTTTGGGAGCAATCTCCTACAGAGATTTAATGAATTGATTTTTGAATTTAAACTTGATAAGTCATATCAAGGCATCTTTTTATTAAGAAAATATAGTTACAAATTCAATTGGGCTAAATTTTAAGTAGGGTATGAATCACTTATTTGTAATAGGGGCAATACTGACATTTTCCACCTTAGATACTAATTCCCTTCAGAATATTTTAAAGCAAATTTTCTTTTTCTTTTAATCATAATAAAAAACTAGGAAAGTGCCTAGTAAAATTGAGCAATTTTATTAAGCGCTCAAATGTAATTATCAGTATTCAAATTAAATTAAAATTATATAATGGATTAAAATCACATTTATTATTTTCTAGGATTCAATTTTTAAATTTAATTTCAGTTACGAGATTCAGTTTGCTTTGATATTATGATATTTGATCAATTTTTAATGGTCCTGTTGAGAATACTAAACAGTTGCATTTCCAACTGCTTCATTTTGGTAAATGTTCTCAAAAGAACAAAGAAGTTGAATTTCTTCTCTTTTTCAATAGGAAGAAACTTGTAGTTTATTTATATATATAGTAGCTTTGCGATAAATTTTCTTCTTTTATTGATTATTTGAGTATAAAATTTATGAAGAATTCCTTATATTTGGTCATAACACCAGTCTTTATAGAATTTGTGAAATATTTATCTAAATTTTTCCATAAACTTAAATTTATAGTTCAATTTTAATATAGCGCAGAATGTATTTCCTAAAATAAAGGTTAATGTTGGTTCCACACATTTTCTTTGCTTTTATGTATAAGATTGTATACTGCATTTGTGAATGGAATAGTATCTATTAGGAGTACTACACATATTGAAATCTTTAAACATTTATTATTAGTTTTATAAAATTTATAAAATATGGTTTACATGTTTAACAATTTCATTTTTCAGCAAGCTACTGTATTGAAAGAAGATCTTCCTGGTTTTATTTTTGAGTCTAATCGAGGAACAAAACATTCTTTTACTGCTGAAACCTCTCTTGGTCCCGAATTTGCTGCAGGGTGGGCTGGTAAAAAAGGAAAGCGATTGAAATCAAAATTAGAAGCTTTAAAACAAAAGGTTCTTATATTTTATCCCAAATATACAAATTATTTAAACTAGGTTTTTTAAATGTATTAAATTCTTGTCGTCATATCACTAATTCAAAAATGCATTTGCATTATTTGTCTTAGTTCAACTTGTATTGTAAATTATTTATACATTTTAATTGAATTTTAAGTTTTAACTATAAATGTTTGGAAATACTTGTAATATTTAACATTTTTATTCACTTTTCATTTAAAGTTCTTGCATTTGTATTTTTGTATTTTTTATGATTTAGTTTTTTGCATGATTTTTTCCATGAATGAATGGTATTTTTAAATAACATTGAAAGAGCTATTAAATATTTTGTAAAATTAGGAAATAGTTGAGAAATTAAGTTCATCCATAAATTGATTGATCACTAAATGTTGAGGTAGTTTGGTACTAATATTTCCATCAAAATCTTGTGTGAAATTAATCACATGATAACCATAAAATTTTATGAATGACTGTATTATATTCAAAGATACTATTTTTTTCTTATAATCATAAGAATATTTATATTCTTTGGGGGAAAGATAATGGCTTATACCGCTTGATAATCATTTATTCTAAAAATCTATATCTCAGATGCAACATACAGAAAATATGTCTATAAGCAGTCACATTTTTATTTTACTTAGTTTCTAGGGTAAGCATATTCTTAGTTAATAAGTTAGTTATTTTAACAATGATTTCAGATATTTTAATATCTGAAAGCTTTGCATGTACGTAGAAGTCAAAATATGAAGATGTAAATTTTATTCTTGTATATAATAAACCTGATATGCGTGTGCTTATGTGCACTAAGATTATATATCACTAGATATAAAAAGATGAAGTGTTTTGTCACATATGAAATTGATAACATGATTTTATGGACTTCCAAAAATAAAAAAAGTTCTTTGTAAGAAGGTTAAAAATATATATATGTAAATATATATATATATATCAAGCATTTTCTATACCAAAATGAAATTTCTCTTGAGTGTTTTATTGAAACCTATAACCATAATTTTATTATAGTTGCTATCTAAAATTTGTTATTGTATTTTTTAATGAATTTAAATCAAATATGAAAAATATTATATTCTAACTAAATTTGTTATTTCTAACTACAAAGTTTCTGATTTGTTTTTTTGCTAGAAAAATTAGAATGTGATTAACAGGATGTGCAAAAGTAACATTTCTTTAAAATTTATCGAACTGTAAGGGTAACAAAAGTAAAATTCTGCATTTTCTGTAAAATTTTAATTTTTTTCTTCTGAGGAGTTGTTTCAAATTACTTTTACATTTTTATCTTAAACAGTTTTTAATTTAAAAACTTAGTAAATATTAGCTCTTATAAAATTTCCTTGGGTGAAAACATCTTAAATATTAGTTCTTATTTGAGGAAAAATATCATAAAATCAACTATAGATTTTCTTATGCATATAATTTTCAGTTTAAAAGGTGTAGACATTTAAAAATTCAAACTTAATATTTTTTAAATGTACTTCTTTGACAAACTTCTTGCAACGTTTCTCCAAGCTGGCAGCCAATTAGCGCTCTTGCCTTCGGTTCAACAGTTTGTGGGTTCGAATCCCACCTTGGCCATGGATGTTTGTAGTGGCTCGGAATCCACTTTAAACCATAGGTCCCGGTCTAATCAGCCCTCATGTGCAAAAAATGACCGTTGAGTGACAAAGATACAAACAAACAAAATCTTGCAATGTTTCTAATTTTAATTTACATACAGCAAGAGGTTGTATTGTTTAAGCATACATTAGAAGTTTATTGATATAATTACTTGACTGACTGATAGTTATTATGTTTGTTAAAATCACTTTAAAAATTTCTTAATAAATTATGTTTTTTTCAAATTATTAAAATGTTGGATATGTATACAATATTTTTATTGTTTATAAATTAAATCTGTTTTTTTTTTCTTTAGAAGGATTCAATTATGCATTCTTCAATTTATTTTGAATAATTTAATATTTATTCATGAAAGATAATTTTCATATATAAGCATAAGTACTAATACATTTATAAATAGAAATCTCTCTATAGCAAATTTTACAATATTATACTATCATGTTTTATGATTTTTATGTTAGGTGAAAAATCAAGCTCGGGAGCTGTATGATGTCTACTTTAAATCTGCTCAAGCTCATCCTAGAGGAATGGTTGCTAAATTATGTAATATTGTCAGTCAAATTGAAAGGGCTTGCTCAAAACAGATGTCTAATACTAATTCAAATATGCTTGCTGTAAGTTCCAGTGTTGACTTATTCTTAAATTATGCTCAGATTAATTTCTTATGAGTAATTTTAAATTTCATTTTGTGTAAAATCTTTGACAAATTTATTAATGAATAATTTGGAATAATTTAAATTTACCATGATGATTAAATTATCATGGTTTCTACTTAAGAACTAGAAATAACTAGAAATCAAATTAAATTTGATTTCTAGTTATTTATTAAGAATGGAGACAGATCACATGTTTAACTTATAATGGCTTCTAAGTATTTCCTTTAACTGTGCTATACTTAAAGTACGAAAATTTATATTTCCAATATTTTTGTTTAATTAATTCTGCTGGGATTTTTAGTAAAGTAAAGTTGTATAAAGCTCTTATCAGATTACTTACTTTTAAAATATTTTCTTGACCTATTTACACAATTCCTTTATATGTATAACTGTTTTCTGTTTTGCAAGTGATTAAAATTTCAAATATATACTTAATATGTATCCTGTTTAAATTAAATGTTTAATCTTTTACTTCATACAAATTATGTGGATACTCTTATATTTGGTTGTTTGGAAAGTAATTTCGTTCTTTATGAAAATAGAAAACGTATAACGAATAACTATTTTATTAAATTGTATATTGTCAATTTCAGTCCAACATCTTTTACCATCTTTCCAGTGGTAGCTTGATTCCACACTCATAAAATGTTTGGTTTTTACTAGCAAAAAACTGATTGAGGCGGGTAAGACGAAATTATTTTCTGAACTACCCAATAGTTAAGTTTTATAATTTATTTTCATAAACATGGTCTACAACTGAATAAGGTTTCTTGCATTGATTTGTGTTATTACTTATGACACTTGGATAGGCCATACTTGCTATATCATTGGCTATGTGAATTTTAGTCAGTAGGGTACATCTTTTTTTAACCAGAGCACCACAAAGGTGAAAGTATGACTTTGTTCTAAACTCCTCTGATAGATGGCACCAACAGAGGATCCACTCCCTCAATTTTGACATTGATCTTGAAGGGAGGAAACTTTCTCCCAATGATTACACCCATGGTAACTCAACGACTGACCACAGAAATTTTGATTCCACAGATTTATTGTGCTCATATATTGCATGAACTCGGTGAGTCTTTGGCGGCATTGGGAATCGACCCCTTCCTTTTGGACGGAAAGCTGATGCCGTAAACCACTAAGCTGCTATGGAACATATTATCACTCTTTTTATTTTTATGTGTTCTTTAAATATCAAGGAAACATTCTTATGTAATATGTGAATAAATTGTATACTCTCATATATAAAGTGTTTGGTATATTTTGTTTTAGGTAATTTTGATATGTAATATTAATATTTTGCTTCTGAGTAATTACTTATCTTTGTTTTTTTTAAGTTTTATTCAAAATTTGCATTCTGTTGAAAAATTACTTTTTTAAGAACATGGCCTTAATCATTTTAAGCTTTAAGGCATATTGAAAGTAATAACATAATGATAGCTTTAATTTGTACTGATAAAATGTTCTCCAATTGTATTTTCATATAAAAGTAAAGTTGAAAAGATTTTTATTTTTCTATTGTATTTTATTTTAAACCATTTATTCATCACTTTTTAAATATAAGTATATATAAAAATGTTTTAATTTTTTATATAAATAAACAGTTTTATTTTTGCTTGCTGATGTTAAAGTATCAGTTCATTTCAACTTAGAAATCTGCAAATTTAGTATAGGAAAAAATGAGATGAAAACTCATGATTTAATAAATATTTTTCACATAAGCGAACACATTTACAGAGGTTTAATAAGGCAGTAGTTTTGCATGTAATTCTGTCATAAATAGAATAATCTTAATCAAATACATTTTATGATTAATAAAAACTTCTGTTAGTGTGTGTCGAATTTTCAATTTCAAGTACAATTTATGTGCCAGAAAATTTAGCAGGTCAGTATCTTGTGATTATAAATTATGCCAATATTTTCTTCTAATGCATCTTCAAAATTGGGAATGCAGGGCTCGGAGTTGTCCTGATATTCCTGAAATTCCTGATTTTTTAAAAAACGTCCTGAAATGTTCTTATTTTTCAAAATAAATCCTGGAATTCCTTAATTTTTTATTATATTCTTTTGAAAATTTAATTTTAATTAATAATTTTATATTTTTCAGCAGTAAATTTTTCTTCTAGTGGAATATATTTTTTCTTTCAACTGCTTTAAATGCAAGAAGAAAGAAATTTTCCCCCTTTTTGTTCTCTTTCAAACCGGAAATAAGGTTGCCATACATTCGTCTCTGCCTCGTTTTCAGCCATTGCTCATGAATGCATGACATGAGAAAAATTTAGGTTTGGGTTTACCATTAAATTCTATTTTCTGCCTTTACAGACAAAGATTCTGGTTTTAGTAGTGCACAACTATTTACAATGATGGGGAAATTGTGAGAATTATTCGCCTACGTTTATGCGCATGCGTGAAATGCTTATCGCGCTATTTTGAAAGATTTTGAAGGGTGTTTTGAAGAATGTTTATTAGCAAGCTAAGAATTTTATTTTTTGAAAACAATTAATTTTCTTTTAAAAATGCCAAGGAAAACGAAATTTCCCGACAAATGGTTGGAACTGCAAGATGGGAATAAATGCCTAATCAAGACCTGGTGCCGAAGTGTTGACGATGTTCATTCTGCGGAGTGCTTCGTATGCAAAAGCAAATTCAGTGTTTCAAATATGGGTTTTAGACAAGTGCTTGCTCATGCAGATGGATTAAAACACAAAAAAGCTGTGAACTGTTACAAGAATCAAACACTATTTTCTATCAAGTCATCAACTTCATCTGAAACCTCGACATCGACTGTAGTAGTGAATAACAAATCAGGGCTTCCCAAAACGATATCAGAGAAAACCATTAAAGCTGAAACCATTTTAGTTTTGGTGGCAATAAAAAATAATTATTCTTTTTCTTCTTTGAATGATTTAGCTAACATTTACGGAGAAATTTTTGATGATTCCTCCATAGCAAAAAATCTCAAATTATCTGACAAAAAAGTCAGGTATATGATTAATTTTGGATTAGGTCCGTATTTTTGGATTAGGTCCGTATTTCAAAACTCTTTTGTTTCGGGATATCGGCACTTCATATTTTGTTTTACTTTTCGATGAAACTTCTACAAAACAAATAAAGAAACAGTTGGATGTTTACATCTCATATTGGTCTGATAAACAAGGTAAGAATGTTATTTGTTACCTCGAATCACATTTTTGGGGCATGCTGAAGCCAATAAAATTGTAAAAATTTTATTAAGTTTTATTGAAAATAATGGTTTGAATTTAGAAAAATTAATGCAGTTGTCAATGGATGGACCAAGAGTTAATTTAGCTGTTTTAAAGCAAATAAATAGTGAACTGAGTAACCAAAGTTTACCGGTACTAATTGATTTGGGTACATGTTGCTTACACATAATCCATGGAGCACTACGTAAGGGTATAGATAAAATTGATTGTAATATTGATGGATTTGCTATAGATATTCACCAATTTTTCAAACTATCTCCTGCAAGAAGGGAGGATTATCATTCCTTCATATTCTGTATCATTTTTCATATTCCATTATTAAAAATTAAGAAACTCTGAATTTATTAAATAGTTTATTCCTTTCTAAAATGTGTTTTATGCATAAAACAAAAATTAATATGTAAAAGTAACATTGGTTTGTTTAATTATTGAAAAATGTCCTGATATTTCTTGAAAATAGGTCCTAAAAAATTTTTTTCTGTACTCCTACCCCTGGGAATGATAGAATGTGTTTCTTGGTGACATTTTAAAAAAATTAATTTTACTATAAAATAACCACTATTTTTTTACTTTCTGTGATATTTTTTAAAAGTAAATTTAAAATATTGTATCAGTCAAATTTTAGAATATTGAGCTTTTAATAAAGAAGCATTTCTTATACCCATGTTGTACAACATGTAACTTCATATATATCATAGTTTCTCTCCTAAACTCTTGTTACTTAAAATTGTCATTATTGATTCTAAAAGAATATTTCATCAAAAGTTATGTAAAAAAAATTCCAATTTTTCATGTAAATTGAGTTTGAAAGATCCTTTGTATTGTTTTATGTCATAAAATTAAAAACTTTGAATGACCTTGAATTTTGATTTAATAGATTTTTAGTAGTCTGTTTTATGAAAATTGTTTTGAATTAGGAAGTTTAGTACATGTTAAATCAATTGCAAAAATAAAAAAAAAACCCACATTGTATTATTTTATGCTTTTTTCATTTGCATGAAAACCAGATTTCATGTACTGTTTCTCCATGCAGGAATATTTCATTTTAATACGATTAAAAGTGTTTTTAATATATATATGTATATGTATGTATATATATACACACATTTGTTTCATTTGTGACTCATTTTTTCTAAAATGTTAAACCAACTGAGAGTAGTGGAATGTTTAAAACTTCAAAAATTTTATTAGATTAAGATTTTTTATTTAAAATTTAAATATGTCTATCAGAAAGTTCTGTCCATTTTTTCTGGTATAAAATAAAATACAAATTTTTCATAATATCATTCAAATTTATTAATTGATATAATAGCCATTATTATTAATGCCTTTTTGCCAGTGTGAAAGCAATTTGTATACCCCATTTTTGAAAAATGTATCATCTTTTCATGCAAGAAATTGAAACTACTTGATTGATAACTTTTTTTTTAATTTGATTTTTTAATTTTTGGCCTTTAAAAATTTTTTAAAGACAAAAACTGTTGATAGTTGGAGAATAAATCTGGAGAATATGGTGTATGGGACAGAATTTCCCAACCTACCTCTGAAATTTTTTGATAAACTCTTTTTTTATTTTCTTCACCTCTTTTTATGGACTACTTCCTATAAACCTTGTTGACAATACTTTTTCAAATTGAGCTTTATGTTAAATTTTTAGTGCTCATAATGTATTGGTTCTCAACTGTCCCACCATATACATTTTCTTATTCAGAACCAAATTTGTTTTTGAGTTGGAAGGGCTACATTTTCCCCATAATCTTTTTTCTTATGATTTTGCTTTTGATTTTGATCCCCAGTTTTGATCAGGTTAAAGAAGATTAATTTTATTCCGAACAAGCAGAGATAGGCATATGATGACTCAATCATTAAAATAATATGTCTCTCTCTAACTACCTGTTGTATCCAATGAGTTAGTTACCTTTGAGTGATGAACCAATCAGTTTTGCATATTTTTGTACGTCAGAATTCCCTAACGAAACATCTTAGAATTTTTACTTTTTTGTGCATTTGCGAAAAAAAAACTTGATTTAGAGTTTTATCTCATTCAATAGAGCTCTCAGTCACAACACCGTTTGAAATCCTAGGAAATTTAAGCATTTGTTAATAGAATACAGTGGTACTGACTATTTTAACTTCTTAGGCTTATTGTACATTTGAATTTGATCTAAATAAACAGAATACAATTTATGTAGTAACTTCAGTACCTAAAATAAAAGTTCTCTGATTTTAAATTTGTTAAATTATGATTGGTTTGTATAAATAATTATTGTGTATCATTATAATTTGCTATGATTCAAGAAGACAGCAATGTTATAATGTTTCTAAGTATAATTTTTGATGCAAAATGTTCCTATTTTTACAGGCCAATGACTGGAAAGTTATTTTAGTGACAGCTTTGAGTGATTTAACAGCTTTATTACATGATGAGAGAGCTGTATCTGCATATGAACTTTATAGCAGTGGGGTTGTTCAGACTCTTCTGAAACTGCTTGGGAAAAATGTATGAAATATTTTATTTAACATTACCATATAAAATCTAACTATTTTATCAATTTCATTGTATAAATCTCAATTTAAATTGTGTTTGTGTGTTATATTACACATTAATATTATGATTTAATGAAGGATGGCTTGTAGTCTTTGTAAGCCTTTATCTTAAACAGTTGGTGAAAGACATAATTTCCATTTCAATATTCTTTCACATAAAGGGAACTTTCATGTTTTGTCATTTTTAAATTTAAATATTTTGTTTTGCAAAAATTGTAAAATCTAAAATTTTATGTGGCTGTTGGGTCCCTATGATTATGTTTAAAAACATTTTACCATTTCTCTAACAAATGTAATTGCGGTTTCATTTTACTGCAACAAAAAATAAAGAAGATTTAGTACAAAAGTTCATGATTTTTTATGTCTTTAAGGGGTTGGTTACAAAATTAGCATAACTCTAGAGTAAAATCATTGGAAAATAACCTTTTGCAGAAAGAGTTTTCAACTCATACATAAAGTGTATCTATAGCTGCATCACATTATGTTGGAAGCAATAGCAATGCCTCTTAAAAGTCAAAAATAGAAAATCAAGTCTAGAATTAAAATTGTAAGAAGTTACAAAGTTCTACGTTTATTCTCTTTTATTTACACGTATATGATAAGTTGCAAAATGAATACTCTGAAATCTGCAAAACTATGCACAGTTTGGAAAGAAAATATATAATTCATAACAAAATGAGCAGTGTTGTAAAAAGACGTAGTACAATATCTAAAGTTTAAGTGTTAGATATAATCTCAATGTAATTTAATGTAAGCTCAAACTATTGTAAATAAAATTATTGATGTCTACAAATTGTATTGGCATTTTTTCATTAAAAAGATAGGAAAGTGTTACCTTAATGCAATATGTTCAAATAGGAAATCATTAATTGCTATACACATTTTTAACCACGAATATAATTTTTCATGCATATTTACCTACGTAGAAAAGTTATGTTGTTGCACAAATCCAAAATGTGGTTGCATGTAAATGCAGATGTAGGAATATTTTACTGTAACCCCAGAGAAAAAATCTAAAGGGGTAAGGCCCTGAGTTCTAGTGTGTGTGGGGGGGCATTCAATATTGCCACTATATTCGATGATGGAAATATAATGGGAAACTGTACTCCTGCTATTTTGTGAGGTGGGACCTTGTGCTGAAACTACAATTGAAGACAGTGAAGCAAAGGGAATATCTTTAAAAACTGTGGCACTATTTTCAAACAATTGGACATATCTTTGTCTTGTAATGTTCCTTCAAAATATCTCTGAACTTCAATTGCTACACCAGACATTATTTAAACAGTACACTTTTGTGTAACTGATTTTCCAGAGCTTAAAGATAGATATTGTGCCTGTGCATTGGAATACTATTTTATGAGTTGGAATACTATTCAGTAAAATATTGGGCAAAAATTTGAAGTATCATCGATCATATGGATTGCCCAATTACGTCAATTAAATTAGCTGTTATTATCTAATGGTAGTAATTTAGTAATTTTTGATTGGGTATGACATGATAGAGATGTGCTCCTTGAGCATGTAATATTTGCCCTACATGTACTCATGTAAAATTGCAGTTTGCTAATTTCAAGTGTTCTGCTATGTGGATTAGCTACAGCATATGCCAAAACATCTTCCATCTTTATAGAACCAAATTTCAATGGGCTCCCTGTAAGATGACGATGTAGAGCACTTCCAGTCTCCCAAAGCTAATTCAATATGTTTTTGATAATTTGATCACTGATGTACATAAAAAAATTGGAAAACAATTAGGAATGCAGCTTCTGATGCACTCTGTTGCCATATCTCAAATTATATTCATATTGCGATGGTCGTGTGTAATACAATTTGTTAGTAAGTTGTGTAACTAACCATATCATTTATTACTTATGATTGTAGTTTTACCTTATTAAGTACTACAGAAAAATCATTGTTTGTATACTGTTAATGCTTCACAGCCATGCAGTTTTATAGTAAATCAATCAAATTGTTGACTTTTATGAGATATTACTCTTTTAGTATCTGTTGTTTCTTTGATACATTGCAATCCTTGTGAAAAAATATTTCAAACTATATGAAATTAAAGCTTTAACGGCATTTTAGAGTGTAAAGTTAATGAAAATTTAGCTATTGTAACCAAGTGCTTAAATTCAAAACAAAATTTAGTGAAAAACCAGAACTAACAATTAAGAAACAGATCGTGGAAATGCTAAAAATAACAAAATTTGAGAAGTAGTACATATCTAGTTAATTGAGATTTAGAATGCATGGTAAGAAAATTTAATCCATTGATCATAAATTACCAGGATGCAGTTTACCTTCAAATTATCAGAAGATTATTCAGCAGATTTTTTTCACTCAGTAGTATAAATAAAAGCTTATTCAAAAATCTTTTTATATTGCTTATCTTCCTACTCTTGTTTTTGCTAAGAATTCAACTAACTTTAGATTCAAGTTGGTTTATTTAACAACAGAAAACCTGAGAAATGTGGGTTCTTATGTACAAATAATTTAGAACTATAATGAAACTGAATAAGTACTGATGCTTATTTTACACAGTAGTTAGTAAAAACTCATTGTGAAAATATTATATGATATCCTATTTTTCTATTCCTGATGAAATTTGAGCCTGTGGGATAGTTGCTTTCTGGTAAATATTGAGTGTACCCATGAGGCACTGGATCCAGCCCAACTCATCACTCCTCATAGAGCCAGCCAATGTTAATGTAGGTAAACTAAAATCTAAAATGTAAGGAATTCCTAACTGAGATACACTAGTTATGCATCCCCCTGGTGAAATTCCTCATCAGAGGCTGTTCATAATTGTAAAAAATTTTCCATGTTTCACCCCTAAGTGTCCTTAACATATCTTCCAACAGAACATATGATATCATGTGGTATAATTATATATTGTATATGGATGGGAAAATTTGTTTTTCTCTAAAAAAGATTCTTCTCAATTATTTTACTTAGGAATTATTTTTACTTTGTAACTGACCCCTTAAAGAAAGCAGAAGAAAATTTGTAAAATTAAGTATTTTTCTCATTTTTGTCATAGAGAACTTTTAGATTCGTTAAGAAAAAAAGCAAAATTTTTTCTGAATATATTCATGAGGACCCAGGGAACATAAATATTTAGATTTTATAATTTCCATAAAATCAAATTTTTAAATATAAAAGTTACACAAATCATTAAAGTTCCCTTTATTTAAAACAATAGAAATTAGGTCTGCAATCAGTGGTTGCAAGATTAAGCCCCTCAAAGGATTGTACAATGCACTTTGTACATATGTATGAATGTACATATATGTGTGTTAAAACACAAATTCCTGTATTTTACTGATAGCAACCAATTGAACTGTTTAAAACTTATAAGATCTTAAGTTAATATTTTGTTTTAGGAAAAAGAGTCAGTTTAGTTAATAGTTATGCCATTTTGATTTTTATATTGATTAAGAAAATGCCTGTTCATTGTCTTTTGTTTGAGTGGTAACTAGTCCAATAATTTTTAAACAAATAACTTCTAACATGAAATATGTGGCAATATTTGAAATCAATTGATAAGAATAGTTTCTGTGTATTCAAATATTTTATAAGGTGTTACTAAAACTCTATAAGCTTTGACTACTTATTGTTAAGATCATTTTGTTGTGGTTAACAGTTTTATTTAGTATCAAATTTTGTAACTTTAAATCTAAAAGTGCAACTAATCAAGTTTTTGTTGAGTTCTTACTATATTCATTCGATTTATATAAACTCAGGTATTTTCAACATTCAATTTCTATTAACTAATTCATTCCTAACCAATCAAACACTAATTTTTGTCCCATTTAAATGTTGTTTAAAATTCTTTTATGTAAAAACTGATACAAGTTTTTTGTTTATGTCATCAATTTATTTCATCAAATTTATGTTAATTTAACTTTTTGTGTTTAGAAATATGAAGATGGTGGTATGGTTTTAGGCCAACTAAATAAACTTCAAAAGGATCGTGTAGCTATTTTCAAAAAGTGTTTCGCTGAAAAATCAGATTCAGCCCAGTGAGTATATTTATACCAACATTTTTAATATTTTAAATTGAAGACATTATCAATGATTAAAATTTTTAAAATACCCCTCCTTAAATTTTCTTTAAAAAACCTTAAAATTTGCATTTGTGTTTTATCAAAAGGAGGCTATTTGTTTTTAATGTTATTTGATAACTTTAAAAATTATACATGTTTGAATAGCTTTCTAATGTTAAATTTACGATTTCTTTGATAGCTCTTAGGTTATCATTTTATTCTAACTTTTCACCTAATTAATTTCTAATTTATATTAAACTTATACTTTATCAGTGTGTAGAAAATTTTCTTTGTCATTCTTAGAATCTTTACGTATTTATAAGTGGAATTTTTGATGATTAATTAAGCATACTTTTATATTACTTCCAAATATCCTTCACTCTATTTAATGATTAAAATTTTTATAATTTAATATTGAAATACAGAGTAATTTTGATTTTTGCATTTAAACTAGAAAAACCTGTATAATATTAAAGTTGCATTTGTGATTTATTTTTTTCTTCCTTTTAGAAATTTTTCTGATAAAAGGGATGAAAAAATAAAAAATGAAAACTTTTACTTAAGAAAAAATTTTAAAATAAGAAAACTAAAAGAGATAATAAAATTTAGTTTTGTGTAACTTTTCATTTGCATTTATTTGTTATTAGTGTGAGTTATTATGTGCAACAAATTCAAGTGATAATCGTTTCTTCATAGAATATAATTACTTGAAATTATGAAAAGGAAATTTTTTTAAAGAAATGTAATGTATTCCTTGCCAGGGTTAATGTAATTTGTTAGTTTAGAAACTTGCTGGAAATCTATTAAAGTATTCAATACACAGAAGCATGAATAAAACTTAAAGGCTATGGCCACACAAATTACTATATATATAATTGAAACATCAAAATAAACCATTGCACTAACCTAGGAAATCATAAAAGTTAAAAAGCTCTTTTATGGAAAATAATTCAGTCCTGTAACATTTAATAATGAAAGGTATTCTCTTTTATTTTTTTTTTTGTCTTTATATTTTGTTTATTATGACTGAAGAATTTTGATTGAATTATTTTACTGTGACAGATCAATAGACAAAGATCTTTCTGTTAATGAATTTTAACAGTTCATTAGCATTTTTTGCATTGTTACCGACGTGAAGCAAACAATTATGAACTTTAAATAGTAAAATTGTTCTTTCAGACAATAAATTATCATTCAATAATCACTTTTGAAATTATTCGAACTCCTTAAAAACCAATTCTTTTTTCGAATTATGTATTGTTTGGTTATATAAAGCTGCAATCGACATAAATTTAAGTAGGAACTCCCTAACCAAAACTTACCACAGGTAGGAAGAAACTTTTGATGCATTAGATTGTATTCAGTTTCAATTCTTATGCCATTTAAAAATTAGGAGTATAGACTAATAGTCTAAAATATTTAGCGCAGTTTTAAAATCGAAAGTGCTTGTGGTAAATATTGAAAAGCTTGTATGTCTCTTTTGTATTACACATGTAAGCTGAAATAGTTTTCAAAAAAATTGATATGTTAAGCAGTACAGTTGAATTGAATTGTTTTATCATGGATGTGATATTTTCCTTATAAAGTTATTATTTCTTACTGAAAGCTATTTATACTCATTTTTCAACGTTTTGCAAGTTGTGTATGTTGAAGAAACTATCAGCTCTATTTTATAAACTTGTAATTTACCATGTATTTTATTTAGGAATCTAATTCACTGGAATTTTTCTGATGGAGGAACAACATTGACTAAATTAGTTTATAATAGTATCAAAATTAATAATTAATGTGGTTAAATTTAAAGTTGTCTTGCAGATTTATTTCTACTTCAAAATAAAATGTTCACACTGTTTAAAATTCGTTTTCTGAAAAGCACACTTTAATATCTGTATAAGTTCTGAAATCAAAAATACGAAATCTTAACTCCCTAAATCCATTTTATCCTGTAGTATTGTTTTTGAACACCTATATTTTCATAACATTTCTGAGATTTATCTTGTAGAAACTTTTAATGTAAGGTTATACTAAATAACTTGTTTCCAATATTATAATCAGGGTGTTTCACTGTCCTAAATATTCAGATGAATGTTGATGCTCCTTTCCATAATTATTGAAGCTGAATTGAACTCTTGATAGGTTCTGTTTTTACATCTCTAGGCACCCACTCCACAATTCAATAGCTGAAAAATGAGAATTTTCTGATAAATGAAATTCTATTTATAAGTATTGTAAGCTAACATGCATGAATCATGACATACTAATTTTAGCTCTTTTTGAAATCTGAA